>QRDG01001632.1:0-118840 GCA_012064385.1 Puccinellia tenuiflora
GTTTCCCGTTTGTGTACCGATTTGAGGGGATCTTCCCTAGATTGGTGTGTTTCTTCTCAAGACTTGAGATGGACGGTTGGGGTGATGATTGGGAGGAGTTCCCTCAGTCAGCAAGGCCGGAGCAGCCAAGGGGAGCAAGACGTTTGATGGGCTTGATGATATTGTGGATGACTATGATGCTCAATCCTCCATGCCCAAGACCAAGAGACTCAAGAAGGCCGCGGTCAGAAAAGGCAAATCCAAGCAAGCTCCCAAGCCAACGGGAAATCCTCCGCCTCCGCCTCTTGTGAACCCCGATGAACCGGTACGTGCTACTTGGGTCAAGGTGCCTACTCTCGAGTTTGAGCAAGATCGATTAGTGTTCAACCCTTATGCATTTGGCAATAGCACCTGTCCGGATGAACCTAGATTCTATTGCAAGATGCATCAGCAAATATATCATCAATGCATTAAGAAGAAGAAGAACAAGCATGTGCCTACCTCCTATTTTAGTGTTGAGCATACTAGGGAAGTATGGCCAGATGTGATGGAGCTTATGGATTACATCAAATTTCCAAGCTCATGCCAGTTAGCACTCCGTATTCCCCCGATTTACTCACACAATTCTATGCCACTGTTCATTTCTCCACCGTGCCCAAGAGAACTATGACTTGGATGTGTCACACTACAGTTTGCACGGCTACTCTGGCAGAGTTTGGGGAATTATTTCAGCTTGAGGAACTTCTTTTGCTCCGTGCTATAGTCGTCTCCATTGCTCCAAAGTTATGCCAGCTGAAGTTGGGCTTCGCCATTGCTATCCACCGGGAATAGGGCTCCGTGGAAAGATTTCCAAGATTTCTTGGATGTATCCCTACTGGAGAGTTGTTCAGGGCATCCTGAGAAACAATCTCAATGCAAATATGGAGGAAAAGGGTCAAGTTTCGCCAGCGGATGATCAACCTTCTAAACCAGATTGTTCCCCTCTACATGAGAAAGAAGCAAATTGATATTCTTGACTACATGTGGCAAGAGATGCGCTTGGTGGTTCTTATGAACAAGGTTCCCATGTATGGTCCTTATCTGCAGGACTCTTTTCAACACCAAGTTAAGCCCTGAGGTGATTGCGTCATATGATATGTATGTGCCTTCTCTTGTTACTATACCTGCTCCTCCTCCAGATGCACCTGTCTATGTTCCTCCATATCATGGGCAGACGTTGAAGATGAGGATGGTTGTGAGGTTCCTAAGAAGCAAAATGTTATCATCAAAGCACTCAAGAAGATGAACTGCTTCTTTGCGGTGCAAATGAAATCTGACTACAAGGCCTATGCCAAACAAAAAAGCTACAATCGCAATCAGCATGCCATTATGACTCAGCTTAATCTTCCGGTTGCTTCTGCAAGCTCAGAGGAAGTCTCAGAGGGCACCTACATGGCACAGAATAAGTACACCTTCTGGTTTGGCGATGATGCCTCTTCTCTTGCTCCGTATTGGCAAGGGGACCCTGGTCAGTCGAGCTCCGGTCCCAGCTGCACATGATGATGAGTATGATGTTGAGGATGATGATGATGATGATGATGATGATGATGATGATGATGATGATGAAGAGTGATCATGGCTCTCACTGCTTTTCCTCCCTTTTTGGTGTCTTGATGCCAAAGGGGGAGAGATTACTATCCGGGAGGATTTGCATTACATTTGCGTCTTCATCGTTTGTGTTTGTGTTTCCCTTCTCATTTGCATGTTTCTTAAGTGAACTTTATTCGTGAACTCTATTTGTGAACTCTATGTTTATATTGTAAGGATAATCTTGGATCCTCGTTATGTTATTGTAAGGATTTCCTCCATCTATTATCTATTCTTGCGAAGTGATATTATTCCAAGGTGAGAAAAGTGCTCTTCCCATATGAGGAATATGGTAAGAACTACCGTATGCCTTTATTTACTATCTATCACTTGTTCCCATTTTCTCACATAGTATATATATGTCTATCTATCACTTGAGCAATGCTTTTGTTGAATACCTTGTTGGCTTGAAAGCTCTAGGGGGAGTTTCACTCAAAATTTAGACATGCTTAAATGAGACTTATTTTGCAAATCCTTGTGTTGTCATCAAACATCAAAAAGGGGGAGATTGAAAGGACATTGTCCGATAATCTTGTTTTGACGTTTGATTACAACACTTGGAAGTATTTAACATACTCTCTAGTATCAACAGGAAATATGCAAAAAGGAAGAAATGCCGTATTGTCGGAAATGCAATAGGAAAGAATGGAGTTTCAGCAGGCGGTCCGGCCCCCAGACCGGCCTAGGCCGGGCTCCAGGCCGGCGGCGTCTGGTGGGGGTCCGGCCCCCAGACCGGCCTAGGCCGGGCTCCAGGCCGGCGGCGTCTGGTGGGGGTCCGGCCCCCAGGCCGGCCTTGGCCGAGCTCCAGGCCGGAGGCTTCTGGTGGGTGGCCGGCCCCAGGCCGGCCTAGGCCGGCGGCCCAGGTTGTTCCAGTTCGATGATCGTTGGCCGGCCCCTGGCCGGCCTGGGCCGACCTTCAGACCGGGTCCCCCTTTATGTCCAACGGCTACATTTCGGGAGGGGGTACTTATACCCTTTCATCTACCTCGGGACAACTACCACGACCAAAAGAAGAACACCACCATTGTTTGAAAGCTTCAAATCGATAGATCTCCCTCTCTAGCCACTCAATCACTTAGTCCTTTGGAGATTTGAGAGAGGAGACCTAGATCTACACTTCAACCAAACCAATTAGATTTCCCCCTTGATTTGTGAGAGGGGGCTTGCTACTCTTGGTGTTCATTGGAACCCTAAGAGGTTGTGGTCCTTCGGAGCTTTGGGAGCTACGAAGACTTTGCCGGGAGCCACCAATTAAGTTGTGGTGCGTGCCCCGGCCTTGAGCATCGAGTCTTGGCGGCCCGGTGCATTTGGTGGAGACCCTCCAACTTGTGGAGTGTGCTTCATCCTTGTAAAGGTTCTAGTTGTCAACCTCAACGGCAACATAGTGACAAGTGCCTCGCCACATCGGTGGTAAGTCACAACGGAGATACGGTGTGCCATATCAAGGCTACTCGGTGTTTCACTTTGGTGAACACCGCGCCGCTCCAACGGAGATTAGCTTCCATTGGGAAGTGAACTTCGGGATAAATCTTCGTGTCATCTTGTTGTTTATCTTTGCACTTACCTTTACTTGTTAGCACTAGCTTACTATATCTATATCTTGCGCTAGTGATCTTTTGCTCATCATATAAGGTTGTTCACCTAGTTACATATTCTAGACAACTTATATTTGAGCAATATCTATTTAAAACGAAAAAGAATTAAAATTTGTAGTTAACCTATTCACCCCCCCCCCCCCTCTAGTTAACCTCATCGATCCTTTCAAAGACGAACCGACAAAATCTCCAAAACCGAAAACGCAATAGAAGACGCATACGAAATCCGTTTTCGGTGAACTTGGTCTTGTCATGACGAGCACGACAAGCACCAAGACCACACCACGATAAGAGCCAAATAAGAACCAATAAAGATGATTGCAAGGATGCAAAGGTTTGAGCTCTCCACGAATGATACGATCAAGATACTCGGTCGAGAGCCCCTCTTGATAGTACGGTTAACTATCCAATAATCCGGTCTCTTACTAACATCATGAGACCGGTAAAATAGAAACCTGATACGTGTCAAACGTATCTATAATTTTTTATCATAACATGCTTGACTCCTATTATTATTACATGTTTATGCTACATTATTATATCATTTCAATGCATTTTATTGGACTAACCTATTGACAAGATGCCCGGTGCCAATTCCCTGTTTTTGTGCTGTTTTTGTTGCAGAAAGTTACTTCTGCAAATATTCTCGGAATTGGACGAAAATTTACGATGATTTTTTATTTAAGAAATAAGGACCGGGGCCAGAAGGGCGGCCCCGGGAGGGACCCACAGCCCAGGGGCGGGTCCCACCCGCGGGTGAGAGGGGGGCACGACCGCCGCCCGTCTGTGCCCCTCGGAGACCCCCTCGAAGCCCTTTGGCCTATAAATCACCCCCGACAAAAAAAAACCTAAACCCCGAAGGATTTTCACAAATACGATACAGAGCTCCGCCGCCATCGCCGACAAGATTCGGGGGTCAGATTGCTCTTGTTCCGGGACCCTGCTGGGACGGGGATCGGCCCCCGGAACCATCTTCATCGCCATCGCTACCTTCGGTATGTGTTCTGAGTAGTCCCCCATGGACTACGGGTCATGGCAATAACTAGTTGGTAGTCTCTCTCCCTTGTGCATCCATGTTTATGATCTTGTGAGCTGCCTATCATGATCAAGATCGACTATTGTAATGCCATATGATGTGTTTGCTAGGATCCGATGGATTATAAAGTTATGATCAGATTGTGCATGGTTCTTATATGTTAATTTATGTTCTTGCATAATCTCCGATCTAATGGTTAATGGATTCCCATATTAGGGTTTGTTGTATGTTGATAGATCTAATGGTTGGGTTTGCCGGAGTGACGGAAACCTAAAACCCCGAGTTAGATCTTGAGATGTATGGGATGAAGGATGACCTTTTATGTTTGTTAATGCTATGGTTGGGTTTTGCCTTAATGAATGTTTAGTAGTTGCAGATGTTTGCTAACGTTCCAATCATATAGATGTGTAATCACTAGTTGTGAGAGCGCGTGTGCTGTGGCCTCTCCCACTTATTTAAAGTTGCAGTCCTTTTATGTATTAACTGTTTAGATCTCCAAGAGGGAGTACTTATGCTAGATGGTGGGTTCATGCCCCCTTTTGTTCCTGGGCACGAGTGACAGAAACGTCTATGGGCGAGGGTGTGTTGTTACTACTAAGGGTAAAACAACGGTGTTAAAGTCTATTTTGATATTTAATATTGCTTACTTCATGCGCTTTACTTAATGCAAATGTTTGTTGCTTGCAACTTAATATCGATGGGTGACTGGCTGGATAGCGATCCCACAGTGAACTTTTTAGACAAAGATGCAGTTGGATTCAGCGGTCTTTGTTCTTTGTCGTGACGCCTACATGAATATTACCATGAACACTTTGTTATAACTAGATTAAGTTTGTGTCATAATCTTGTCAATTGCCTAGCTGTAATTTGTTTACCCATCATATGCATTTTTGATATTATGGAGAGACGCCACTAGTGAACCCTTCGGCCCTGGTCCATCTTTCACCATCATTGCTTCCGTGTTACTTTTACTACTGCTTTCAAATCACTGCTACTTTAACCCCTCAGGTGTTACTTGTGCTTCTCCAGGTGTGGTTGAATTGACAACTCAGCTGCGAAGACCTTTAGGTATTCTTTGGCTCCCCTTGTGTTGTATCAATGAATTGGGTTACACTACCCGTGAAGACTATTGCGATCCCCTATACTTGTGGGATATCAAGAGTTTTCTGGCGCTGTTGCTGGGGAGCCATAGCTCTACTTATTGGTTCACTTGGGAAGTACTCACTTTCTCTCTACTCTCTTTATTGTTATTGTTATCAATGGTTAACTTCTTTGAAACTAGATCTTATTGGCAAGGCGGGTTCACGGAGGATCAACAAGAATATTATAAGGAATACCGCTTGTCACAAAAAGGGATACACTTATGGAAAATAATTAATACTCTGAACAATTATGCTAGAGACTTGTGCTTAAATTATGATATATCTTATTGCTGTGATGAGTCTAGTTGTAGCATGAATTTTAAACACCTTCCTTTTCAATGTACTGGTAATGATAAGGTTTACCTTAGCATCTTATGCTAAGGGAAACTATGATTTTTATGATGTGGAACCAATTGAAGAATTTATTGCGTGGAAGGGTGCTTATGAAATTTCTTCTTTGATTGAAAATGATGATGATGCTCCTTATAAATCTAAAAGTTTTGCTATACTTAAATATTGCATGGATAATTACAAAGATGAAAATTGTTATATTATTGGATTTCTTAAGGGTTTATCTCCCCCAGAAGAAGAGACTAATGCCGTGCAGGAGCCTATGGAAGAAGAAATTGTTGAAACTGGAAGCTCATTAGATGAAAACGAGGAGGAGAGTGACGAACAAGAGGAGGAAGAATGGAGTAGCTACCCATCTCTACCTTCTAATGAGAGTAACTCTCTAACTCATACATTATTTTATTGTCCTCCTTCCTTACAAAAGGAGAATGAATGCTATGATCCCATTGATTCATTTTAAACATCCCTTTTTGATAAAAATGATCTTGTTATATATGATAACCCGTGCTATATTGATAAATCTTATGATAATCCTTTATTTGCTACAACCAATGAGATGCATGATAATGAGGAGTTGTGTTTAGAAAGTTCATATGATAAAGCTCTTGATGATGGTCCTATATTACTTGATGATAAAAATTATAATGCTATTGAAAGTGGGTTTAATCCCACTATTTTTGAGATGGACCGAAATTATGTGCTTGTAGATCATGAAAAGCCTGTTTTAAGTGATAATTATATTATTGAGTTTGTTCATGATGCTACTGAAAATTATTATGAGAAAGGAAAATATGGTTGTCGGAGTTCTCATGTCACTAAAACACCTCTCTTTATGCTAAAAGTTTTGAAGTTACACTTGCTTTACCTTCCTATACTTAATGCTTTATGCTTCATTGATTTATTTTCTTACAAGATGCCTATGCATAGGAAGAGGGTTAGACTCAAATGTATTTGATATTTTCTTCATGATGCTCTCTTGTGCGTTTCAACTCTTATTCTTATGTGAGCATCATTGAAAGTACGGGGCCTAGCTAAAAGGCTATAAAGAAAAGCGCTATTGGGAGACAACCCATTTCATTTTACCTTCAGTTTGTTTTTGTTTTTCTTGAGTCGTGAAGTTTTTGCCTCTGTAGCAACTTCATTGTATCTTTTTCTTTTGGTTTTTTGTGCCAAGTTTAGCCTCTAATGCATTGAAAGTGTGAGGTATTGTTTTGCTGTCCAGAAATAGATTTTTGTCCTTCACTGTTCGAAAATCCAAAAAATCTATGAATTTTATCATTTTTCTGAAATTTTTAGATAGCAAGCCTGGTACTTTTATCTATCTTTCGTTAGTTTTGAGTTTTCTGATTTGATCTACAGAAGTTGCTTGAAAAATTCGATCTTTACAGACTGTTCAGTTTTTAACAGATTCTGATTTTATTTTGTATTCGTCTCTTTACTATCGTCAAATATGGTACTCTTGAGGAGGAGTACCACATTGAGGCTTAGTGAATAGTATCTAATGCCTAATAAAGTTGTTTGCAATTTGTCTTGAGTTGAACACATGTGCATTTTAATTTATGAGCACTAAACCTCTAATCAGTTTATGAGAAATTTTGTGTGAAGAGAGTTTTTAAGTTTTGAACGACACGGTGATGTGAGAATGGAGAAAAGCTCAAGCTTGGGGATGCCCCCATGGAATCCCCATGGAATCCCTCTTCACCAACAACCATCAAGTCGTTTCGTTGAAACTATGTTTTTATCACTTTACATATTATGTGCTATGCTTGGAGCGCCTTTTTGCTTTCAGTTTTGTTTTGTTTGTTTGCTGGTCGTATCCTTGTTGGATCCTAGCTTTATTTGTGTGGGAGAGCGACACGCTCCGCTTTTTCATTTGAATACTCTTTTGCTTCGCTTATATCTTGTTGAGTATTCTTAGCTATTGTTTGTTTGCTAGTAAGCTCTCGCTTTTAGCTTTTATATTGTTTAGAGCTGCTAGTTGTTGATGTTAAACTCTATTGTGCTTCACTTATATTTGTTAGAGAGTTGAATTGGTTGCTTGGTTAATATGTTAGAACGGTAGAATGCCGAATATGAGTAATGGTTTGATGAAAAACCTGCGTAGTCTTGTAGATCACTAATTGGATAATTTGATACTTGTCAATTGTTTTGAGATATTAAGATGAATGCTTAAACTTAATGGTTAGTTGAGTGGAAATTGATTAGTAAAGAAATATAGTTAAAAGCTTGAAACTGTGTGGTGTTTCGTAGTTGTTAATTCATAAAGCTAATCTTTCCATCAAAAGAATTGTTTGATCAACAAGGGAGACAGTGTGGAGCTTTTATGGTTATGATTGACTAATGTCTTATGTTATTCTGTTACCGGTTAATGTCAGATGTTTGCTTCAAATACCTTCTTTGCTAAGCCCAAAAATTCGTACTGAGTGTAGAGTTCACTCGTGCATCCAAATCCCAAAGCCAAATTATTTTGCCAGCTGAATCCACCATATCTACCTATGCATGGTATTTCTTGTCATTCCAAGTAAATTTGTCATGTGCTATCTTTAAAAAATTCAGAATACTCCTTTTTTGTGCCTCTGTTTTTAAGCTCATGAGGGAGCAGTGGAGAGCTAGATATAACCTGTGACGAGCAAGGTCATTTCCCCCCTTTTTCACCCGGTGCCGATGGCTTACGTTTTCACTTGAATCAACCCGAGAGCAGCTTAAGCAAAATATAAATATAACTCACCATTCTCCTCCGCGCAATGAAAATCTGAGAAATCAGCTCAAAACATTGGACAGTGGTGAAACCAAGGAGAAAGAGGAGCGTACTCGCTCCTCTAAAAACCAGCTGCTCTCACAAGTCTAAAAGCCTTGCTTATTATGGGGGACTAGAAAGCTTCTCTGTTGTGAAGTCGCTGACGAAAGCATGCATGTCTTAAAATTGTTTTACTTCTGTTTAATAAAAATAAAAAGCTCTAGCACATGACTAATCCCTGCTTTCCTCAGCGAAGGGCCTTTCTTTTACTTTTAATGTTGAGTCAGTTTTCCTTCTCCTTCTATCTCCACAAAAGCAAACATCTAGCATTGACCCTGGGTATCATTGATCATGTTGCATCGTCAGATTAAACATGAATCTTTATATTGACTTTACCGTTGGAAGTTGAAGCTTTTTGCTAAAACTTACATCTTCTTTGTTTTGATTCTCAAACACTTCTGTCATGGAACTATTACCTTTGAGAATTAATCAAGTATGTGGATCACATTGCTTTCATGTATTTAACGTACTATTTATGAAAGGTTTTGCTTGAATGATTCAACTTGGTTATTCATTTCTTTCTTGCTATCAACTATATACAATTGTTTTGGATCACTTCATCTCAGCACATGTGCTTTTACATTACTATCTTGATCAAGATTATGTTGGTGGCATGTCAAGCTCAAAAATTATTTCGATTATCATTTACCTACTCGAGGATGAGCAGGAATTAAGCTTGGGGATGCTGATACGTGTCAAACATATCTATAATTTTTTATCATGCCATGCTTGATTCCTATCATTATTACATGTTTATGCTACATTATTATATCATTTCAAGGCATTTTATTGGACTAACCTATTTACAAGATGCCCAGTGCCAGTTCCCTGTTTTTGTGCTGTTTTTGCTGCAGAAAGTTACTTCTGAAAATATTCTCGGAATTGGACGAAAATTTACGATGATTTTTTATTGAAGAAATAAGGACCGGAGCCAGAAGGGCGACCCCCGAGAGGGACCCACAGCCCAGGGGCGGGTCCCACCCGCGGGTGAGAGGGGGGTCGCGGCCGCCGCCCGTCTGTGTCCCTCGGAGACCCCCTCGCGACGCCCTTTGGCTATAAATCACCCCCGACGGAAAAACCCTAACCCCCGAAGGATTTTCCCAAATACGATACAGAGCTTCGCCGCCATCGCCGACAAGTTTCGGGGGTCAGATTGCTCCTGTTCCGGGACCCTGCCGAGACGGGGATCGGCCCCCGGAGCCATCTTCATCGCCATCGCTGCCTCCGGGATGTGTTCTGAGTAGTCCCCCATGGACTGCGGGTCATGGCAGTAGCTATTTGGTAGTCTCTCTCCCTTGTGCATCCATGTTTATGATCTTGTGAGTTGCCTATCATGATCAAGATTGACTATTGTAATGCTATATGATGTGTTTGCTGGGATTCGATGGATTATGAAGTTATGATCAGATTGTGCATGGTTCTTATATGTTAATTTATGTTCTTGCATACTCTCCGATCTAATGGTTAATGGAATCCCATATTAGGGTTTGTTGTATGTTGATAGATCTAATGGTTGGGTTTGCCGGAGTGACAGAAACCTAAAACCCCGAGTTAGATCTTGAGATGTATGGGATGAAGGAGGACCTTTTATGTTTGTTAATGATATGGTTGGGTTTTGCCTTAATGAATGTTTAGTAGTTGCGGATGTTTGCCAACGTTCCAATCATATAGATGTGTAATCACTAGTTGTGAGAGTGCATGTGCTGTGGCCTCTCCCACTTATTTAAAGTTGCAATCCTTTTATGCATTAACTATTTAGATCTCCAAGAGGGAGTACTTATGCTAGATGGTGGATTCATGCCCCCTTTTATTCCTGGGCACGAGTGACAGAAACGTCTATGGGCGAGGGTGTGTTGTTGCTACTAAGGGTAAAACAGCAGTGTTAAAGTCTATTTTGATATTTAATATTGCTTACTTCATGCAAATGTCTGTTGCTTGCAACTTAATACCGATGGGTGACTGGCTGGATAGCGATCCCACGGTGAACTTTTTAGACAAAGATGCAGTTGGATTCAGCGGTCTTTGTTCTTTGTCGTGATTCCTACATGAATATTACCATGAACACTTTGTTATAACTAGATTAAGTTTGTGTCATAATCTTGTCAATTGCCTAGCTGTAGTTTGTTTACCCATCATATGCATTTTTGATATTATGGAGAGATGCCACTAGTGAACCCTTCGGCCCTGGTCCATCTTCTACCATTATTGCTTCTGTGTTACTTTTAATACTGCTTTCAAATCACTGCTACTTTCACCCCTCTTGTGTTACTTGTGCTTCTCCAGGTGTGGCTGAATTGACAAATCAGCTGCGAAGACCTTTAGGTATTCTTTGGCTCCCCTTGTGTCGAATCAATAAATTGGGTTACACTACCCGCGAAGACTACTGCGATCCCCTATACTTGTGGGATATCAAGAGTTTTCTGGCGCCGTTGTCGGGGAGCCATAGCTCTACTTATCGGTTCACTTGGGAAGTACTCACTTTCTCTCTACTCTCTTTATTGTTATTGTTATCAATGGTTAACTTCTTTGAAACTAGATCTTATTGGCAAGGCGGGTTCACGGAGGATCAACAAGAATATTATAAGGAATACCGCTTATCACAAAAAGGGATACACTTATGGAAAATAATTAATACTCTGAACAATTATGCTAGAGACTTGTTCTTAAATTATGATATATCTCATTGCTGTGATGAGTCTAGTTGTAGCATGAATTTTAAACACCTTCCTTTTCAATGTACTGGTAATGATAATGAAACCTTAGCATCTTATGCTAAGGGAAACTATGATTTTTATGATGTGGAACCTATTGAAGAATTTATTGCGTGGAAGGGTGCCGACCGTAGTACTCCCCCCACGGTCAGATCTCACTATCTTTATTCTTTTATCATGCTGATTTTCAACTTCAGCTTTGAATATCTTAAATTTATCCAGTGCTTCAGATTTTTCTTTGATTGGATAAATATAACCATATCGGGAGTAGTCATCTGTGAATGTTATGAACGAGTCATAACCATCTACACTTTTCACAGGAAATGGTCCACAAATATCAGTGTGAATAATTTCTAGTGTTCCTGTGCTTCGGTTTGCACCCTTTTTATTTGCTTTACATGTTTTCTTTTAATGCAATCTATGCATTGCTCTATGTCTGAGAACTCTAATGGAGGAAGAATTTTACTTTTAACTAGTCTTTCTATTCTCCCCCTCGAAATATGGCCTAAGCGACAATGCCATAATTTTGATGAGTCGTGAGTTCTCTTTCTTTTCTTTTGTTCTTTATCCGACGCAGAAACATGCTCATTCACATTACACACAGAATAAACATTTTCATGCAGGGATAATAAATAAAGCTCATTGTGTAGAAAAGCAACACCCACATGAATATTATTAAACCATATGGCACACTTGCCATGTCCAAAATAACATTCATAACTATCTTTGTCCAAACGTGAAACACTAATCAAGTTTCTGTGTAATGAAGGAACATATAAAACATCTCTAAGCAGAATCGTGAATCCATCAGCTAACTCCAGAGAGATGTCGCCGACAGCTTCAACGTCTGCTTGGACTCCATTTGCAACTTCAATGCATCTTTCGCTTCTTTGCGTAGTCCGTGTCGAATGGAATCCCTGTAATGAATTTGCAACATGAATAGTTGCACCTGAGTCAATCCACCAAGTAGATTTCAAAAACTGTGTATACAAGGATTCATTTACAAAGGAAACAATGTTGTTACCTCTCTTTGCTATTATTGACTTTAGCCAGTCAGGGCAATCTTTCTTGTAGTGCCCAGTCTTCTTGGAAAAGACACATGCTGATTCTGATAGTGCAAGGGAGCTTTTCCATGTGGCTTTGAAGGGGAACCATTATTGCTTTGGTTGTAGTTCCTCTTTTTATTATCCTTCACATAGTTCAGAGAACCACCATGTGAGGCTTTAAGTCTGTCCTCTTCTTGCACACACATGGCTATTGTCTTTTCAATGTCCCATTTTTCAGGTGACATGTTGTAGTTGACAACAAAAGTGTCAAACTCTTTTGGCAGTGAAGCCATAACCAGGTGAACAAGAAGTGCAGGCTTGAGCTCCAAATCAGCATCCATGGGCTTAAGCTTAGCTGCCATGTTGCTCATCCTGAGGATATGCTCCCTTATGCCATGTCCACCTCCTGTGTACTTTTCTGTCACCAGCTGCTTTAGCAACTGGGTAGCATATATCTTTGAAGAACCAACGAACTGGCTCTTTACCTTTTCAAGAAACTCCCCTACGGAAGCACACTCTGCAATTGAGCCCACAATAGCGTTCGCAATTGTGTTCTTTAAGAAAGCCATGCACTTTTTATTGGCGGTGAGCCACTTTTGGTTGTTGAGGGTATATGACATCTCCAATGGAGCATAGCCCCTCTTCTTTTTCTCCCAATCATCATCAGAATCTTTGTCATCTTTGACTGGCTCTTTTGGCTTGACTGGCTGTGGAGTGTCCACAACCCAATCCACCTCAGCACAAACAAAATCCATATCAACTTTCTTTCTCCATTCGGAGTAGTTGTCACCTCTAAGGGTTGGAACATCCTTGATACAGCTCATCAAGAGGTACCCTCCTGTAAATTCACAATGAGGTGAGAACAAAACAACAATTGCATACAATAATCCAACGTTGGTCAAAATTAAAACATACAACTGTTTATGCAATTTAAAACTATAATATCACCGTTGGGCAGAAATAGAAATAAATGCACATAACAAAACAATAATAAATCATGATTATGTTATTAACAACGTTGGTCATAAAATAACAGAATCATAATTATTACAAAAATTACTTTAACATGCTCCTTTTAAATTTAAATTCTCACTTTTAATTCCTTTTATCTTTTAAATTTAATTCAAAAAAAGCACTTTTATCTATTTGCAGCGGAAAAAACATGAAATAAAATTCCATGAACTTTGTACTTTTCAGAAGCAATTCTTTTACTTTTCTGTTTCCTAAACAAAAAATTTCGTTGGATAATTTTTGAATAGGAAAAACTGACTGAAATTTGCCCAAAATTTGGACAAAAACTAATTAACTATGCTTCTGGAAAAAAGGAAAAACATTAAACGGGGAAAAACATGCAACTGGGCCGCAACACAGCTCTCTACGCGCTGCGCGCGTTACATTTTCGGCCCAGCGGCCCACGGCCTGCCATCTTTCAGCCCAAAAACCCGTGGGCAGCTAGGGTTTCGCCCTGCCCGTCCGATTCAATCCAACGGCGAGCGCGCGGATCACTAGATCAAAATCACCTGACCCGACCCCGACAAAAAACCCTAGCTTCATTTCTCTCCTCTCGCCCCCGCATCTCTGTCCACCGCAGCGGCGCTAGGGTTAGGGTTCCGGCGGCCGGAGACGGCGATGAACACCATCGTGCCACGCCGCTCCAGCTCCTTTCCCTTCACCCTCCTTCTCCCTCTTTCCTTCACTCGCCGACGCAAGAGTCGCGCAAGATGCCACAGTCACCAGCCCCTTCGCCGGTCGCGCGTTCCCCTTACGGTGAGCGCGCCGTCGTCGAATGGATCTGATCGCGGTGGGTGCTTTGCCCCTGCTGGGGTGAGGTTCTTCGTCTGGTGCGCATCGGATCAAGAGGAACGACGCGGACTTGCGGCGGTGCGCTTTGCCGGCGAGCCCGAGGGCCTCCGGTGAGTTTTCTTTGCCCCTTTTTGCATCGGGGTTCCACTGGGGGGGTCTTTGATTTTCTTTTTGATTCGGTGATTTTTCTTTTGATTTCCTTTTCAACCGAGAAGATCTAGATCCTAACCATGCTCTGATACCAATGTTAAATCTAGATTGACTAGGGCTAGATCCTCTACGGTCAATCCTTTGGCGTTTCGCCCTTTGCGTGTTTGAGAGAGAGAGACAGAGAGATGAGGAGGGGGAAGCTACCTTCTCCGTGGCTTGAGGAGCCCGAGGCGCCAGCCATGGTGATGAGTGGTCGGCGGCGGTGAGCGAGTGGGCGAGGTGGTGGTGCTTCCCGTCGCTCTCTGCGCTAAACCCTAGATCGGAAGGGGTGTGTCGGTGGGGTGCGTGGCACACGGTGAACCTCGTACTGTGTGCCGCAGGCCCCCACCTCTTTATATGCGCAGCGCGACAGGGGCCCACCAACCATAGTTCGGTTGGGCGCCCCCGACCAGGGCGCGGGTCAAGGGCCCGGTGAGCCGTTGGGCTCATCCGAGAGGAGATCAACCTAACACCTTCCTGTCACTCTCTTGTTTTTTTGGCAAACCAAGATTTTTTTTTGTTCCTAGAGAAGCAGAGATTGGGCCTAGGTAGCGCCAGACGAACTATTGGACCACACCAGACGTATCACGTGTATGGGGCACGACTTGGCGTGATTTAACGCCTGACATGCTCAATAAAGCTATTTAGAGGGCTATTGGGGCCGCTACTGGAGATGCTCTAATGTTTTCGCCAAAAAACAAGGTAGGGTGGCCAGTGGCAATGCACAACGGTAATTTTAATGTGAGAGGTGGCCACCTGCTCACCAGCTGTGTGTTCTTGAAGACGATCTATCATGAGGTGCTATCCTGGATTCGATCGACGACGAGGCCTTCGAGTGCGGGAGACGACTTCGTAGATTGATGGATGATGATAATTTGATCCACACCTCGCCTATGGCGCAAAGGGACCTCTTCGGTTATCTTGCTCACAGCATGGTGGATCCGGAAACATAACAACCCGACAACGTGCGACCCTCCGTGCCCTCCCTCCTTGATATGATTAAAGCCGAGGCAAAGTCGTGGTCAGCTACTCCCCTAGGTTGCTTTAGCGGGTTAAACTGTATGTTGTGTGGTGTTGTCCCTCTATTTGTTTGGACATGTTCATAAAACTTTTATTCTATCAATGTATCGAAATGTAAAACTTTTACAAAAAAAATGTTTAATGTGAGAAGTTTTTTAAAAAAAAATTGAGAGAGGCTTTGATGCGAGTGAGAGAAACACGAGCAATTGGTGAACAGTACTCACCGGACGACGCGGAAATGAAAACCGTTCAGCTGACGAACACGGTCCTGGACGATAACGGCAGCACAGTAGCGGCGCAGCAGTTGTAACAGGCGAACAACAGCTAGGACCCGTCCGGGGCAACCAACCACAAACCGGAGCCCGACATGATCAACGCCTCCGGCAACTCCGTCCCCACGGAGGAACGAAACGCAGCAGGCGCGTACGCTGGCCTGTTCGCCGGCTCCGGCAGCTCCGTGGCGCCGCGAAAACGACCCCGCGCTGGATCCCATCGCCGCCCGTCCCCCTGTCCCCCACTCCAGATAGTTAAATGAACATGCTTTATCTCCGGATCGCAGCTCGGAACTGATGGTGTTGGATTCGATCTGGACGTGCCCCACTGCCCGGCCTCACGACATGGTACTATTTCAGGTCAGTCATTGCTTCATCTACCCACGAACGGCATCTGCTTGAAGAAATGCTTACTACTTACATTGGCGCACATCTCCCTTCTCTACCACATTAATTTGCCACTTCATTTAAGGCTCATGTTAGTTCCGTTTAGTACAGCTGTGTTCAGGAAAAAATTGGAAAAGCTCTCACTGATCCCAGCAAAGCGAACCAAGGACCTACAGGCTACAGTAGCTCCGAGATAGCAGATCACAGGCTACATATTTTGTGCCTTAAGACAGCCAGAAGAAGAACAGTAGGATTGCAATGTCATGTCTGTTTATCCAACGTGATTCTGGTTTCTTTGATTGTTTCACAGAAGAAGAAGAAGATTCTTTCCGAGAGGCAGTAAAATTTCCTTCCAATTGTAGTGCACTAAGAAACCCATAGGAAAAGTCGTCGAATCAAACAGCCATACAAGAAAAATTCCTAATGATTTCGATTCTCCAAAATCCGTATGAACAAACCTTTGAATCGAAGGGGCAACGTGCGGAAAAAGAGCAGGATCTCAAATGAAGCCATACAGCAGCCACTGACCCTAACCTGGAAACAGCATGAGTATTAAAACAGGACCTGGCTCTAGAGTAGCAGGACAGTAGAACACACAATAAAGAGAAATCCGGTTTGACACCCGAGCTCATATGCACATGAAATCTGGAAGCATATGCATAAATTTTAGCCCCAACGGATGCTAAAACATGGCCCGGAAGTAGGAATGTTGCTACAAAAACGGAACAACCGGACACAGATATATCCTGTCTGCGGCAAAGCAACCTCCCTACATAACCACACAGGGCACATACTGCCAGAAAAAGGAAATTTGAGCTACAGTCAAATCTACAATGCCGCTTCAACAAACCACAACATTATTTTTGTACATCTCGCTTCAAGGCAGACACAACGAAGGTTCACCATTGCCCTCGTCGTTAAACATCATCACATGCAAAAAAACGAAGGCCAAAAAGCTTGCAGGTGAACACGCTGCGCAACAGAAAAACCAGTGATTTGATTTGAGAAGCAGCACTGACAAGAACCCTACACGAGTCATGCTGGTGGCTTGTTGCTCGACAGCCTGCGCCTGTATCGCTTAAGCACAGAGGCAAGGTTCTCCTTCCCTTTAGGAAAAGCAACGTCTCCGGCCGCTGTGCCACTTCGACCCCGACGGCCAGAAACGGCTTACTCCACATCTTTGATCGCCTCCAAGATGACGGCCGCGGTGGTGAAGGTGCCAGGCATGGGCTTGGCGCCCACACATGCTCTCGCAAGGCACGAGCACCCGGCGATGGGTTTCCGAGGCTTGGAAAATGCAGGATCGAGGATCCCCTACATCAGATAAATGAAACAAAATATCAGAAAACCTGGATGCATGTTGTATCTACTGCAAGCCTGCAAAAATGCAGAAGACAGAAGGATCACCTGAAGACGGTTGATAACGTAAGTATACTTGCCCCAAAGTTCTGGCCTGCTTTCCACAGTGGACAGGTCTAGCACCCGACGAATACACCAGACACCAAAGCTAATAACCAAGGAAGCCTGCCAAACACAATCACCGCCACAACTGAGCTGTCTGTCTCTGTGCATGCAACTAGTGCTGATGTCATCTGCGGTTTCTTGAGAATTCCTCTCAGCTGCAGCAACTCGGTCAATCAGATTTTCATCACAGCCACCGTTCTGCCTAAAGAGCCATCTCGACCCTTCCAGTTTTAAGAGCTTCATGATGCAGAGTCTGAGAGACTGGAGAAACTTTGCTTCACATTCAGTGTATGAGGAATCATCCTTGGTGCCATTTGATCTCCTCCGCTCAGCGTTCACCTCACTCCTATTCAACACTGCACTTGGAACACCAAGCAGTTGTTCAAATGGTTGCTGGGACCAAAGCGACGTCGGATTGGTGTTCATAACCGGCTGCATAGAGTGCTGGAACCAGGTCGCTCTGTCCACATGATGTGATCTGTCAGATGCCAGCCAGCCAAGATACGAATGATCTCCAGCAGCACTGTCCAAATTTGCTTCGCTCAACAGTGAATTTCTGCCTGCTGCAATTAGAGCAGATATATCGGGTGAACTGTGGTACTTCTTTGGATAAGCAGATGAGCCACCACTTTCACTCCCAACAATGGTGGTAGGATCGTAGTAGGATCTTTCCGCCATCATTGTACTTAAGCCGGTCATTGATGGATTCTGCAGAGGCAGAACCAAATGAACCCATAACATTTTGGTTACGGGCACGAATTACAGAGCCATGGATAGAACCAGCAGACATAGGAGGTTGCTGTATGTTCAGTGGAATGCTGGAACCTGAACTTCGACTTGCATTCATCCCTTTTAGATAGTTTGCTAGCTGATAACCATGAACGGTGGCACGCCTATCAGAGTAAGGTGCCACATTATAATTCACCTCAAAGTTTGCATTTTGGTCAAGTAAGGTGCTGCTTGAACTCAGAGTTTCCGTGTTCAGCAAATGCATGCTCCGAGACAAGGCTGATGACCCAGTGGCGCCCATCTGTAGCCCAAAAGACAAGTCTGGACTAGAGATCTCCTTGTTACGGGACACCGAGTCCCATGACGTACCCGATTCTCGCACCACATCTTTCGTCAAGGGGCTCTTGAAAGCTTCAATGTTTTGGGTATCCGTTCTCCCAGCTGAATTATCAATTCTCAAGTCCAGTCCAAGCAAGAGGTCGATCCTTTCAGCATTAGCTTCTTGCGTCAGCTTACCGTGATAATAAAAAATATGCCCCCAGAACTCATTGAGAATTGCCGCAAACTGTCTCCTTGCAGCACGGCCCAAACCAGGCAGCCTTGGGAGGCTACCACTGCCATTGACAGACAGGGTACCTTGCCTCCAGCAGGCTTATCGAATTTCACATTATGTGAAGTCTCATTATCCTTGTTCGTGCAAACATTTGCTTCTACTTGAACATGTTTTTCAGTTGTGCTCTTCATTTGGATGTTTTGTGCTGACCCTTGTTCTACTACGATGACAGTAGAGACCATTTGTGTCAACCGTGACAGCTGATTTCGGCTTCTGAAGGCGGCTAGACGCTAAGGGGACAGCCTCAGGAATGGGCGCCGTATAAGCAGTTGACTGTTGAGCCCCATTGTCAAATTCTGCAGCGATTTCAGAACTGTCAGTATGCTCCAAAGCTGATTTCTGATGACTTCTCACTGAATCCCTTGGAACAGAATCAGTAGAATACCTTTGAATTTCTTCATGTGCAATATATTCCAGCGAAGTATCTTCTCTGTGATGTAGTGTCTGGTGCCTCTCTCTGAGAATGCACAGACACCTCCTGAGTTTCAGCTTCACTACTTGCTGACTTTAGTGGAGTAACAGCCAGGAAGAGTGCAAAAGCAATAGCTGCACAAGACATTAGGACTATAACAGTATGTGGAATTACCACAGGGGACTCAGTGTTCCCTTTCAGGTTGTTTGTCCAGGTGCTGTCACCGAACAGGACTTCCGCGACGAAAATAATATTTGTAAATAACATAAGAAAGAATGCAAGAAAGGCTAGTATTTCGACATATAAAGTTATCCTGTAGTTTCCCATTAACGTCCTTGATGATGCAACACGGAAAACGGGAATAGCAGACGAAGGCAGGAGCATAGCCTGGATTACTGGGCACAGAATGAGTAACTGATATATCCCTTCAGCACCTGCTACTTTTGCACAATACATGGTAGGAACCATTGCGACAACCTTAAGTAACACATGATGTGCAGTAAGAGACAGGTTTGCACCAAAGAAGTTCTTTGTGACTGCATGGCTAGCTATAACGAATGTCAATGAGATGATGTGGCTCGAAAAGAGAAGAACCGCTAACAACACAAGTGGTGCCATAGGACTCGTAAATATCTGCAGAAGACAAGAATCTAATGGAACTCAGAATCAACATACGTTTTAGAAGAATGTTTATAATTTTGATTTGGATGCTGCTATAGAAACTGGTGTCACGAACCTGGTTCATTAGATCTACGGCATCATGAAAGGTCAGGATCACATTGTGACTGGATTCTGATGCTGCTGAGCTCAACAGAACATAGTTCACAAGAAAAACCCCAGTAAAAGTAAATAATATACAAAAAAGGTGGTCATGAAATAGGGTACCAAGGGTAAGAACATGAGATCTTCTCTGGACCTGCATAAACATGGAAACGGTAACTCCAATGATCACGAATGTATAGTAAACAGGACTAGTTTGTGGAGGTGCGGGAATATCTGGCCTCTGGGTGCAACCACTTGGAGATTGTAGCATGGGCTATGTTTAACCAGTTTGGATGGTGCACTAGTAGGATTAGTGATGCATAAGTGTGACAGACATGTAATCCTTATTGTGGTTATTCTGGCCTTTGAGTACAATATTTTATTTCTTATTGTACTCATCAGTCGATGTAGAGGCCGGGTCCTAACCTCCTTTTCAAAAAAAAAAAAGGCATCCATGGAGTACAAAGTGGAAAGTAGGCTGCCACTATCTGATGTTGTCTACAATATTTCTGAACCACCATAACAATATTTTTAATAGTTTTTCCAGGCTTCGATATAATTGAATTAACCACGTGAAAAAAGCATAAAATGTACAATGCCAATTATGCTACCATCATTCACTTACAAACTACTCCACATGACTTCTCATGAATACATGCAGTACCATTTTCTAGCTGAGTCTATCTGATAAAGTTAGCGTGGGGTCTTTGGTCAAACAGCTCCTGGCCTCCTATAGATTCTAAATACCGTCCTCAGGCCATATTCTAATCAAATTGCAACTAAACATATCAGACACTGACATGTGGACAAGCAAGCCAGTTAGTGACAGCTGACAATCCACTATTCCTTTATCCATATTTGTTGATGTATCTTAATTATACATTTCTTAGTGTCTGCTTAGAAGAATAGAACAGAGACAATAAGCAACACATGCTGGAGTCTGTCACAATTTATTTTTCTTTCGGTCAAATCTGATTGAACGTGAAGACAACAACACAAGACAGTATTCAAAACTACAGATAATTGTGGGGTGGTATCTAACATAAAGTAAACTCTGTTCTTTAAAATCCATATGACTTCCGGGCCCCATACAAGTAAAGCTTCCGCGCTCGGCACAACCTAGCTAGGGTTGATCCTGTCTAACAAAATATAGCATCGGCAGCTGGTTACGTGGAACACAACATCAACACAGGCATAAAGCCAGAAGCCCAACAATTTAGTCTTTGTTTTGCGATAATTAACCCCTTTTGGTGATGAACACGTGATGAACACTTCGCACTATGTATTCAGCACTCTCGACGGCATAATCTGTAGCTGCAAATATGGAACGTTTCACACAAACCATGCAAGGCAACTGCCCCAGATATCAGCACAAGTTGCAACATATAGCCACATTACTTCCAGCAGGGGACAGTTTGACACAGCTAAGCTAGTGCGCCTCCAAATGTAAACCCAAATATATGGAAAAATGTTAACTAAATATGCAAGACTGCAGGAGACACCGGAACATACCTGAACAACTGACGAATGGACATAAAAATTGTGCACTATTATGTTTGCACCCATAAGTGCCATTAGTGAGTAAGCGCTTTCACCACTCAACTTGGGGAACATCACATTCACATGGAGAGGTATCTCTGGTTGACTGATCAGTAAACCGAGCACAAAACAAAGAATCGTAAAGCCTGCTATGCAGGCATTTAACGTTCCAGCCATCCTCCGGTCCTAGAATGAGCAGAAAGAACATATAAAAAACACACAGGGACTTAAGATGAGTTAGAGCAAGTTAACCTCTTAAGAATCAGTAATTCCAAGGCGAATAATGAACTCACCCCTGGGGAGAGAAGATATGGTAGCAGATTAATTACAACGCATGCAAAAATAAGGCCTGTGATAAGATCATCGTGGTCAAATACAAGGTTGAATCCGACTGCGATGCCTGCAATCTGGAACAGCAAAAGTTCAGAAGTTAGGAATTACTCACATTCTCACAAGGGAATGAACTACTTACAAGTCAATACCCATAACATGGGAAAATAAATATTCTAGAAAAGCAATGACAAAAAAAAAAAAACAGTTTTGTCATACACATACCATGGTTAATTCTGAAGTAAACAAAGACAATCCTGCCTGGATACCAAGGCCGACACATATAAACCGACTGTACTCCTGGCGGGAAATCTTGAAATTCACATAAACGCATTACAAGTAAGAAATGGGTGGTGTATGCATCTGAAAAAATGTAGAAATACAAAGGAGTATCTTGTCATGAATTGGTACCTGAGCAAGATTCTTCCCGGTGACCATACCAATACAGGTGGACATATACTGATACAGAATCGCGGAGAAATTGAAAAGCAGCACCAGCAGCACGAGGTCATACCCAAACCGAGCCCCGGCGTCGACCGTCGCCACCCACTTCCCAAGATCAATATACCCCACCGAAATCAGCAGCGCCGGTACAAGGGTGCGGGTAAGATGATTCCGGCCATCTCCAGCCAGTGACTCTATCCCGTGCACAGCTTCCATGGCGCCGCGAAAAAAAGGTGTTCAGCCGGAATATATCGCTAAGAATCCAGAGACCACAATGGACAAAAATTGCCAGCTGCTTATCCGATCCACGCCCTTAGAACACTCTCCAATCAGTCGTTTTCCTGGAGAGCACATGATCCGAATGGCCCTGTCAAACTATGTACCCAAAGCTGGTGAAGACAGAGAAAGCACCGGAGGCGGGCATTACCTTGAACTATGATCCGAATGGCCCTGTCAAACTATGTTCAGCTGCTTATCCGATCCACGCCCTTTGAACTCTCTCCTTATGATCCAGTCAGGCAGTCAGTCGTTTTCCTGAAGAGCACACGATCCAAACGGTTCTGTCAAACTAAATATATCCAAAGTTGGTGAAGACATAGAAAACACCGGAGGCGGGGCATTACCTTGAACTTAACCAACAAATTTATTTTGAAAATGAACTGCTTATCAGTACCCCACAGGGCAGCAAAAAAGTTCGCGGCAAACTGGATGGATACATCATTTTAAAGAAAGAAACATTTGAGTTAGATTTATCACAGCAAAGCAAAGCGAGAACCAGAAAGCATGGAACAATGCAAGCAGGTTCGTGCTCGTCACCAGCAGAGGGAATCGAGCAGGTTCACATGGATCTCCGCTCCAGCATGCAGAGAGAGAGGAGAGGAGGCGCGTTCTGTCTGCGGAGAGGGTTCGAGAGGGATGGCGTGGGAGCCCGAGACAAGCGGGGAATCCGGGAAGAAGTAGGCAATGCGGTCATCGGTGGCCTCGCCGCCGCCCTCGAGAGGGGGCAAGAAAGGGAATGAAGAGGATAAGGGCAGGCCGCACGCCAAGAGCTGAGGGGTATTTCGGATATTTTGCGTGCGAATGGAGAGGAAATCTGTGGGGCCGCCTCTACAGTTTGGCCGCTAGAAGCTGCGAGGTGCGAGCGAACTGGGAAACTCCATTTTTGTAGGTGTCCGTCCGACAAGGCGACACCTTTGACTCGGAGCAACTGAGCAAGAACAACGAAAACACAGACGTCCACCCACCATTTTTTTTTCATTTTCTTTAGATTTGTGCATCATGTCACACTTAAAATAAACTTTGTACCTATATTATCTCAATCCATTAAAAATTGTTTCCAAAATTATTGCTAACTAGTAGCATTGTACGTGCACGCACGAATCATAGTTTATATTTTGAATATTTAACAGAGCGCAGGTTTGGTTCCGAGATCACATGCCCCTGATTAAGCACGAAAGTTGAAGAAAATAGAAAAACACTTCAAAAAATTCAGAAAAAAAATCTAAATTGTTTTAGTTAATTTTTACCGAGCCATTAAAATGTGTCTTTTAAATAAATTGATTATAATTAGTAATTCAAACATTTTAAAATATGAAGATACATTATTTATTATTTGATGATTATCTCTTGAAGATCCTTCTCTTGATGTGATCTATAAGGCTTAATTCCACAGCGGGATATTGTTTAGAGCTTCATTGGCTTCAAATTTTAAAATATGTACCAAAATTTGTCTTCTCCATTTTAAACCATTCAACATATGCATTACACAATATTAATTGTTATAAAAAATCATGAGCATGGTGTAAGCAAAAGGCAGAGTATAAGCAATGGAAAAATTAAGTAGAGTTAGTTTTCATATAATGATACAACAGAGAAGTATCATGATGATGAAAACTGTACATGTTCATAAATGTCGGACAAATATCTCCCATGAATTACTCCATGAAATTTATCATCCAGAGAGCAAAGATGAGCTGCATGATCATGCAATCTAATGTATACAATTTAATAATCAAATTTTGAATATTCTTAGTATTATTTTATTAAAACTTTCAATTCAAATATACGAATGATTTTTTTTTAAACCTGACATGACTCTACCCGAAAAAAATATTCGCAGATTAAATTGAAAAAAAAAATCAGACAACTCTCAGTCTCACGACGAGACACTCTACTCCCAGCTCCACTGCTTCTCTCTCAGACACAAGCTCACACAACCCGAAGCCACCACTGCCGTCCTTCCACTGCGCCCCACCGCCGGCGACAAGACCCTCGCCCCCTCCCCTGCTTCCGCGCTACCTCGGAGAAGACCTCCCGCTCCTCATGCCTCCCGGTCGATCAGCGAGAACCGTGCCCCTCCGGCCCTCTCTCGCGGCACGACAAATTCCCCTTCCCCTTCCTCCCCGCCGACGGAGGAACTCGTCTCCACCGAATCTTTGGCAGCGGACATCGCGCGCGCGTTGTAGGGATCCGCCTAGGCTGTCGGAGTGGATGGCCCCTCCCCACCTCGCATCGGCTGGAGGAGGCCGTCGACGGCGGCATGGTCCGGATGTCCGAGCCTGATTCAGCGTCGTTCCGGCCCGGGAACTCATACATCCAAGTCTCAGCCGGCCGGCGACTAAGGACACGCAGCCGTGGCACCCTGGCCCGCCCGCCGAGACAGCAGCTCGACGCCACCAACTGTGCCGAAACCACGTCCTGGATTACCTGGTAATAATCTCCTATCTAATCTCTGTATTGCGTGATAAAGAATAGCGACCTGTGGTTTGTGAGTTGAATTTATGAAAATTTGCAGTTTCAGTTGGCTGCACACGCCGATTTATGGATGGCAGAGATTCCACTCATTCTGAATGTTTGGATTAGTTCCGTATCAGTCTGAGGCAAGCAACTCTGTTCGCTTGCTATCTGCATGTGGTTGCTAGATGCCGTGTGCTTGTGCTTTTAATCTATCAGATGAGCATATTACATATGTTATTGTTGCATCGAAGTGCTGACAAGAGAGTGCTTGTGTTTTGATCTCGATGTGCAGTTTAGTGACCTATCACTTAACTCTGGGGAATGCAACTTCGTGCTTTTGTGAAGCTTAATCATTAACCACTAAATAACATCAAATGTAACTGAGCTTTCAAATATGCCTGATTAGGGAAAAGGCAACGTAAAATAGAAGATTGTTGTTAAATGTCTCTGACTGTCTGCAGTTCAGACATGCTCTTTTGCACTTACTGCAATTTTGTTAGATAGCCTAATGGTTATACTATATTTTTCACACCCATGTGAAACAATGATTTAGTACTTGGATAAATTTCTTGCCAATGGTTCTTTTGTTTTTTACATAATAATGCATAAGGCCTAGTGCAAAAACCTCTATTGCTTAGCAGGTTATTTACTGGATCATTCACTACAGGAATGGTGATATATGCCGACGGCCAGAAGCTACGCCGACGGCAAAAGGTCGGGGCCGTCGGCGTAGCCTCGTGGCAGCCCAGCCGGCCGAGGCAGCCGTCGGCACAAAAATGACCGTCGGCGTACAAAAACTATGCCGACGGCCGCCGTCGGCATTTATTAGCCGTCGGCGTATACTCTCTTGTGCCGACGGCGGCCGTCGGCACAGAGCTATGCCATAGGCTAGCCCGGTTAGGGTTATGCCCCAGAGCTATGCCGACGGCTTTGCCGTCGGCATAGGTTTTTTTTTTACAACCTTCACATTATGTGTGAAGGTATGCTGATTTTTGGTATGCTGATTTTTGTATCAATTATTTGTTTAAATATTTCATGCATCGGGATAGTGTCGAAACCCCGCCCCGTGGTTTCGCCGGAGAGGTGCGAACGGGGCGGAATCTTTGCAAGAGTTGGGGCATATGTGTGTCTTTGTTGTACCAAGTGACTAACCTAACCCAACCAAGCAAAACAATCCACGGAGCTACCCCCTTTCGATGCCCGTACCGTCCGTAGACGGAAAATCTAGGGTTATCTCCGGCGGGTCTAGGGTTTCGCCGGAGAGGTGCTCCGGAGCATCGGAACCCCACCAAAAGCTAGGGGGTGCCATATCACATGTCTACAAGTGTGTTTTGGGTTGTAGATGTCCAAGATCCTTCCCCGAGGTGTGACCGGCTTCACGAGCGTCAATGTTTCCTTAGCGAGTTTCGGGGCATATAGCTGGAAACTCCCACATGGGGCGAACGGGGCGGAATCTTTGCAAGAGTTGGGGCATATGTGTGTCTTTGTTGTACCAAGTGACTAACCTAACCCAACCAAGCAAAACAATCCACGGAGCTACCCCCTTTCGATGCCCGTACCGTCCGTAGACGGAAAATCTAGGGTTATCTCCGGCGGGTCTAGGGTTTCGCCGGAGAGGTGCTCCGGAGCATCGGAACCCCACCAAAAGCTAGGGGGTGCCATATCACATGTGTACAAGTGTGTTTTGGGTTGTAGATGTCCAAGATCCTTCCCCGAGGTGTGACCGGCTTCACGAGCGTCAATGTTTCCTTAGCGAGTTTCGGGGCATATAGCTGGAAACTCCCACATGGGGCGAACGGGGCGGAATCTTTGCAAGAGTTGGGGCATATGTGTGTCTTTGTTGTAACAAGTGACTAACCTAACCCAACCAAGCAAAAAAAATCCACGGAGCTACCCCCTTTTGATGCCCGTACCGTCCGTAGACGGAAAATCTAGGGTTATCTCCGGCGGGTCTAGGGTTTCGCCGGAGAGGTGCTCCGGAGCATCGGAACCCCACCAAAAGCTAGGGGGTGCCATATCACATGTGTACAAGTGTGTTTTGGGTTGTAGATGTCCAAGATCCTTCCCCGAGGTGTGACCGGCTTCACGAGCGTCAATGTTTCCTTAGCGAGTTTTGGGGCATATAGCTGGAAACTCCCACATGGGGCGAACGGGGCGGAATCTTTGCAAGAGTTGGGGCATATGTGTTTCTTTGTTGTACCAAGTGACTAACCTAACCCAACCAAGCAAAACAATCCACGGAGCTACCCCCTTTCGATGCCCGTACCGTCCGTAGACGGAAAATCTAGGGTTATCTCCGGCGGGTCTAGGGTTTCGCCGGAGAGGTGCTCCGGAGCATCGGAACCCCACCAAAAGCTAGGGGGTGCCATATCACATGTGTACAAGTGTGTTTTGGGTTGTAGATGTCCAAGATCCTTCCCCGAGGTGTGACCGGCTTCACGAGCGTCAATGTTTCCTTAGCGAGTTTCGGGGCATATAGCTGGAAACTCCCACATGGGGCGAACGGGGCGGAATCTTTGCAAGAGTTGGGGCATATGTGTGTCTTTGTTGTACCAAGTGACTAACCTAACCCAACCAAGCAAAACAATCCACGGAGCTACCCCCTTTCGATGCCCGTACCGTCCGTAGACGGAAAATCTAGGGTTATCTCCGGCGGGTCTAGGGTTTCGCCGGAGAGGTGCTCCGGAGCATCGGAACCCCACCAAAAGCTAGGGGGTGCCATATCACATGTGTACAAGTGTGTTTTGGGTTGTAGATGTCCAAGATCCTTCCCCGAGGTGTGACCGGCTTCACGAGCGTCAATGTTTCCTTAGCGAGTTTCGGGGCATATAGCTGGAAACTCCCACATGGGGCGAACGGGGCGGAATCTTTGCAAGAGTTGGGGCATATGTGTGTCTTTGTTGTACCAAGTGACTAACCTAACCCAACCAAGCAAAACAATCCACGGAGCTACCCCCTTTCGATGCCCGTACCGGCCATAGACGGAAAATCTAGGGTTTTCTCCGGCGGGTCTAGGGTTTCGCCGGAGAGGTGCTCCGGAGCATCGGAACCCCACCAAAAGCTAGGGGGTGCCATATCACATGTGTACAAGTGTGTTTTGGGTTGTAGATGTCCAAGATCCTTCCCCGAGGTGTGACCGGCTTCACGAGCGTCAATGTTTCCTTAGCGAGTTTCGGGGCATATAGCTGGAAACTCCCACATGGGGCGAACGGGGCGGAATCTTTGCAAGAGTTGGGGCATATGTGTGTCTTTGTTGTACCAAGTGACTAACCTAACCCAACCAAGCAAAAAAATCCACTGAGCTACCCCCTTTCGATGCCCGTACCGGCCATAGACGGAAAATCTAGGGTTTTCTCCGGCGGGTCTAGGGTTTCGCCGGAGAGGTGCTCCGGAGCATCGGAACCCCACCAAAAGCTACGGGGTGCCATATCACATGTTTACAAGTGTGTTTTGGGTTGTAGATGTCCAAGCTCCTTCCCCGAGGTGTGACCGGCTTCACGAGCGTCACTGTTTCCTTAGCGAGTTTCGGTCACCTGTTTAGGGTTTCGCCGGAATAATTTATGTGTCTAAATTATAATGTTTAAAATATTAATAAAACTGTATAAATTTATAATGGAGTAAATTATGATGTTTATAAAATATTAATAAAATTGTTAATAATAGGAAAAAATCTTGTTGTGCCGACGGCAAAGCCGTCGGCATAGGTCCTAAAAAAATTATTCTTGTTGTGCCGACGGCTTTGCCGTCGGCATAGGTCCTAAAAAATATACCTACCCGGCCACACCCACGCGCACACCACACACCACACACACGCGACCCCGCACACCACACACACACGCGACGCCGCCGCCACCGGAGCTCGGCCGCCGCCGCAGCCAGAGCTCGGCCGCCGGCCGCACCTCGCCACCTCCCCCACTCCCCTCCGGCCGCGCCCCCTCCCCCATTCCCCTTCGGCCGCGCCCCTCCCCCACTCCCCGCCGGCCGTGCCCCCTCCCCCATTCCCCTCCGGCCACCGCCCCTCCCCACTCCCCGCCGGCCGTGCCCCCTCCCCCATTCCCCTCCGGCCGCGCCCCTCCCCCACTCCCCGCCGGCCGTGCCCCCTCCCCCACTCCCCGCCGGCCGCGCCCCTCCCCCACTCCCCTCCGGCCACTGCCGCCAGTGCTCGACCCCATTCCCCTCCGGCTGCGCCCTCCGCCACTCCCCTCCGGCTGCGCCCTCCCCGCTCCCCTCCGGCCGAGGGCGCGCCGTGCCCACTCCCCTCCGGTCGCGCCGTCCCCTGCAGGTGAGCCTCCCGGCCATTTTTGTGCTAAGTAGTTTTTAAATTTTCTGTTAATTAGTACTGTTAGTATGTTAGTGTTAGTATTTTAGGAGTGTAAGTGTTAGTATTTTAGGACTGTTAGTGTTAGTAGTGCTAGTATTAATTTTTTTTAATTTTCTATTAATTAGTACTATTAATTAGTTATTTTTCTATTAATTAGTTTTTAATTGTTTGTTAATTAGTACTGTTAGTATGTTAGTGTTAGTATTTTAGGAATGTTAGTGTTAGTAGTGTTAGTATTAATTAGTTTTTTAATTTTCTGTTAATTAGTACTGTTAATTAGTTATTTTTCTATTAATTACTTTTTAATTTTTTGTTAATATTATAGGAGTGTTAGTTAATTTTCTATTGATACTTGAGAGCCTTAAGTGTTGAAATTTAACAAAACTAATTTTTTTGTTTTTCAGATGTCTTAGATTCCCGCCGCCCACAGCCGCCAGTACCGTCGTTGCGAGGCTTCTTCCGGAGCTGAGGAGGGCCGTCTCGGTGCCCCTGTTCCGTCGCGACCTCCTTGACCATCTCTCCCCCGTTCACGCTTCGAGGGTATAACTCTTTCGCCTCTCTTGCTGCATAGGTTTATTTTGGTCTAGATCACCAAGTCAGTCGCGCAACCGAGTCAGATCCCATCCGGAAGGGTTACAAATTTATAAATATGCAGGATTGTCCATCTCTGCATATTTATAACCGTAACACTTCCGGATTGTCCATGTTGGACAGTCCGAGTACGTGTAGATCGGGTCGTGTCCCATGTTCTACCCCTTCCTGAGACGGAATTTCGGCAGCACCTCCCCGTTGTTCTTCGGATGCACACCCTCTCGGCTTGACAAGCTCGAGACGTGTATTCTGAAGAACAGCGGGGAGGTGCTGTCGAAATTCCGTCTCGGGTCGGGGTAGAACATGGGACACGACTCGATCTACACGTACTCGGGCGGGATAGGCCTACCTATTAGAAGTGTAGGTGAACCCTTGCATGGTGTAAAAGATAAAATTTGGCCGTAATTAATCTTGGTGTCATTGAATAAATTTATTAGTACTTGCTGCATAGTATGAAATGCGTTGTTGTTTGGCTCCCAATAAAGCAGAGGATGGCAGATAATGGGTGGATGTACAGTGGCCGTATCAGTAAGACTGAAAGAACAGATGAGTGGGAATGGAAGACTGATTTATTGGTGAAGGAGTTAGGGCGTGGTTCAAAAAAGTCAGGAGTTCGTCCAAGATGTCCTTGCACTAATTGCAAGAATCGTCACCGTCAGGGAAAGGATGACATGAGTAAACACCTTTGGTTGAATGGGTATATGCCTAACTTTGTCACGGTTGTCGACTTTGCTCAGTACGAACGTGACAGAGGTGAGGTGATGCGGCAGCGGATCGATGGCAATGAGTACGATGGGATTAGAAATTTCCTAGATGATCTCCGCGATGCCGACATGCCGGATTCGCCATCTCAAGGGGAGGAACCGCCAGAACCGGAGGAACCGGGTGAACCGGAGGAACCAGAGCCAACCGCGAAGGCCTTCCTTGATATGATGGCCTCGGCTAAGAGGCCTCTATACGAGAATGCAAAGATTTCTCAGCTCGATGCCATCTCTCAACTACTAGCCGACAAGGCCCAGTACTCCACCACCCGTGCATGCTTTGAAAAAAATCTGATAACACATGGTAACATGTTGCCCGAAGGGCATTGTCTGCCTAAAACCCTGCACGAAGCGAAGAAAATCATGAAAGGGCTCAGCATGGATTATGAAAAGATGGATTGCTGTCCAAAAGGTTGCCTTTTGTTCTGGAAACAGTTTGCGGAAGACAAGTACTGTAGTATTTGTCGGGCCTCTAGGTATCATGAGGTAACGGGAGCCGATGGTCAGGTGAAGCAGACAAAAGTCGCTGTGAAGATTCTTCGGTATCTCCCATTCATAAAAAGAATCCAGCGGCTTTACTTGTCCGAGGAGACTGCCACACAGATGACGTGGCACAAGAAGGGGAAGAGATACTCGGACGAGCTCGGACGGAAAAAGATGGGACATCCATCTGATGGCAAGGCATGGAAAAACTTCGATGAGAAACACCCCGTTGAGGCAGCAGAGGCTCGAAATGTCAGAATTGCGATAGCGACAGATGGATTCAATCCATATGGTATGTCGACTGCCTCATACAGCTGCTGGCCCGTGTTTGTTATCCCACTCAATCTCCCTCCTGGAGTCGTAATGCAAAGGAAGTTCATATTTCTGTCGCTGATCATTCCAGGGCCCGATTACCCGGGGAAGAATTTGAGTGTCTACATGCAGCCGCTTGTGGATGATTTGAACCACTCTTGGCACCATGGGACGTTGACATACGACCGAGCATCGAAGAGAAACTTCTTGATGAGAGTATGGTTCCACTATGGCTCCCGGGAAGAATTCATTTGTGTCCTGGTTCCTGAAAAAAGTAATTTCTAAACTGTCCCTCTTACCTTGCAATCAGTGACTTGTCCCTGTAATGACATGTAACTAATGCACAAAACAATTTGAACTCTACTTGTAGGGAGCTGATTCTAACGTTGAGATGACGGATGAGTTGAGATGTGTTTCCCAAGGTTTTAGCCGTACCGTCATGAAGTATGAGAAGTATGATGTGAATGGGTATCGCTTCCATACAGAGTATCACCAGAAGAGTCGGCCGAATGCAAAAACCGTAAATACCGGTGTCTTCACCAAAGGAGCCGATGACGTTGATTACTATGGAAGGTTAGAGAAGGTGCACGAGCTGACGTTCAATCGTACGAACCTAGAACTCAAGCTCGTTGTGTTCAAATGCCACTGGTTCGACCCACACACAGGACCACACGGTGGACAGAGAAGTACCCCTTCCATTGGGTTAGTCGAAGTTAGGCCTTCAACCACCTATAGCGGAGCCGATGTCTTTATTGTGGCTCACCAAGCCAAGCAAGTTTATTATTTGCCCTACCCATGTCAGAAAGAGGGACTCAAGGGATGGGAAGTCGTGTTCCAGGTATCGCCACATGGTAAGCTACCCATGCCCAATGCTGACGATTACAACAACATTGACCCTGTAACATACGAGGGAATTTTCTATCAAGAGGAAGTGGACTTTGGGGACTTTGATTTACAACCGGGTGGTCTTGAGAATCTCGAGAACGATGCACAAACTCGTGGTGAGTCCGTGGACAATCTAAAGGACATAGATATGCTCGAGAAGTTTCATGCGGGCAAAGTCAACGATGACGAGCCTCCACCGTGCGAGGAGCCTCCAACTTACTACTCACGTGATAGCGATAGTGATAGTGAGAATGAGAACCAAGCTAATTATGAGAGTGATGATTCGAGGTGAGGGTCTATATTTTATTATGTCTTTTTGCTTAGTGATGATTCGAGTATTTATCTTAGTGTCTACATTTATGCGTCTCTATGCTTACACGTCTTTATGCTTAGTGTCTACATTTTATTATGTCTTGTTTGCTTAATTGTTTTCTCTTTCTCAATGCAGGTGATTCAAGAATATGAGCCAAGGCAAGGAATCTTCGGCGTCCTTGCTTAGGTCGCTGAGGCAAAAGAAGGTTACGCGAAGTGGAAGACCATCAATTCCCAATTCGCGTTACCCCGAGACCAGCGATGCGAGCGATGCGAGAGGAGGACGAGGACGGCGAGGACGAGGACGAGGAGGACGAGGTGGCAGGGGAGGTGGAGTAGACTTGGAGCCACCACCCTCCGCTTCTGGCGACGTGGCTTCCCAGTTGCAGTTGGAGGCCTCGTCTAGAGACGAGCCGGAGACGGAGTCTAGAGACGAGGCGGAGTCTCGACCGGAGGCGGAGGCGGATGCCGAGGCGGAGGTGGAGGTGGAGGCGACAGGGAAGCTGAGGATTCGTGGGGAAGCGGGAGTCCCCGGTCAGGCACAGGAGCCTACTACCGAGGAGGGGAAAGCCCTCATCCAGCCAAACTGTAAAGAGTAAGTGTACTAATTTTGTATTTTTGAACATGTAATTTCATTTTGGTCATAACAATTTGGTATATGTACTAATGTTTGATATTATTGTGCAGCAATTGGACCTATCCCAAGGGGACTCGCCAGCCTTCGAGTTTGCTTGGAGCTCTTATTCGGCACTTTTGGCCGGGCTTCTACACTCCTGCCGGCGGCCTCGAGAGGAAGCTAGCCATTACTTGGCTTGACTACGAGGGTGCTCCGTCCCCGGGCTTCGAGAGTGCTGCTGACGCTGTTATCACCAAGTTTTGGGTAAGACATATTTCTCGAGTTTCGTTCATACTTGATTAACCCACCGTGCTAACTCATGACTCCCTCAATTTCTTTATGCATATTTGAAGTGCTTTTACCGGGTGCTGGAGGAGCACAGGGCCGAGGCGGACAGGAATTTGCACAGGGCTTGTGTGAGGTTGACACGGCAGCAGTGGTACAACCAAAAGCACACATCCATCAGCGCTTTCTGTTCTGAGAGGGGCATTAGGGCTTACAAGGCGCAGATTGTCAAGAACCCGCCGCAGTTGACCGTCGAGGATTACATGTCGGTAAGTAATCTGTCAATGAAATTCTATATTGCGTATTGCATTTTCAATGATATTACATTATCTGTTCTTTACTTGAGTATTGCATTTTTAGGTAATGCCTCTGTGGGCCGATGGAAAAGATGATGCTTGGGAGGCGCTGGCTAAGAGGTGGACCGGGGAAGACGCTGAGTTCGCCGCCGTGAGCGAGCGGAACAAGAAGAACCGAGGCTCCGATGGAACACACAGTGGGGGAAACCTCAACCATGGGCGTTTCAAGGAAAGGCTGGTATGTATATACATGGAGCTACCTGCATTTATTTCCCGTCATATTGCTACTTGATACTAACATTTCTTTTCCGATGCAGGAGGCCGCTTCCGGGGAGCAGCTTAGTGACATGTCAACTTGGAAGAAGATGAAGCAGAAGAAGCTTGATCTAAGCGAGCCTCAGCCCTCGCTTCCCAAGTACTACGGCACAGCCGAGCAGGACTTGGACGCCTACTGCACGACGTTCTCCGAGTTATACCCGGAGGTGGATGACCCCCTTGAGCAGGAGACCGACGAGACTGCGTTGATCCTGTCGGGGCACGGGCTGGAGCATGGCCGTCCGCGCGTTCTTAGTGCAGTGGTCAGGCCTGGCAGGACCTTCACGCAGGTCAAAGCTACCATCCCCGTCGGCACCACTATCCCGCCCCCTCGACAGCCTCGTCAATCCCGTGATGTAAGTCTTTCTCACTATCATCCTCTTTCCGATATTCCTTCCTGCATGGCTAAGTTGACGAGATTCATCACTTTTAAATTGTAGCCTGATTCGAGGACGCCTACGATGCCGCTCATGCGAGCTACGTCGAGGACATCGCTCTGTGGAACGAGAGGGATCAGGCCTACGCCGCGTACATGGATACGTTCCAAGCGGTAAGTTTCGACCTTTACTTTTGCAAAAGATCACAAGTCCCAATTCCCCTAGTTTGAATCTTTGGCAGATGTTTGCTCGCACAACCCTTTATTTCTACAACCCTTGGCAGGCTACGATTAGGTTTATGCAAACTGGAGAGCGGGGGGACCCGATAGGAGCTGCGCCTCCTAGGCCCGGGCCGCCGCCAGTCTTTCCTTCGAGGGAGATGTTTGCTCGCACATATTACACATCGAACCCGGTAAGTTCTTACCAAACCAGTGGTTACCGCTTTCCTTTTGCCTCGCAAGTTGCTTACTCTTGCTCGAACATGTAGGGAACGGGATCATCCCGGGCCGCTCGTGCTTCTCCTAGTGCCTCGCCGAGCTCACCGGCTAGTCGCGCTTCTCCTTCGCCCGATCCTTCGCCTGGTGCTGGTTCTCGTGGTGGCTCTACTTCGGCCACGCCGCGCCAGCGGTCGCCTGTCTTCACCAGGGGAGATCTTGGGTTCACCCCGTCTCCACCACAGATGTAGGATGATCTTCCGGCTGGTGGGTTGCATGTTAGATGATGAAACCATGTAGGATTGATCGGAACCATGTATGATATAGGATTGATGGAACCATGTATCGTGTTGATGTTTTGTATGCACTTGCTGATGTTATTATGCTCGTAATATTTCTGTTATTATTGCTGCATTAATTCTGTATTTTTCGCTGCAATTTTGGTACTGAAATCACCAAAAAAAAATACTGGCATGAGGCTGTGCCGACGGCATTGCCGTCGGCACAGCATACGCCGACGGCATTGCCGTCGGCACAGCCTGTAGGCTGGCCTGGCCGATGTCAAATGGTCGACGCTGTGCCGACGGCAATGCCGTCGGCATATGCTCCGACTCTGTGCCGACGGCAATGCCGTCGGCGTATAGCCGCATGCTGGCCTGGCCTGTTGTGGGCCCCACATCTATTACGCCGACGACACGTAAGCCGACGGGGCATACAGGGCCGTCGGCACATCTTACGCCGACGGCCAAAGTATACGCCGACGGCGATTTGGTCTACGCCTACGGCAGGTTACGCCGACGGCAGCCGTCGGCACAGCCTACGCCGACGGCTATATAGCCTATGCCGACGGCTTTTAGCCGTCGGCGTACTGAGTTGATCCTGTAGTGATTATGTTGACTTTGAAATTTGAACTAAACTTATACTGGAGACAAATAGAAACATTTAGTTATTTTCACATCAAGTTATAATGTCTAGCTGAATGCAAGTATTAGTTGATCACTACCTGTTTTTTCACCTTATTTATATACGTGGCATATATCAAAAAAAAAATCCCCATACTGTGTGTAAATGCTAATGCACTCTGCTATGTTGGCATATATCAAACATTTTTCCCCAATACTGTGTGTAAATGCTAATGCACTCTGCTATACTCAGATGACAAAGGTCATGCAAAAGGATGCGGCAGGGACATAGGATGATATTCATCTAGATTCCTTGTCTCATTGTCTGCAACTATAGTTCTTGGACTGTGTGTTTGGTTTTCAGGTTAGCATATGGTTCACATATTTCAATAAATCTATACTTCTTACAAATAACTAACTTGGGCGTTCTTGATCAATTCTAGAATGGCAATGTTGACGATTTCACTAAAATATGCAAGAACTCCCTTATTTTGTGGTTCTAGAAAGGCAACGTGATTGTTGACATTTTGGCAAATGAGCCAGCATATGCGTGGCTGAAGAGTTCCTCGGCGCCGATGTCGTCGGATGCGCAGTCAGCGATGGCGCCGGACAATCTGGCGACGGCCTGAAAAAAAGACATCTTGATAAGTTAGAATGGAATTGGCCATAAATTGCACACAAGAGAAGAGACTGCACCTGTTTTAGCGAGCAGTTCGTCAACGCAGACGTGGTCGGCTGCGCATGGCGGCAACGACGAAGGATAGTCTGGGCTGCGGCGTCTCATTGCAGGGTACGTCTGGACGGCAACTCTGAACGAAAGAGGAGGCAAATCGAGTTGATTGCCCGTGTTTATTGTGCCGTGAAGAGTAAGCGCGTTGATTCCCGTTTATTGTGCCGGTCTTTTTTTTCTGTAGTTGAAATCGTGGACGGTGGACGGGGATGCTAGGGGCGGACAGCAGAGTTTTCGTCTGCTCCCTTAATTTGCTACATGCACACATCGTGGGGTTGAGTTGTAATCTGGATGGTTAGATCTCAATTGGTGGGCTGGATCCTGAGGCCGTAATTGGTCTGTTGTACTCTGTGTAAGTTAGGCTGGGTGGCTGTAGGAAAGAAATAGTTCTCTTGTTTAATAGTAGTAGAGATGCATGATTTTTTTGCTAATACATTTTTTATTAATGATTGAATTAACACAAAAAACATATATCAACAAAAAATCTAAAAATTTCCATATGTAGTAAAAAATATCAGTAAACAAAATGAATTATCAAATATTTGTACAAAATTTGGATGCAAAATTTATCAAGCACTAAAATAGTTGTAACATGCAAATGCAAAAATCATGAGCCGTTGGATGCAAAATGGATGGATGTGATAATAGGTAGACCCCCTCCTAGGAGGGGAATAACCGCGTTGCAAGAACAAGGCCATCATCCGGTGTGTCCTCGGTCTTCCGGTGCTGAGCGAGTGCAGCGTTTTGGAGTGGAGCCCTTTTTTTGAAAAACCCAGAAGAGATATTTTCAAGTTTCACAAAAAATTTAAAAATTGTAGTTGTAGACAATGATTATCTCTACTAGTGTGCAAAAAATTAAGGTAAATACTAATCCCACGTAATACTCCAAAGGAGTTATTGCGGAAGCATGCAATCGGCCCTCTTATCACGGAAAGACTCACAGGGTGGTTGAAAATCCATTGTCCAACATTCTTCACATCCTACGGTGGTAAACTGTTCCGATGGAAAGCCATTTATCGGGGGCCCTAGTCGTGCAAGCCATCCTCACCACCATGAGGCAATAGTTCACCCGGTTCATGTAGATCGTGCGGTGCTCTACCCGCGCAAAATTATGGGATAAAATTAGAGAGATGGAGGGACGAAGAGCAGCATTATCACAATGTAATTAGATCGTTACCGGGAAACTTATGTTCATATATTTATAAATATATCCCTAATAATTCGAGACTCTCCTAAAAAGCTTAGATTAATCGGAGAAAGTAAAAGCTATGAACTGTATATGTGGACACAAGATATAATGTTGGAGATAATGCCAAATATCGTACTTCTCTTTTCCATCTCTCCTAGACCCTAAATTGGCTCTATTTTAGAGCAACCAACAGTTCAGTTGTAAAATACATTTTATATAAAAATATCAACATACCTCGTTTCACCCTTGTGCACTATGCCCAGACCACAGTCCCATCGTCGAACCTTGCATCCGACCGCCGCCGATCCGTCCCACCGAGGCAGTTCCTACCTTACCCCCGAACAGTCAAAGGAGAAGACCCCGCTAAGTTGATCTAGACCTAGACGGCACTGGTGAGTTGGCCTCCCGTCAAGTGGCGCAACATGACGATGGAAGTTGTTTAAAAAAATCAAGGTCAATGCCAGTGCGTTGCCACGGAATACAAAATATGCTGACAAATAATACATCATAATAATTTAACTTTCAGGTTTTGGTGATTATATTTATTTCCACCATTTTTATTGTCAACGTTCAGCCTGTCAAGTGATAACCCATTTTATTAATGCAAAGGTTCATTGTATGTCGTCGTGAACACATAGCTACCTCTCCTCCTCATCTATAACCACTACACACTTTCCAGTTCCTTCTAGTTGACATCTCCTTACACACTTTCGATATCCTTTCGATCCTGATTTTACTGTTGTGGTAGTGTTGATCCGCTGCCACACTGTCATCTTGTCCAACTTCACACAAAAAATTGACCATGGTTCCTACTCATCGTCATCTTGTCCAAAAACATACGCAAGTATGTTCTTTACATCTACAGAGGTTCTCAAACATGTATTGAATCCTAACAATGTATATAAGCTTCGCAATTACACCATGAAATCTGATTTATGGATAAACACATGTAACAATTCGCTGAGGAAAAGCCCACTTAAATCATAAAATGCAAAAGGATGTACCATATATTCCATAGTCTTTTCCTTCAAGAACGATGACCTGAACATTTGAACCATGACCAAGTTGAGTCTGAGCATAGCATCAATATGTTTGGAACTTGTATGCCATTGGTAACTACTTCTTCTGTTGCTCTTCAATTCCTTACACTTTTATAGCAGGAAAAAACATACCCTGGGGAAAGAGCATTGCATAAGTGATGCTGCCAATTTGAGAAGTAATTTATATTCTTACTTGCTAAATGAAGGCCCAAAGTGACAAAGAGTAATACACATTTGAGGAGCAATTTGTCAAGTAGTGTAAGGCACAAGTGAAGAACAGCCAAATGCTTGAGCACTGTATGCTGAGGAATGAGGATATATAGAGAATCTAATAGACATACCGAATGGAGATCAACATATCAAAAAAACATGACCATACTTCAGTCAAGAGTACATAGCACAAGTGCTCGAGAAAACTTGGGTTTACTATTGGACATCCATGGACCTGTAAGACGTAGCTCAATAATGCACTTCCATGCATGTGCTGCTTTATCCAGTGCGTCCATGAATAATTCCTTCCTGGGGAGTATCGTCCTGGTATCTTTGCATAACAACTAAATTGGAAAGGAATGGAGTATAAGTCAGTCCTTTTATACACGGGGAATTTACCAGTTGTCATCTTTAGTTACCCGAACAATTTTTTTCTGTAACGGAGAAATCTCTTAGGTATAATACAGAACCTAATATATACCACGGAATAGTTTGATTCAGTGTTGGAGCACAGTTCCTTATGCAACGCGTGGACTACCCGATTTCATGCTGGAAAATCATAGCATACATATATCCTAGTAATCTTGTCAATATTCACGAGAGCTACCTGTACAGTATTTGAAGCAATCTGAAGAAGAAATCACGAGGCGAGCAAAGCAAAGCAGAAGGCACGGCTGCACGGACATCAACTTTGCGCTGCTGCCAGAGCTACAACTGAAAATAGAGATGTCAGGACTACAACTCCCACCAGAATATGGGGAAAGAGTCGGACTTTCCATCGTCAACAAAATTGTACAAACCTTCCTCAAGAGGACACATAAATTATACTCCAGCGTTTGAGGAAGGGAAATAGAGTAAGCAAAGCAGGTTTGCAGAAGAAATTTGATGGCAGATCTACTCCAGCATACCCAGACATCTCCCATTGAAACATCCAGTCAGATCCACCCTTGTTTTACGTACCACTGTTGTTTCCTCAGTGGTCATCACTTGATCCATTACTCAGTGGTCATGACTTGATCCATTACGAATATTCAAGTGGCGATGGACTGTACATTACATCGTCAATGGCTCTCTCGTGATTTTTTTTTTTGAAATGATGGGTGTTATATATTAAGCATGGCAGAAGGAACACACCAATACATTTACCTTATTGACAGCATTTAAGAAGGAATACACCAATACATTTACCTTATTGACAGCATGGAAGAAGGCGCATTTTGGAAAACATGCATCTAGTTAAGAAGACAAACCTATCGATATGACATCATTTTACCAGTGGCCCTCTAATCGTGTTGACAACCAACAATGATTTTCTCTTGAAAGACTTGGTGATGATTAATTTCAGGAGAAAAGGAGGTGCAATCATAAGAAGTCAAATAAAAATGGACCATACCTCAAATAAGTATTATTGGTAAAGATTTGACAATTATGATATTATATCCCAACATTCGCACCTCAAGTAGATTAAGACCAGACTGTCCATCCAAGTTCATGACGGAGGGTAGCGGTTGTCATTCGATAAAACGACTCTGCTATTCAGGACACCACAAGCAGCCTAAGAATATAGTTGTAGCATGGCAACCGTAACTTGTACCACTGTACGACCTAGTACCTCGTCGTCTTCCCTATCCAGCAGAAGCGTTCAGCATGACCACAAAAGCCTGTATCAACATCATCAAGAGGAGTCATTTTTAGCAACAGTAGGAAAAGAAGCACAAGTGATCAACATCATCATAGGGGAACCAATTTTAATACTACTGCCTTCCATTGTCATGCCTGAAACAACCACTTACATGCAAGTGGCTTCTAAGTTGTACCTCTTAAAACTTTTTAACCTCTTAGGAGGACTGTAACACAGACTCTCTCTTTTCAATGAAAAGAAACGCAAAAGTCATTTGCATTTTCTCGAAAAAAAAAAGCGGAAAGTTGTCATCCTCCTGCTTAAGAGTTAGGAACTATAAATAGAGGAAAACAAATTTCTTCTATATACAAATTTGCCTATAATCCTCGATGAAAAGGAATGCATTTCATAGGAATTTGATAACCATGATCATATGATCTGAATGGGCGTTATAAGATTTTGTATTAAATATAAGACCCCCCCCCCCCCCCCCCCACCCACATAAAATGATTTTTTAGAGCGCATTATATTCATGCAAGACACTGTTGGTTGAAAGTCTGAAAGTGCAAAATCTCTGAAATTATCACTGATTAATATATCACGTAGCTAACCTCCCTCGTGGGCACGAGCCACCACTGAAAACCACCATGACGATCCCTCTACTGCCGGCGGCACCAGCTATTTCCACCTCTGCCCCAGCGTGCTCCCTCTCCCCATGGCCATGACACCGCATGGTTGTCGAGATGCGGCTGCCCAGCAGCTCCCTGTAGTAGAGAAATGAGCATGACAATATCCAGGCCCTACTTCTCTGCAACAAGAGCTATTGTGAATAACATGGGAATTATTGTACAAAGCTTAGAGGACATTATAAACAACATATAAATAAGAAAATCTTCTATAACGCCTTCATACCTTTAGATACATTCTATAATTTCATATTTCTTCAGTTCTGCATGCATAACTGGAGTGGTAAAAAATATTACTTGAGCAGAATTTGCACGGATGGGATGAGAAGTTGAACTAACTAACCTCTTGGACTTCAACTATTCAGAGAAGTCATAGGTTTCCCTTACTAAAGGTCGACATCGTCCTCCTCGCCGACGAACGGCTGCTTGGCATTGCTCTACTTGCCTGGTACACCCTGCTTGCTGTCGAGTGGCTGCTTGGCATTGCTCAACGGACACAGGGTGCCTGGAAGCCTGACCTTCTTCTTGGATTCGATGGCGTTCAGCTTGTTGGAGAACAACCCCCGGCTAAAGGAGAGCTCCCTGGTCGTTTTCAGGATCCGGCTGGCGGGGGTGCCCTGCTGCTGCTACTGCAGCGCGGTGGGGATTTTGGTAGTAGGGTTTGCGGCGGCGATGTCGAGGGGGTCAAGGCAGAGCCCCCTGCCCCGCGTCGTGGGATTGTGGGAACCTACTGCATGGTGGTGAGCTCCTGAGGCTGAGCCCTCCTAGCCCGCTGCCGCGGCTGAGCCTTCGCCGTCGGAAGGACGGGCTCCCGCTGGTCTCGAACCCCTGGAGATGCGGAGGTGGTGGATGCGGGAGGAGAGGCGCAAGATCTTGGCCTGAATGTGCCGATCTCGGTGTCCATATCGTCGCGCTCGGGGCGGTGGTTCTTCTTGCCGCCTCTGGTGCAGACGGGGTTGGCCGGTGGCGTGCGCGTGCCAGGCGGGAGGATTGCGCCAACGGGATCAGCGGGTCCTCCTCCATCGTACTGTAGCGGCAGAATCAGAAAAGGCGGAGCAGAGCGACGGGTACCTGGATGATGGGGAAAATTTATTATTTGCCACGTTTTTTTGGTTCTTTATAATTTGCCACACATTACTTTGGCTTCTATTATTTGCCACACATTACTTTGACTCTTACTAATTTGCCCTATTTATCCCTTTACAGATATATTGAATTTTTTTAACTTCAAAATACGCTATAAATACAGTACGTGTACACCGAACCAGGTCGGGACTGAGTCAGTCGATTAGATGTGTTCTAATTGCACATGAGAGTGTGCATGCGATGAGGAGGCGTAAAAGGGGAAAAAATTCAGTTTGTGCAGTGAAGCTAGACATGATGAAGGCCTATGATCGTGTAGAGTGGCATTACCTAGAATCAATCATGTTAAAGCTTGGTTTCAGTATGAGTTTTGTTAGACTGGTTATGAAATGTGTGACTTCCGTCAGATTCTCTATTAAGATCAACGGAGAGTTTCTTCCTTTTTTCTCACCAACGAGGGGCTTGCGCCAAGGAGATCCCATATCGCCTTATCTCTTCCTCATGTGTGGAGAAGGCTTTACATCTTTGCTCAATTTCTATGGTGGCAGAAATGTGGACAAGGGCATCCGGGTGAGCTATCGGTCGCCGTGGATAAATCATTTGCTCTTCGCTGACGATAGTCTTATTTTTATGAAGGCGAAGGGGCAGAGTGCTGGCAGGTTAAATGAGATTTTGCGGATCTATGGGGAGTGCTCGGGACAGGCTGTGAATAAAGAGAAAAGTTCTATCTTCTTTAGCCCGAACACCCCTGATCCTGCCCGCCATAATCTGAAACAGATTTTGGGTATTGCACTGGAAGCCTTTAGTGAACGATATCTGGGTCTGCCCACGGCTGTGGGGCGCATCACGAGTGGGACTTTTGACCATATTGGGGAACAAATACGTAGTAAACTGCAGAATGGGTCAGAAAGGATGGTTTCCTGTGCAGGAAAAGAAATTCTCATTAAATCAGTAATTCAGGACATCCCGACGTATAGCATGAGTTGCTTTAAGCTCACAAAGAAAGTGTGTAAGAGTTTGGCATCCCTGATGGCCAAATACTGGTGGAGTAGTTCCTTGGATCGTAATTCTATGCATTGGATTTCCTGGGAGAAACTTGCATCGTCAAAGTGTACAGGTGGAATGGGATTCAGAGACTTGGAAATGTTTAATCTGGCGCTTCTGGGCAAGCACGGCTGGCGGTTTATTACCAATCCTAATTCACTTTGTGCGAGGGTACTCAAAGGAAAATATTTCCCTAACATTGATTTCATGCAAGCAACATCACCAAGCTATGCATCTGCAACTTGGCGTGGCATCATTGCTGGGAGGGAAGCACTACGTTCTGGTTTGATCAGAAGGGTAGGAAATGGATCTTCAACTTCGATTTGGACGGATCCTTGGATCCCGGACAAGCTTTCTATGATGCCGTCTGCTCAGATTGGGGAAGCGGCATTGGTCACGGTGGCGGACCTAATTGATCATGATAACTGGTCTTGGAAGATTGATCTAGTTAGAGCTAACTTCATCGCTCCAGATGCAGACGCAATTCTTAATATACCTCTGCGAAATGGAGGTGGTGAAGACTTTTGGGCCTGGGCACGCGAGCGAACGGGTGTCTACACTGTGAAATCGGCGTACCGCTCTCTGACGACTCACAACGAGCTGCGAGCTCTAGAGGAAGGGACGGTTACTGGAACCTCAATGACAGATAAACAGTTGTGCTCATGCTTATGGAAGCTTAAGGTGCTACCTAAAGTTAGGGTTTTTTGGTGGCGAGTCATGCGTGGCATACTGCCAGTTGAAAAACTCTTGCGACATCGCCATATTGCACAAGTCAGTACATGCAAATTATGCCAGGATACTGAGGAAGATTTGATGCATGCTTTGTTAGATTGTCCACATGCAAGGAGGTTCTGGGCAGCGGCTCCTGAATGGCTAGAGGTGAAGAGGCCGAACCTGCATCCTCTTACGTGGACAAAGGACATCTTATGTGACCCAATGTTTCTGGAGACAGAAAGAGCGAAGATGATCTCGATCATGTGGTCTATATGGACTTCGAGAAATAGTCTGACTCACGAGAAGGAAGGTATGGAGCCGATGCAATCATTGAAGATGACGAGAGAGTCTCTTGCTTTGCTCGACCTTCCAAGGAATCATGCGAGAATTCTGCCGGGCCATGGGTGGCGTCCACCGGAGGAGGGATGGATGAAAATAAACACAGATGGTAGTGTTGCCATGGATGCGCGGCGGGGAGGAGCGGGGGGTGTTGCCAGATCACACTCCATCTTCTTGGCCGCTTGGTGTAAACCCTATGTGGGTGTTACGGATCCTCTGGTAGCAGAAGCCCTAGCAGTATGGGATGGTATTATCTTTGCGAGGCTTCGTGGCTATGAAAAAGTCATACTGGAGACTGATAGTTTGGAGATGGTTGATCTCTGGTCTACGCGCTGCTCTTCAAGATCTGTGGTAGCGCCTATCCTTTCAGAAATGGGGGAGCTTGTTAATTATTTTAGTTCTTTTCGTATTCAACATGTAAACCGGTCCGCAAAATCCGTTGCCGACATCTGTGCGAAGCTTGCTAGCTCGATGGAGACAACTGATTGCTGGTTAGAGTCGCCTCTAGGCATTCTTGTAACAAGTCTCTTAGCAGATTCTGCTGGGGCTTGGATTGTTGAATAAATCCCCCAATATTCCCACGCAAAAAAAAAAAGATTAGATGGGATCCGTTTAGATTCAGTCCGTTCCGTTGGCAGCGGAGGACAAACAGGGGAGAAACAGAGGAGCTGGGCCGGAACGTCGACGGCGACAACAACGGCCGGATCTCGGTGGCGCAGCCATGATCGGTATCCTCCTCTGCCCGGCTGCAAGCTAGCTTTCAGGCGCGTGCGTCCGTCCGTGATGCCGGCGGCGGCAAGTACAAGCACGCACCCTGCTCTGCACGGCTGCGAGCTAGCTTTCAGGCACGCGCGCCCGTTCGTGGTGGCCGGCTGCTGCCGCTGCCGGGAGGAAGGTACGTGGTCGCCGCCGGAAGGAACTCCCATGGTCGCCGCCGAGGTCCCTGGTCGCCGTTCGCCGATCGCGCCTGGTCCGGCGGTGGTGGCCGGCCGCTGCCGCCACAGGAGCTTCTCTGTTCTTCCGATCCCCTGTTTCTCCTCCCCGATTGACCAGTCCCGACCTGTTATAATCGGGGCAAGATACACGTACTGTATTTGCAGCGTATTTTGGAGTTAAAAAAAATCAATATATCTGTAAAATGATTAATAGGGCAAATTAGTAAGGAGTCAAAGTAATGTGTGGCAAATAATAGAAGGTAAGGGTTTGCAAAAAAAATCTATGGGTATAGGGAAATGTTGTGCTTATTGGGTAGAGAGAGTACAGGTATGTAATTGCATTACCCATACCCACGTGTCTTTGTACCCGTATAAATTCTGTCAAGTGGAGCTTAGGTTAATTAAACATAACCTAATTTTCTAATCTAGCATGGCCGCATAGGTCAACTCAAGTCAGCCCACGAGGCCCACGATCGATCAGCCCACTAGCCTCCTATTGCTTTCTAAAAAAGAAAAAGCTAGCCTCCTACGCATCTCAAAACAAATATTTATATATTTTGTCGTGAGTTTATGAATTTAATGTATACACTTATGTGTGGTTGTTTATGACTACGTATGGTTACATTAATTATCTCTTTTTTTTTTTGCTCAATTGATATGTTGCAAATGCGGGTATTTCTACCCGCGGGTATCCCTTTATCCTATCGGGTGAAGGGTATGGGAAAAAATTATACCCGCCTACAGGTATGGGCACGGGTGATGGGTAAGATGGGGGGGGGGGGCACGGGTAAGGGTATGGGATGGCTCCACCCGCACCCATACCCTGCGGGTGCCATCCCTACCTGGATGGAGGGGATCTTGGACGCGTTGAGGCCTCGTTTGGTACGAGTGGTTGGGCCGGGATCGGAGGGGATATTCCACTAGCGGGTCAACCCCCCCCGAAAATACCGTCCTGCTCGTTTGGTGCACGGGGGTGGGGTTAAAACCGCCCAACCCACGCGGTTTAGACGCCTCGAGGTTGTCCTCGTGGATCGACCGGGGAGACGAGACGAAACGCGAGCGAGGCGCCGCCGCCTCCACCCGTCGCTGGGCGCCTCCTCCTCCTCCCCGTCGCCGGGTGCCGCAGCTGTTTGATACGTCTCCGACGTATCTATAATTTTTGATGTTCCATGCTTGATTATATATCAGTGCCACATGTTTTTACAATGTTTTTATATCAATTTGCATGATTTATGTAACTAACTTATTAACAAGATGCCAGTGCCAGTTCCTGTTTTCTGCTGTCTTTTTGTGGACTGTGGACCCCGGTCCTATTTTCCTACATTACTTACAACTGTTTTCATAGCTTTTCATCATCATTTGCTCGCTGGTCATATTTCATCCTCATCATATTTTACATCCACACATTTAATTCTTTGTGTTTGGCAAGCCAGAGAGATTGACAACCTCTCTGTTTGTTGGGGCAAAGTAGTTTGTTGGTGATTGTGTGCAGGTCCATCTGTTTCGTTGGGGCAAAGTTGTTTGTGGGTGATTGTGTGCACAGTTCACTAGAGGTGTCTCTCTAAAAGATATACATGATGGGTAAACAAATTACGGCATGGCAATTGACAGAATTGTAGGCGCACAACAAGGCTATCATAAAACAATATAGTTCACTGCTTCATCTAATATGGGCATTACGTCAAAATACATAGACCGTCATCCAACTGCATCTATGACTAATAATCCACTCTGGGATCGCTATCCAGCATGTCACCCAAAAGTATTAAGTTGCAAGCAACAAATCATCGTAATAAGCAAAGTGCATAATGTAAGCAATATAGATAACACGAAGAAATCACACCGATGTTTTCTCCCTAGTGGCAACAACACATTTCTAGCCTTGACCGTTCTTGTCACCGAACTCAGACAAAGAGAGGCATGAACCCACTATCTAGCATAAATACTCCCTCATACAACACTAACAATTACTTGGCCAAAGCAACCACTAGCATCGGAGAGCATGCAAGATCATAGATGAAACACATAACTGAACAAAAGTAATGACTTACACAATTCATCGGATCCATGCAAATACAATCATGTAGCAGTTGCAAATAGATGATCTTGATCATGATAGGCAGCCCACAAGATCTAAACAATGGAGTACAAGGAGGAGAGACAACCATCTAGCTACTTCTATGGACCCGTAGTCCCGTGGTGGACTACTCACGCGTCACTCCAGAGGCAGGCATGGTGGTGTAGATGCCTTCGGCGTCGATTCCCCTCTCTGACAAGGTGCCAAGAAGAGCTTATGAACCCTCCCGAACTAGGGTTTGAGATGGCGTCGGCCTCTGACGTATTCTGGAGATTATGATCGCGCCTCCTCTGTTTTAGGTCAGAGGAGAATTTATAGGCGAAGGGGCGACGCGAGGCGATGGATAGGGGCCCCAGGTGGGCCCCACGCACGGCCAAGGGGGGCCGTGACCAGGTGGCGTCTGGAGCCCTTGTGCCTTCCCTCCGGCTGTCCTTCGGGTTCCGTCTTTGTTTCATATTAGAAATAATTCCCGTAAATTATGAGAGCAATCCGAGAAACTTCCCAGAACAACTTTTCTGAAACAAAAAGATAGCACAAAACAGGAACTGGCACTAGGCATCTTGTTAATAGGTTAGTTCCATAAATCATGCCAAAATGATATAAAAACATTGTAAAAACATGTGGCACTGATATATAATCAAGCATGGAACATAAAAAATTATAGGTACGTCGGAGACGTATCAGCATCCCCAAGCTTAACTCATGCTCGTCCTCGAGTAGATAAGTGATAACAAAATAATTTTTTAAGTGACATGCTACCAATCACAATCATGATCAACTAATCATGCAAAGCATATGAACTGAATGCAATGATCCAAAACAAAGGTTCATTGAATGAAACTACCAATGATTAACCAGGTAAAACATCTGAGCAAGAAGTAACTTAGGAAAGAACACTTTCAAGATTTAAAAGCATAACACTTGACAATGATTGATAACTCACAACGCAATATTGATTCAACAAAGGAGTTTGGCCAACACAAAGGAAGATTTAAGTTTTCAGCAAAAGCTTCAACTTGCAACTTGTTTATCTCAAGATAAAGTCAATACAAAGTTTTCACAGTTAGACACAAAGATAACATGAAGTAAAACATGAACCAAAGTTGATACCAAGTGATTACTTGAGGAGTTTAGAAGGAAGAGGAAGACCGACTCAACATAAAAGTAAAAGAAAGGCCCTTCGCAGAGGGAAGCAGGGATTAGTCATGTGCTAGAGCTTTTTTTATATTTTTGATACAAGAAAAACAGCTTTGAGACATGCATGCTTTCGTCAACGACTTCACAGCAAAGAAACTAGCTAGTCCCCCATAACAAGCAAGACTTTTAGACTTGTGAGAGCGGCTGGTTTTATAGGAACGAGTACATTCCTCTTTCTCCTTTGTATCACCACTAACCAATGTTTGAGCTGATTTCTCAGTTTTTCATTGTGCGGAGGAGAATGGCGAGTTATATTTATATTTTGCTTAAGCCACTCTCGGGTTAACTCAAGTGAGGACGTGAACCATCAACACCGGATAAAAGGGGGGAAATGACCTTGCTTGCCACAAGTTATAACCAACTTCTTACTACTTCCTCATGAGCTTAAAAATAGGGGTACAAAAAGGAGAATTTTGAATGTTTTAAAGATAGCACATGAAAAATTTACTTGGAGTGGCAGGGAAATACCACATGTAGATAGTTATGGTGGACACAAATGGCAAAGATTTTTGGCTCAGGGAGTTGGATGCACGAGAAGTATTCCCTCTCAGTACGGAATTTTTAGGCTTAGCAGGATATCAAGCAAACACATAACATCAACTTGGTTCAATAAATGGCTACAGATATACATCATGCATAACCACTAGACTTCACACCGTCTATCTTGTTAGCCAAACCAACTCTTTGCGAAAGAATATCTTGACTTTGAGAACTACCAAGCGGGACAAGCACCACAATTTTAAAGCCTTACGGTAATTCTTTACTAATCTATTCTTACTAGATGATCCATAAGTTTAAGTATTAATCTACTTCATATTTCTAAACAATTGCCAAGTATCAAAGATTCAAGACAATGGTCTACAAGATTAAGCAGCACCTTTTACACTTCCTACACGATAATTTCCACTTAACCAAACACCAATCAACTTATTTGAAACAAAACAAAAAGGGTGAAGCAACATGAGAAAAACTTCCTAACTATAAAAGCTAACAGCTCTAAACAAGAGATGCTTGAAAACAAGATCTAAAAGCATAAATAACAAAGGCTAAACACTCAACACATAGAAGTGAAGGCACACAAGTGTATAATGAAAAAGCGGAGCGTGTCTCTCTCCCAAACAAGAATGTATGGATCCGAATTATTGCAAGGACCAGAAAACTAACACAAACAAACTGAAAGTAAAAACCAACCGACGCTCCAAGAACAACACATAATGTGTAAAGGAATAAAAATATAGTATCATGAGAAAAACCGATGATTGTTGATGAAGAAGGGGATGCCTTGGGCATCCCCAAGGTTAGACGCTTGTAACTTCTTGAATATTTCAGAGGAAGGTCCACAGGGAGCCTCCCCAAGCTTAGGCTTTTGTTCCTTCTCGATCTTCCTTCATCACCTCGCACTTGGATACTTGAAAACTTCCTTCACTCAAAACTTATAGCAACTTCATTAAGGGGTTAGTCCACAAAAACAATATCTTCCTTCAGTTCCAAAGCACATATCAAGAACTCATTTTTTTAAAACATTAGCTACTGTCAAAAAGGCCTAAGTAAAGCTCTAGCTTTGAAAAAAAACTTCGCTTTGCCTGCGAAAGAAGCTATGCAAAACTGAGGACAGAATCTGTCAAAAACAGAACAGACTGTATAAATGAATTTTTTCGAGGCACTTTTGGACCTTAAATCAAAAAACTTCAAACGAGAGAAAGGTAGACAAAACCCTGATGCTTGCTGTAAAAAAATTTGCAGACACATATGACATTCTGTGATTTTTTGGATTTTCGAACAGTGAGGAACAGAAATCTGTTTCTGGACAGCAAACTCACAAATTAGTCTTCCTCTCTTTAGAGGCTATTCTTGGCACCAAAAACCAAAACAAAAAGATACAAGGGAGTTGTTACATACATAACATCACCCAAAACTCAAAGAAAACATTAGGTAAAAATAAAATGGGTTGCCTCTTATAAGCGCTTTTCTTTAACGCCTTTTTGCTAGGCTTGATATTTTAATGATGCTCTCATAAGAATAAGAGTTGAAACACAAAGAGAGCATCAAGAAGCAAATATGAAACACATTTAAGTCTAACCCTCTTCCTATGCATAGGAATCTTGTAAACAAACAAATCCATGAAGAACAAAGTATCAAGCATAGGAATGTAGAACAAGAGCACTTTCAAAATTTCCAACGCAAAGAGAGGTGTTTTAGTGACATCAAAATTTCAACCATATTTTCCTCTCTCATAGTAACTTTCAGTAGCATCATGAACAAACTCAAAAATATAATTATCAAATAAAGCATACTCTTCATGATCTACAAACACACAATTTTTATTAAGCTCCAAAATAATATGATCAAAATAAACAGAAGTCATGACCTTTCCAATCCCATTATTAAACATGTTTCCTTTTGGTTTCTTTGAGTTTGATTGATGTTTACTAGGGGAATCGTGGTCATAAGTGTAGCAAGCATCAATTTCCTCAAAAAGGGATATTTCAAGAGAATCCATAGGAACATAACATTCATCCTCCTTTGGTAAGCATGGAGGGCAATCAAATAATGTAAGAGTTAAAGAGTTACTCTCATCAGAAGGTAGGCATGGGTATCTAATCCATTCTTCCTCCTTTTGTTTGTCACTCTATTCCTCTTTTTCATCCAATGAGCTTCCAGTTTCAGCAATTTCTTCTTCCATGATTTCCTGCAAGGCATTAGTCTTTTCTTTTGGAGGATAAGTTCTCCCAAAAAATTCGGTAATATAAGGATTATCATTGTAATACTCAAGGCAATACCCAAGTATAACAAAATTTTCAGATTTGTAAGAAGCATCATCAATATCTTTAAGCACAGAAGTAATTTCATAGGCACCCATAAAAGCAACGAATTCTTCAATTTGTTCAAGATTATCAAAATCATAGTTTCCTTTAGCATAAGAAGCCAATGTTTCATTATCATTATAATCACATTGGAAAGGGAGGTGTTTATGCCTCCTACAGCAAAAAGATTCATTAAGGCACTGATGACCCACAAGTATAGGGGATCTATCGTAGTCCTTTCGATAAGTAAGAGTGTCGAACCCAACAAGGAGCAGAAGGTGTTGACATGTAGTTCTCAGCAAGGTTTCACTGCAAGCACTAAAAGAGAAATGTTTTTGGATTTTTAATTTAAATAACGAATGAAGAACAAGTAAATAAAAGAGTGCTACAATAATTGCAGCAAATATCCTAATCCTTTTAAGCTCAAAGGACAGGCCGGTTGTGTTACTTATGAAGATTAAAACGTTCTCGAGGACACATGGGAGTTTCTGCCTAGCTAGTTTCATTGCACGCCGGTGATTAACCTTCAATGTTTTGATAAAGTGTTGTGTGGGTGGACCTATGCTAATGCACCGCCCTTACTTGGACAAATACATACTTGTGATTAAACCCCTTGCAAGCATCCGCAACTACAAGAAAGTAATTAAGATAAAAACCTAACCACAGCCTTAAACTCCGAGACCCTACGCTCCCTAGTGCACTAGTTCACAAATTGGGGTTTCGGTTTCTGTCACTCCTGCAACCCTACCATAAGCAAACTAAATACACTATGCATTCCCCTAGGCCCTTTGAAAGGTGAAGTATCATGTAGTCGACGTTCACACGATACCACTAGAGGAATAACACCACAACATAAATCAAACCATTAAATATTACTCAACATTATGCAATTACTAGCAACAAGGTTTTCCCCATGTCCTCAAGAACCAAATGAACTACTCACAAGACATCATATAGATCATGATCAGAGGTGATATGAATAAGGGCAACAATCTGATTGTAATGATAATTCACCGATAAAACTCTCAAACATCAACTACAAGTGGTAATCAACGCCCGGGATACGATTCCGATGAACTAATAGCAACACAATGATAATTGTTACAGCGAGATGAGATGGGATGACGGCGGTGATGATGGTGATGATGGTGGAGATGATGTTGATGATGATCCCGATGATGCTTGGCGTGATGGCGATGACGATGGCGGCGATTCCCCCCTCCGGGAGGGAAATTCCCCAGCATATTTCTCCCTGCTGGAGCTCTTCTTCTCTCTGTCTGGTTTCCGCCTCGTGGAGGCGGCGGAAAAATTCCTCGTCGATGCCCCCGATGTTTTTAGGTCAAGGGTCAATAATACGCCGAAGGGGAGCCGGAGAGGGGCCACAGGGACCAGGGGCGGGCCCCACCCATGGGCTAGGGTGGACCCGCGACAGGGGGTCGCCCCTGCCCCCTGTTGCTCGCCTCTTCGCCCCCTTCTGGCTCTGTGACTTATTTCCTGAAATATTATGCTCTAAATTTTCCTGAAATTTTTGGGGCTTCCGAAGTCAGGTGTCTTGACAGGTACTTTTCCAGCTGATTCTAGGCTCCGGCGGATGCATCTCCAATAATTGCCAAACATGCAAAATGGGATAAAATAACATAAGTATTGCATCATAATATGAAATATATTAATGAATAAAGATAAATTATGATGTAAAATAGTGATGCAAAATGGACGTATCAGGCACCAGGATTCATCATAAGTAGAGCAAAAGTTCCAGCAAGACTATTCAATTTATTTATCTGTGCCCATAAGTGTTTCCCTTTTTCAGTATTCCTTATAATATTTCTTTTGTTCCTCCGTGAACCCACCTTGACAATAAGATCTAGTCTCACAGAAAGTAACCATTGATTGCAAGTAAAGAACTAGACATAATATCAAGCAAAACGATAAAAAGACTAGTGCTGGCATTTTTTTTTTGTGTTTTTCATTTTTAGAGCAAACGAAAGGCAAAACAAGACTAACAAAAAATTTACTAAGCAAAAAAATAACAAAGTAAAGTGAAAGGATGTGTGAAACTCCCCTAGATGAAGCTTCCAAGTCCCCGGCAACGGCGCCAGAAAACGTCTTGCTGATTGCTGTTGGGAAACCCCAAGAGGAAGGTATGAAGCAGCGTAGCGGAAGTTTTCCCTTGATTTCAAAACCAATGTTGTCGAACCACTAGGACTTGGAGAAGGCTTAGCAAGGTATCAATAGTGCCGTTTCACGATTATTGACGTGGACCTGTACACAATCACCAACAAACTACTTTGCGACAACAAAACAGAGAGGTTGTCAATCTCTCCGGCTTGGCAAACACAAAGAATTAAATGTGTGGATGTAAAATATGATGAGGATGAAATATGACCAACGAGCAAATGATGATGAAAATCTATGAAAACGGTTGTAACCAATGTAGGAAAATAGGACCGGGGTCCACTAATTCCAGGCTCCGGCGGATGCATCTCCAATAATTGCCAAACATGCAAAATGGGATAAAATAACATAAGTATTGCGTCATAATATGAAATATATCAATGAATAAAGATAAATTACGATGTAAAATAGTGATGCAAAATGGACGTATCAACTCCCCCAAGCTTAGACTCTGCTTGTCCTCAAGCGAAAACCGAACTCGGTAAACATGACCACAAGTTTATAGAGTGAAGTGTCGATAAATAAAGAATACGAACATGAAGCATCAGTATTTACTCATCAAACACATATATATCTTAAACAGCAACCTTTCTCTCATAAAGCTTCTCGAAGACAAGAAATGTAACTACAACATGTTAAGGTGAAAGAAGACAAAAATTTATTAAGCAAAGACAAAACGAGACTCCGCTTAAAAAACAATTATACTCATCAGCCCATATTTCAAGAAAGATTCATTTAAATGCTTCAACCATCCGGTCATCTTCCCACGAGTTGCAAATCGTCAAAGCTATATCCTTATAAAAGAGTTAGGACTGACATAAGAAAAATGAATAATTATCATGAGACATAAAAGACATAACGTAGATATCATACTTGCTTAACATCAAAATTCAACACTATGGGTTTGCTTGTAGAAGGTAGAGGAAGTGGGTGAACTGACTCAACAATAAGTAAAAGAGAGGCCCTTCGCAGAGGGAAGCAGGGATTAATCATGTGCTAGAGCTTTTTGGTTTTTAAAACAGAAGTAAAATGATTTTGAGGTATGCATGCTTTCGTCAACGACTTCACAACAGAGAAGCTATCTAGTCCCCCATGACAAGCAAGGTTTTTAGACTTGTGAGAGCAGCTGGTTCTTAGAAGAGCGAGTACGCTCTTATTTCTCCTTGGTTTCACCACTGTCCAATGTTTGGGCTAATTTCTCAGATTTGCATTGCGCGGAGGAGAATTGTGAGTTATATTTATATTTTGCTTAAGCTGCTCTCGGGTTGATTCAAGTGAAGACGTAATCCATCAACACCGAGTGAAAGGGGGGAAATGAACCTGCTCGTCACAAGTTATATCTAGCTCTCTACTGCTCCCTCATGAGCTTAAACAGAGGCACAAAGAAGAAGTATTTTGAATTTTTAAAGGTAGCACATGACAAATTTACTTGGAATGGCAAGAAATACCATGCATAGGTAGATATGGTGGACACAACTGGCAAGAAAGTTTGGCTTTGGGAATTGGATGCACGAGTGAACCATACACTCAATACAGGGCTTTAGGCTAGAAAGGCTTTAAAGCAAAGAAACAGTGTTGAGAGATGTAAATCAACTATGCTATCAAAAACAATATGTCAAGCATGCAACATAAAGCTTATCATCACTGTCAGAAATAAATCTAATACAAAGGTGCATGAGCTGGAAGGTTCACAATCATGTAAAACATACAAGATAGTGTATTTGCAATTAAATTCTTCTTCTCTACTCAAGCACAAAAGCAATTATTGCAATTTAAATGAAGCCATGCTTATCAATACCGAATAAACTTCTACTCATGTACCCAATGTCAAATCATTACTTACCACAAGATCAGCAGATAGAGAGATTGCCATAATAAAATATAAAGTGCAAAAGAATAAAAGATACTTCTCATTTATATTCCATTATAGAAAATCACACACCAACGGATACAAAGGACTCACAAGGAGTGACAAGACACAATGCAAAACCATACTACAAGATAACTTCTCTACTCATGATACGACTCACAAGACTGCGAAAAATAAAAGACATGAGATAAAGATACCGGGGCACTCCCCCAAGCTTGGAACAAGCCAAGGGAGTGCCGTTACCCATAGTGCTCGAATTTATTCCCGCGGTGGAGATGGGTCGATGATCCTTATAAGCCTCTCAATGGTTTCTTTTAACTCCTCAAGCTGATAGCCAAGATTGCGGATCATCTCCGTGTTACTCTCAATTCTGCTTCTTAGCGACCCAATAGGCGAGTCCCAATCATCTTGTGCTCTCCCCCAGACATCCTCATTATCTGTGTTGAAGCTCCCACATCCTGCATGAGTACGATCTATATCCCAAGCAGAAGGTAACTCTCCAAACGGAATAGTTTCAAGCTGATGGTTATGGATTAAAGTATGAAAAGGATTTCTGGTTCGAGGAAAGGGAGACCTCCCAGCAGAGTTCCTACGAGGGCCTTTATCAGCCTTCTATAGCCACTCCCTTTTCTCAAAAACAGAAGGATTCTTCGTCACCCCAATCCTTGCTACGTGGCATAGGGGTATTGGCGTCGGTCTTCTTCGAACTCCTCTCCATCATCATGGGGCACGTTCTCGAAAACTTCCTCCGTTCCTTCAGTTCCTTTAAAGTCCATGCCTTGATCATCATTCCCGGTGTTGTCGGGGTTGGAAGAGGATGCCATGATCTAAAGCTTCGAGACCCTGACAGAAATAACCAGAGACAAAACACGACGAAAACACAGGATATGCTTCTCGAAAAATTCGGGAAAATATATAGCGAAAAGTTTTGCAATAAAAGGAAGGCGACGGGACTAGGCGGAGTCGGAGGCGGTGTCCAGAGGCTAGGGGCGGGTCCCCACCGGGGCCTGGGGTGGGGCCGCGGCAGAGGGCCGCCTCTGCCTCCTGGACCCCGTCTCGTACTCCGTCCAGTCTCCGAATTTTCCTAATTTTCGAGAAATAAATAATATAAATTTTCTGGAATTTTCCGAGACACTTTACTTACCGAAACAGTTACCTATTTGTTTTCTGATTCTGGAGTCTTCCGGTACTGGGTTTCGATGAGTTCTTCCGGAGAGACCACTTGAATAACATCAGCATCCTTTTCCAAGGGATTACCGGAGATGTAGTGCTTAAGTCGCTGACCACTAGGAAAAACACCTCAAAAAGACCTGAGGTTTGTCTCCGTCAATATTATTAATCTTTATAGCTCCGGAGCGATAGACTTCCTCAATGATGAATGGTCCCTCCCATTTTGATAGCAATTTTCCTGCAAAAAATCTGAGACGAGACCTATACAAAAGCACTTTATCACCAGCATTAAATTCTCTTTTCAAAATTCTCTTATCATGCCATCTCTTTACTTTTTCCTTAAACAAACGAGCACTTTCATAAGCCTCGTTTCTCCACTCATCCAAGGAATTCAATTTAAGCAACCTAGTTTTACCGGCAAGATTAGGATCAGAATTAAGTTGTCTAACAGCCCAAAAAGCTTTATGTTCTAATTCAAGAGGCAAATGACATGCCTTCCCATAAACCATTTTATAAGGAGACATACCCATAGGATTTTTTATAAGCAGTTCTATAGGCCCATAAAGCATCATTAAGTTTCTTAGACCAATTCTTCCTAGACTTGTTAGCGGTCTTTTGCAAGATCAGTTTAATTTCTCTATTAGTTAATTCAACTTGCCCACTAGTTTGAGGATGATACGGAGAGGAGACTCTGTGATTAACATCGTACTTAGCTAAAACCTTTCTAAAAGCTCCATGAATAAAATGAGATCCTCCATCAGTCATAAGATATCTAGGCACACCAAACCTAGGAAAAATAACTTCTTTAAGCATTTTTAGGGAGGTCTTATGATCAACACTTTTAGTTGGCATAGCTTCCACCCACTTAGTAACATAATCTACAGCAACGAGAATATGAGTATTGCCATGAGAAGTGGGAAAAGGACCCATAAAGTCAAACCCCCAACAATCAAAAGGTTCAATAACAAGAGAGTAATTCATAGGCATTTCATTACGTCTACTAATGTCACTGACCCTTTGACACTCATCACAAGATGAAACAAACTTTTTAGCATCCTTAAATAAAGTAGGCCAATAAAAACCTGATTGAAGAACCTTATGTGCAGTCCTCTCACTTGTGTGATGGCCTCCATAATCACTATTATGGCACTTCCTCAATACCTCCTCCTGTTCATGCTCAGGAATACATCTCCTCAAGATTCCATCAGCTCCCTCCTTGTATAAATGTGGGTCAATCCAAAAGTAATGCCTCAAGTCATAGAAGAATTTGTTTTTCTGTTGATAAGTAAAACTTGGAGGCAAAAATTTTGAGACAATAAAATTAGCATAATCAGCATACCAAGGAGCATCATGAGAGGTTACCTTAACGACGGCAAGTTGTTTGTCAGGGAAACTATCATTTACAGGGATGGGATCATGAGGAATATTTTCCATTCTAGACAAATTATCAGCTACAGGATTTTCTGCACCTTTTCTATCAACAATATGCAAATCAAACTCTTGCAGCAAAAGCACCCATCTAATAAGTCTAGGCTTATCATCTTTCTTCTCTATAGTACTTAATTGCAGAATGATCAGTATGAATAGTCACTTTAGAGTCCACAATATATTGTCTAAATTTATCACAAGCAAAAACGACCGCTAAAAATTCCTTTTCAGTGGTTGCATAATTTTTCTGTGCACTATCCAAAGTTTTACTAGCATAATGAATTACATTCAACTTCTTATCAATTCTTTGGCCAAGGATAGCCCCTACAGCATAATCACTAGCATCACACATAATTTCAAAGGGTAAATTCCAATCAGGCGGTTGAACTATAGGAGCGGTGATTAAAGCCCTTTTTAGTACCTCAAAGGCTTCATTACAATCTTCATAAAAAACATATGGAACATCTTTTTGAAGAAGATTAGTGAGAGGCCACGACATCTTAGAAAAATCTTTAATAAACCTCCTATAAAAACCAGCATGACCGAGGAAACTACGAATACCTTTGATGTCCCTTGGATAGGGCATCTTCTCAATTGCTTCAATTTTGGCTTTATCAACTTCAATCCCTCTTTCTGAAATTTTATGTCCAAGCACTATGCCTTCATTTACCATGAAATGACACTTCTCCCAATTGAGAACAAGATTGGTCTCCTCACATCTCTGTAAAACTTTGTTAAGATTGTAGAGGCAATTGTCGAAAGAAGTTCCATAGATGGAGAAATCGTCCATGAAGACTTCCACAATTTCCTCACAAAAACCATGAAAAATAGTAGACATGCATCTTTGAAAAGTAGCAGGTGCATTACACAAACCAAAAGGCATATGTCTATAGGCATAAGTTCCATAAGGACAAGTAAAAGTAGTTTTTTCTTGATCTTCAAATTTAACAACAATTTGAGAGAAACCAGAATAACCATCAAGAAAACAAAAGTGAGAATTCTTAGATGGTCTTTCAAGCATTTGATCAATAAAAGGCAAAGGATAATGATCTTTTCGAGTAGCCTTATTAAGTTTCCTATAATCAATGCACATTCTATACCCTACAACTGTTCTTTGACGAATGAGTTCATTATTATCATTAGCAACAACAGTTATACCTCCCTTTTTGGGAACACAATGAACAAGACTAACCCATCTACTATCAGCAATAGGATAGATTATACCTGCATCAAGAAGCTTGAGTATCTCATTTCTTACCACATCCTTCATCTTTGGATTTAATCTTCGTTGATGATCAACAACGGGCTTCGCATCAGGCTCAAGATTAATTGTATGTTGACAAATAGATGGAGAAATCCCATGAAGATTATCTAGAGTATATCCCAATGCAGCTCTATTCCTAAGGACCTCCAATAATCTCTCCTCCTCTTTCGCTGAAAGGTTAGAATTGATAATAACAGGATATATTTTCTTCTCATCCAAATATGTATATTTGAGAGTATCTAGGAGAGCTTTTAATTCAAAAACAGGATCTCCCTTTGGAGGTGTCTGGGTCCCCAGAGACTCCACAGGTAGATCATGCTTTAGAATAGCCGGCTGTCTAAAGAAGACTTCATCAATTTCCTCTTTTTCCTGCATAAACATATCATTCTCGTGCTCCTCCATATATTGCTGCAAAGGATCATTAGGAGGCACGGCAATAAAAGCAATTCTTTCAATAATAAGATCCTCATTAGGTAATTCTTTATCATAACAATGTCTAGCAAATTTGGAAAAATTAAATTCATACGGCTCTCCAGCGAATTGAACAGAGACCTTTTCTTTTTTAAAATCTATAACAGCACTACAAGTATTTAAGAAAGGTCTACCAAATATGATAGGACAAAATTTATCTTTAACCGACCCCAAGACAAGGAAATCAATTGGATATTTTACCTTACCACATATAACTTCAACGTCTCTGACAATTCCCACCGGGTGGATGACATCTCTATTAGCCAATTTAATCTCCAAATCAATATCCTCAAGCTCACATGGCGCAATTTCGCGCATTATTTCTTGATAAAGTGTATAAGGAATAGCACTTGCACTTGCACCCATATCACATAATCCATAATAGCAATGATCACCTATCTTGACAGAGACAACAGGAGTACCAACAACTTTTGCACTTTTATCCTATCTAACAATGTTAGTAGCAGCTTCACAAAAATAAATATAACTTCCATCGACGTTCTCAGTTACAAGATCTTTAACCAAAGCTACTAGAGAGGCAATTTCAAGTTGTTCATCAGGTTCATAAGCTTTCCTTTCACTTTTATTAACCACACTAGCCACGATTGAGTGTTCTTTAATTTTTATAGGAAAGGGTGGTTTTTCAAAGTAAACAGCAGGTAAAACAGATTCAACTGTTTGAACAGGCACATCATCACTGGCAAGCACATCCGTTTTACAAACATCTTTAAATGGTTCATGATACTTATCCCACTTTTCTTTTGGAATATTAATATGGTCAGCAAAGGATTTACAAAGATCAACAACAATTTAAGAATCGAGCCCAAACTTAGTACTAAGCATATTAAAATGTTCAGCTTCCATGAAAGATTTAATGCAGTCATACCCATAATTTATACCTGATTCTTTACCTTTGTCGATCTCCCAATCTTCCGCATTGCGATAAATCCTTTCAATTAAATCCCATTTAGCATTAACTTCTTTGTTTGTAAAGGATCCGAGAGAAGAAGCATCAAGCACATCCTTATCATAGCGAGGCAGCCTTGCATAAAAATTGTTAACAATTATATCATTAGGAAGCTTATGATTGGGGCATTTAAGCATTAGAGATTTCAACCTCCCCCAAGCTTGAGCGATGCTTTCTCCTTCATGTGGCCAAAAGTTATAAATATAATTTCTATCCTGATGAATTTCAAGAAGAGGATAAAATTTAGAATAAAAGAGAGACATAAGCTCTTTCCAATCCATCAAGTGAGAATTATCCAGAAGCATATACCAATCCATAGCTTTATCCTTTAGTGATATTGATAATAATTTCCTCATGATTACCTCTTTTGACATACCTGCAATCTTAAATAGCTCACACAGATCTTTAATATAAAGCAAATGATAACCTGGATGGATGGTTCCATCCCCTGCATAACTGTTACTCATAACATGATCAATAATTCCCATGGGTATTTTAAATGGATCAATTTCAGAGAGCGGAGGACTCTTATCCACCACAGGTGTGGTGGCAGAATCACTCCCAAACAACATATTAAGTGAAGAGTGCTCCATAACGAAGCAAAGTAACAAGCAAAAATAAAAATAACACTTACAATAAAAGAGTTCCTTACCAATTCCACTTACCAATAGCGCTACACTCCCCGACAACGGCACCAGAAAAGAGTCTTGATGACCCACAAGTATAGGGGATCTATCGTAGTCCTTTCGATAAGTAAGAGTGTCGAACCCAACGAGTAGTAGAAGGTGTTGACAAGTAGTTCTCAACAAGGTTTCACTGCAAGCACTAAAAGAGAAATGTTTTTGGATTTTTAATTTAAATAACGAATGAAGAACAAGTAAATAAAAGAGTGCTACAATAATTGCAGCAAATAGCCCAATCCTTTTAAGCTCAAAGGACAGGCCGGTTGTGTTACTTATGAAGATTAAAACGTTCTCGAGGACACATGGGAGTTTCTGCCTAGCCAGTTTCATTGTACGCCGGTGATTAACCTTCAATGTTTTGATAAAGTGCTGTATGGGTGGACCTATGCTAATGCATCGCCCTTACTTGGACAAATACATACTTGTGATTAAACCCCTTGCAAGCATCCGCAACTACAAGAAAGTAATTAAGATAAAAACCTAACCACAGCCTTAAACTCCGAGACCCTACGCTCCCTAGTGCACTAGTTCACAAATTGGGGTTTAGGTTTCTGTCACTCCTGCAACCCTACCATAAGCAAACTAAATACACTATGCATTCCCCTCGGCCCTTTGAAAGGTGAAGTATCATGTAGTCGACGTTCACACGATACCACTAGAGGAATAACACCACAACATAAATCAAACCATTAAATATTACTCAACATTATGCAATTACTAGCAACTAGGTTTTCCCCATGTCCTCAAGAACCAAACAAACTACTCACAAGACATCATATAGATCATGATCAGAGGTGATATGAATAAGGACAACAATCTGATTGTAATGATAATTCACCGATAAAACTCTCAAACATTAACTACAAGTGGTAATCAACGCCCGGGATACGATTCCGATGAACTAATAGCAACACAATGATAATTGTTACAGCGAGATGAGATGGTATGACGGCGGTGATGATGGTGCTGATGGTGGAGATGATGTTGATGATGATCCCGATGATGCTTGGCGTGATGGCGATGATGATGGCGGCGATTCCCCCCTCCGGATCCAACTGCATCTATGACTAATAATCCACCCTGGGATCGCTATCCAGCATGTCACCCAAAAGTATTAAGTTGCAAGCAATAGATCATCGCAATAAGCAAAGTGAATAAAGTAAGCAATGTAGATAACACGAAGAAATCACACCACTGTTTTCTCCCTAGTGGCAACAACACATCTCTAACCTTGACCGTTCCTATCACCGAACACAGACAAAGAGAAGCATAAACCCACTATCTAGCATAAATACTCCCTCATACAACACTAACAATTACTTGGCCAAAGCAACCACTATCATCAGAGAGCATGCAAGATCATAGATGAAACACATAAATGAACAAAAGTAATGACTTACACAATTCATCGGATCCATGCAAACACAATCATGTAGCTATTATAAATAGATGATCTTGATCATGATAGGCAGCTCACAAGATGTAAACAATGGAGTGCAGGGAGGAGAGACAACCATCTAGCTACTGCTATGGACCCGTAGTCCCGTGATGGACTACTCACGCATCACTCCGGAGGCAGGCTTGGTGGTGTAGATGCCTCCGGTGTCGATTCTCCTCTCCGGCAGGGTGCCGGGAAGAGCTTCTAAACCCTCCCGACCAAGGGTTTGAGATGGCGGCGGCCTCGGACGTATTCCGGAGATTATGATTGTGCCTCCTCTGTTTTAGGTCAGAGGAGAATTTATAGGCGAAGGGGCGCGGCCAGGTGGCGTCTGGAGCCCCTGTGCCTCCCCTCCGGCTGTCCTTCGGGTTCTGTCTTTCTTTCATATTGGAAATAATTCCCGTAAATTATGAGAGCAATTCGAGAAACTTCCCAGAACAACTTTTCTAAAACAAAAAGACAGCAGAAAACAGGAACAGGCACTGGGCATCTTGTTAATAGGTTAGTTCGAAAAATGATGCCAAAATTATATAAAAACATTGTAAAAACATATGGCACTGATATATAATCAAGCATGGAACATCAAAAATTATAGATACGTCGGAGACGTATCAGTCCACCATACCTACCTACATGTGGTATTTCCCTGCCACTCCAAGTAAAATTTTCATGTGCTATCTTTAAAGTGTTCAAAATTTCCCTTTTTGTGCCCCTATTTTTAAGCTCATGAGGAAGTAGTAAGAAGTTGGTTATAACTTGTGGCAAGCAAGGTTATTTCCCCCCTTCACCAAGTGTTGATGGTTCACGTCCTCACTTGAATTAACCCGAGAGCGGCTTAAGCAAAATATAAATATAACTCACCATTCTCCTCCGCACAATGAAAATCTGAGAAATCAGCTCAAACATTGGTTAGTGGTGAAACAAAGGAGAAAGTGGAATGTACTCGTTCCTCTAAAACCAACCGCTCTCACAAGTCTAAAAGCCTTGCTTGTTATGGGGGACTAGCTAGTTTCTTTGCTGTGAAGTCGTTGACGAAAACATGCATGTCTCAAAACTGTTTTACTTCTATAAAAAAAGCTCTAGCACATGACTAATCCCTGCTTCCCTCTGCGAAGGGCCTTTCTTTTACTTTTATGTTGAGTCAGCCTTCCTCTTCCTTCAAAAATCCTCAAGCAATCACTTGGTATCAACTTTAGTTCATGTTTTACTTCATGTTATCTTTGTATCTAACTGTGAAAACTTTGTATTGACTTTATCTTGAGATAAACAAGTTGCAAGTTGAAGCTTTTGCTGAAAACTTAAATCTTCCTTTGTGTTGGCCAAACTCCTTTGTTGAATCAATATTGCTTTGTGAGTTATCAATCATTGTCAAGTGTTATGCTTTTAAATCTTGAAAGTGTTCTTTCTAAGTTACTTCTTGCTTAGATGTTTTACCTGGTTAATCATTGTTTGTTTCATTCAATGAACCTTTGTTTTGGATCATTGCATTCAGTTCATATGCTTTACATGATTAGTTAATCATGATTGTGATTGGTAGCATGTCACTTCAAAAATTATTTGTTATCACTTACCTACTCGAGGACGAGCAGGAGTTAAGCTTGGGGATGCTGATACGTCTCCGGCGTATCTATAATTTTTTATCTTCCATGCTTGATTATATATTAGTGCCACATGTTTTTACAATGTTTTTATATCATTTTGGCATGATTTATGGAACTAACCTATTAATAAGATTCCTGTTTTCTGCTGTCTTTTTATTTCAGAAAAGTTGTTCTTGGAAGTTTCTCGGATTGCTCTCATAATTTACGGGAATTATTTCCAATATGAAACGAAGACAGAACCCGAAGGACAGACGGGGGGGAGGCACAGGGGCTCCAGACGCCACCTGGCCGCGCCCCCCCCATTGGCCGCGCGTGGGGCCCACCTGGGGCCCCTGTCCATTGCCTCATGTCGCCCCTTCGCCTATAAATTCTCCTTTGACCTGAAAACAGAGGAGGCGTGATCATGATCTACAGAATACGTCCGAGGCTGCCGCCATCTCAAACCCTAGTTTGGGAGGGTTCAGAAGCTCTTCCCAGGGAATCGATGTCGGAGGCATCTACACCACCATGCCTGCCTCCGGAGTGATGCGTGAGTAGTCCACCACGGGACTACGGGTCCATAGCAGTAGCTAGATGGTTGTCTCTCCTCCTTGTACTCCATTGTTTAGAACTTGTGAGCTGCCTATCATGATCAAGACCATCTATTTGTAACTGCTACATGATTGTGTTTGCATGGATCCAATGAATTGTGTAAGTCATTACTTTTGTTCAGTTATGTGTTTCATCTATGATCTTGCATGCTCTCCGATGCTAGTGGTTGCTTTGGCCAAGTAATTGTTAGCATTGTATGAGGGAGTATTTATGCTAGATAGTGGGTTCATGCCTCTCTTTGTCTGAGTTCGGTGACAAGAACGGTCAAGGCTAGAAATGTGTTGTTGCCACTAGGGAGAAAACATCGGTGTGATTTCTTCGTGTTATCTATATTGCTTACATTATGCACTTTTCTTATTGCGATGATCTGTTGCTTGCAACTTAATACTTTTGGGTGACATGCTGGATAGAGATCCCAGAGTGGATTATTAGTCATAGATGCAGTTGGATGACGGTCTATGTATTTTGACGTAATGCCCATATTAGATGAAGCGGTGAACTATATTGTTTTATGATAGCCTTGTTGTGCGCCTACAATTCTGTCAATTGCCATGCCGTAATTTGTTTACCCATCATGTATATCTTTTGGAGAGACACCTCTAGTGAACTGTGGACCCCGGTCCTATTTTCCTACATTGCTTACAACCGTTTCCATAACTTTTCATCATCATTTGCTCGCTGGTCATATTTCATCCTCATCATATTTTACATCCACACATTTTATTCTTTGTGTTTGGCAAGCGGGAGAGATTGACACCTCTTTGTTTTGTTGGGGCAAAGTAGTTTGTTGGTGATTGTGTGCAGGTCCACGTCAATAATCGAGAAACGGCGCTATTGACACCTTGCTAAGCCTTCTCCAAGTCCTACTGGTTCGACAATCTTGGTTTTGAAATCAAGTGAAAACTTCCGCTACGCTGCCTCATACCTTCCTCTTGGGGTTTCCCAACAGCAATCAGCACTGTCTTCATCGCTGGCTTTCTCCCTGGTATAGATCGACTCCCCTTTGCTCCTCCCCTCTCTCCCATCTCCGCAGCCGCCGGCCGCCGGCCGCCTCCCGTGTGATCTCCAGCCCCTCTCTCTGGATCCGGAGCATTTTCTTGGTAGAGCTGCTGCTGCTTGCTTCCGTTGTTATTTTCTTGCTAGAGTTCGTGTTCTTTGTGACAACTAGATCGGTTTTAGGAGCCATGCTAGTAGCTGTTGATGAAAGCAGTAGTATTCAGTGGTTGTTATTAGCTATTTCAGGAGTAGATCATACTAGTGCTAGTTGTTGCCTACGGATTTATGTACTAGGCCATTGTGCAGGTTTCAGTGCTACTGTAGTACGTAGTAGCATAGCAGCCTCTCATCTACTTGGATGTTTTTCTGAGCAGCTAGCTGCATCCCTACAGATCTTCAGGTTAGCTCTTTGACGAATTTTTTTAGAAGGATGAACCAGTATTCAGTTTTGCTGTTTAGGTTCGATTACTGCTCCTGGTCTAGTCTATCGAACCGGTTTGTATCTAGATTTTGTTCGCAAGCCAAGTCCCTCATCGTTGGTTAGCATATCTTTTAAAAAAATTCCTTCGCTTTTAGCGATGTTAAGTGTGTGGGTAGGTTAAGCTTCAAGCAGAAATGAAATTTTCATTTTCCCAGTATGAAAAGCACGGCTTAGGTAACTTAGGCCTCTTTTTCAGCTTCTCTACCAGCTTCTCAACGAACCGATACTCTAGCACTGTTTGAGCAAGTTTGAGCTGTGCAATTCTATTCATTAGCAGCACTGATCTTTTGATTAAATTACATGGAGTCGTCATGTTTTCGACAGTGTACTTGTCATTTTTTCAAGCTCAGGTTGCACATTGTGTGCTTGTGGAACTCGAGCAGAATATACTCTTGTTGCTCTCAGCAGATTGTCACATGGCTGCTAAGGTCAATGTTGCTTGCAAGGCATGGACAAGATCATGATGTCAGGCAATGACTATATTGGATTGGAGATCGATAGTGGTTATCTAAATTATTTTTGCAATTGTTCTATGTGATGTCTTGTATTGTCACTCGATCCGTTCGACAATGGAGATTGACATTTCTCAGTCGGTATGTATTGTTTGATTGAAGTCAAATACCTACTGTTCTATCAGTATCTCATGGAATGTTGTGAATTTTTTTGGATGCAGAAATTGCATGCTGATTTGTAAACGGTATTGTTCATGTGCTACTATAAAGATTGAATCTTTAATAAGATGTGCTAATTTTCTCTACTTACTGCTTGGCAATGCTGATATGAATGTGTACCGAACCCCTTCTACCAAATGACTTTTTGAAGAGATGGGATTTTCTGGGATTAAGATGGAGGAGGTTTTGAGGGGATTGGGTGAGGGGAGTGGTTTCACCCAATCCCTGTGGGGATTATCCCCACTAATCCCCTCAAAACCCCTTCTACCAAACAAGGCCTGATGGTGGTGGAGGAGTAACCGTTTGTCCATGAAACTTGGATGCGCGTAGGTAATTGGCAAATAGGCACGAAAAATGTGATTTTCTAGAGATAATTACGGGATAGTAATAATTACCATACGTGGTGGGAGGCCGGTAGCGACGGACGATGTTGGACGAAAGGTTGGAGCGAAAATGACAGACTATAAGGAACGAAACTTTCTTTTTAGATAGAAGAGAGAAGAGATATGATGACCTGGAAGTCTGTACCAAGAAATTCAGTATCAACCGAGGCACACCAATTCTTGGATCGGGTGCTGCATCCATGGATAGTTGTAGGTTCCTTTTCATCTTTTTCTATTAGAAGTAACTAGTGAGTACGAAATTCCTCAAAACTGACCTCTTTTTAAAACTTCAGCACAAAAGAACCCTATTTCAAAAATAATTTTGAAAGTAACCCCATTTTATGACGTCGGCCTCGAACGTTCCATGTTCTATGATGCCTCTAGTCAATGGCATCATACTCCATAGCATGGCGTTGTGGTCCAAGGCGTCATGGCCTGGAGTCTTAGGTGTTTGACCAGGACACCGTGCTCTATAAGTACAAAACCTTGGCAAAATCAAGGCATCATGCTATAGAGTATGGAGCCTTTGCCTTAAAAAATGGTTAGTTTCGAAATTATTTTTGAAATTGGATTTTTCTATGCTGAATTATTGAAAATTCATGCATTGAGTGTGGTTGAATAATACAAACGACCCCGCTTCCACAGTTCCACCACTAGATCGTCACCCCTTTTTTGCTCCATCTGACGTAATATATATTTTTACTATTAAAGGTGAGTGTGTGAATATCTGGTGTCACACTTTGCGTCACGTAAATCCATAATAAGAAAACTAAAACCATCCTAAAAATAAGCCGTCTTTATCCCCCACGTCTTCTATTCCTAACTAACCCGACCTGATTTTGGAGCTTTTATAGCATATGACCAACTAATTAGTTTACCCCTAACAAACTAAACCCCGTTTGATTAGCTAGGAGTCTCACCCCGTTAACAAATTTACTAGATCGGCATCAGATTAAGAAAGACTGAAGTATTGAGCTATCTCGTAGGTTGCCTGTTAGTTTGTTCCTAAACTCACATAGGGAGGCTTCTCGATTTGAGTCAGGCACTTTTACAACGATTTTGTTATCGTTTCCCTGAAGAAATAGATTATTTTATGGTTTTCATGCATCCACACCGCTTCCCTTTTTTTTGTCTCCGCTCCAAGCCTCTAATTATTGTTTTTCTGCCAAAAAAAATACTGAAATAATATGGCAATGGAATGGCTGTTATTTTTTGTTGAACTGAGAGCTAAACTCATCTTGGAGCTGTGGCGGCTGTATTGTGGATTAGGTTAGGTTCCACTACTGCGGCTCCTCTTATATACTGGGTCACTTACATGGGTTGGGCCTCATGGGCCTGTTCAACATTTTTCTGTCAAGTTTTAGTAAGTTAAAAAATTAGACTACTAAAATGTCTTATATATTGGTACGGAGGGAATAGGCACCAACCCTGCACCGAACTCCAGCAGACCAAGAATCATCGGCTCATCGCTCCACCACCCCCACCGCATTCGTTGATGGGTCATCCGTCACCTCGTAGCCTTCTGTAGCAACGGCGCTGGTCTGCCACCGCCGCTGCGGGTGTCGGTCTCACCTGAGACTTACAAGCGATGCAACGGGGAGTGTCATGGGCTCTCGGTGCAGCTCACACGTCACTGGCATAGAATTTTTGTAACATCTCCCTCAACGGCGTCATGTCCGTGCTTTACCATGCCTCCGTCGCGAACAGCCCAGCTTCGTCACCTCGCCATGCTCCACATGAATCCCACCTTCGAAGTATTGTCGTGCACTCAGGAGATGGGTTGCTCCTTCGGCTCGAGCATGTGCCTCTTCATTGTGAGCTCAACAACAAAGTTCATCGGGCTGCAGTTGTCGACTTACCCGTCTAGTGCTAGCTTGCCGTTGTTAGGAGACGTCGGGCATGCTGGTGCTTGGAGAGATTTCTGCGTATCTGAGAGTGAATAAAGATGAGGCAAGGATGTACGGTGATTTAGTTCAGGTTTTCTTTTGCACATTCTTTGATATTAATTATTTGGTGGCAGCTTCGGCATTTATTACTAGGTTTATCCTAATTAGTAGCACATGAAACACTAAATTCCAAAGTATCATAGCACAGGCGGATAGATCTACATGGCCTCACGCAAGAGGTATTCGTCCACGAGGCGGCCATTAGATCACATCAGCAGCCTCACTGACGACGTATTGGACCATGTCCTCTCCTTTCTCCCACCAAGGAGTTCCGTAGCATTGACACAATGTTATTCGGGGAGAAAGAGGACGAGAGGGGAAACGGTAGCGTTCACACAATCAACTCGTTCTTTCATACCGATGTCGGTGACAAGAGAGAGGCGGACAATGGCTCCGACCAGGATGTGAATGATATTAGGTGGATGTATCTCTTTCCACGCATGCTCTTCATGTGCGCAGTTGTCGGGGATATGAACCCCGGATACCTCTAAGAGGACCATTCCTTCAAGAACTGCAAGGGCCGGCTACAGCGTGCCGCCTGAAGCCCGCCGGATAAAACAAGCCGCTTAGCCTACCCGGAGGCGGACGGCCGGCTAGAGCAGCCGGCCTCTACCAACCGACCAGTCCGTACTGGTAGGCCCAGATCGTCCAGCTCCTGTCGGGCGTTACAGCTACAGTGTAATGATGAGATAGTACCAGCCGGCTCCAGAGTAGCGATGTCATAGGGGTAATTATGTAATCTCCTTGTAACCCGAAACCCTAGCCGCTGCCTATATAAGGCGTGCATGGGCCTCCTGCGCGAGACACGCTCAACACGTTAGACAGACACACAAGCACGGATACGTAGATCATCGTCCACCTCTAGCCGGCTGGACACTTCTAGCCGGCTCCACCGCCAAACAGCTCCAGGAGCAATCTTGTAGCTCGACTTGTGATCAATCAATAGAAACAAGAAGAGCAGGACGTAGGGGTTTTACCTCCACAAGGAGGGCCCCGAACCTGGGTAATTGACGTGTGTTTGCATGTTGGTTGCCCAATCCCGCGCGAGCATCCGTTCGTCGCCTGCCCCATACTCTTTTCCATCCTTGATGGATATGCCGTGCTACCCACCACGACATTTGGCGCCCACCGTGGGGCTCGCGGCGAACGGAGTCACGTTCTGCGCGGGATCCCGGACTGTGGATGGTCGGCGGATCGTCTCCGGCCTCGTGCTCTCCATCGGCTCCGTCGGCTGCGTCCTCGACAACACCAACAGCTTCGCCGACGTGGACGTCGCCAACGGAGGAGCGGTCGTCACCCTTGGCGATTTCCACGTCTACGTCGCCGTCGCCGCTCAGGAGTACCCGGAGGTGGTTTACTCGAGCTTGGCTCCTTCGATCTTCGACGCCAGCATCTGCAACGACGACTCCGCCTTCGGCTACCTCAACTCCGGCGACGCGGACCGCGACGTCGCCAAGCTCAACGTCTACGCCGAGGTGCACATGGTCGAGCACGCGGCGGCAGGAGGCCCCGTCACCACCACCGTCCATGAAGCTGGCGAACCTTCACGCTACCAGCGCAACCTGGAGGCCGACTTCGAGCTGCTAAGCACCCCCATCGCGCCGAGTGCTGATCCGGTCAAGGCGGCGGCTGAACTCGAGAGGATGCGGCAGCAGATCTACGACAAGGCACTAAACCTCGCGTCGACCCAGCGCCGGCTCAGCGCCACAATTCGCGAGTACAATTCGGCACACGGCTTCGAGCAGGCGGACCGCAACGCGGAGAAGCTGAATGAAGTCAGGCGAAAAGGAGGAGATCTTGGTGGCGCCATGAACCGTGCCGGCCAGGCGCATGAGCTTACCGACCTCAGCTTCCCCGAGTACAGCTGCCCTACGCAAAACATGAGGGCGGCGGAAGCAGCAGCCGCCGAGCTACCCTATCTTCAAGGCGAAGAACTACGTCAACAGATGTGCCGGGTTCGGCAACTCATCAACACGGCCAACCGGCAGCAGCGAGAAACGGAGGCAACGGCGAGCAAGGGGCACCATGAGCCGCCTCCAGGCTACGATGCAGCCGGCAAGTCCAAACCGGGCGCAGAGGCGTCGTCCACGAGCCGCGGAAGGGCGAAGGACAAGCAACCACGAGTTCATCGCGAGGGGAGCGCGAGTTCGCATCCTCGTGATCATGGCCGTGATCCGGCTGGACGACGTGAAGACGGCAACCGGGGCGAGCCTCGAGCCGGACGGAACGTCAAGGAGCGAGTCGGCCACAAGGTCACCATCGACGAACGCCTGGGACCGCTGGGACCTGAAACCAGCGACGACGCGCGCCACCGCATCGACGTGCTCAAGCTGTCAAGCATCATCGAGGAAGAGGACATCGCTGCTCATCGCTGTTTCGGACCCCGCATCCGGAGCGAGCGATTCCCAAAGGGATTCACTCTCCCCAGGGACACACCCAAGTACAACGGCACCGCGAAGCCGGAAGACTGGCTCGCCGACTACGTCACGGCGGTCAACATCGCAGGCGGCAACAAGCGGGTGGCCGTGCGCTACGTGCCACTCATGCTCCAAGGATCGGCACGGACTTGGCTCAACAGCCTTCCGAAGGAGAGCGTCAACAGCTGGCTGGACTTCGAGGAGGTGTTCAACCGCAATTTCACCGGCACCTACTTGCGCCCTGGCAACGCACAGCTGCTCGCGTTGTGCAAGCAGAAGGACGGCGAGTCGGACCGAGCTTACCTCACCCGGTGGACAAGCCTTCGCAACTCCTGCGAGGGAGTACTCGAGCTCCAGGCCGTCCAGTACTTCATCCAAGGGTGCCGAGATCAAACACTGCTCAAGCACCGGCTCCTGAGGAAGAGCCCGAAGACCATGGCAGAGCTCATGGCAATCGCCGACGAGTACGCCACTGCCGACGCGGGCATGACCAACCCGATCCGACTCGACGAAGCCGGACGAATCATCACGACGGAGCCGGCTGCACGACGCAGCCGGACGGAGAACCAAGACGGAGGAAAATCGACCCGGCGTGACTCCGACGCGGCCGGCAAGCGCAAGACTGCGGACGACCGTGTCGAGTCCAAGGTCGTCGCCACGACCGAGGGAAGGCCGGCAGGAGGCTTCGACAACCGCCGCATGAGGACAAGCGGCGACATGCGCCGGACAAGGGCGAGGAACAACTACGACTACATGCTCGATCAACCGTGCCGGAACCATGGCGACCGGCCAGCGAACCACACCGTCAGGCAATGCACCCTCGGACGCCCAAGGCCGCCACCGTACGAGCGGCGAAACCCGCCTCCGCCTCGAGATGAAGCCGGACGGGACGATCGAGGACGCGACGACAGACGACGCGAGGACAGGGATCGCGATGATCGTCAACGCGAAGAAGAAAGGAGGGAACGCCTTCCGGCTCCGCCTCCAAGAGGTCCAGACGGCTACCAGGATCCGGATGCCGCCTACATCGTATTCGTCAGCGAGCGCGACGACAAGCGAAGCCGGCGCGAACGATTCAAGGAAGTAAACGCGGTGGTTCCACCCGTCCCCCAGTACCTCAACTGGTCGCAGGAGCCGATCACGTGGGATCGCCGCGACCACCCGGAACTGATGCCCAACCCAGGCGGGCTATGCTCTGGTCCTAGATCCCATGATCATCTCCCCCCAAGCGCGCTTGCACTTTCACGCCGTGTCCCGGCTCCGATTCCATCCGGATGCCGCCTGACACGGAGTCGGCTGAGCCGGCTCCAGGCGAGACGGAGCCTGTCGAGGTCCTCGTCATCGAAGCGGCTCCGCCATGGACCCAACCCTTCTCGCCTACCTCGCCAACAACGAGCTCCCGGCGGACGAGCTCATCGCCAGGCAAATCAAACGCCGGGCAAGTGCTTACACCATCATCAACAACGAGCTCTATACAAGCGCAGCGTATCCGGAATGTTCCAACGCTGCGTGAGCCAAGAAGAAGGAAGCCGAATCCTCAAGGAGATCCACCAAGGCGAATGCGGCCATCACGCATCTTCAAGGGCAATTGTGGCTAAGGCATTCAGGCACGGGTTCTACTGGCCGACTGCGCTGGCGGACGCGAACCAATTGGTCCGACTCTGCAACGGCTGCCAGCGATTCGCAACGCAGAAGCACACGCCGGCTTCGGCACTCAAGACAATTCCCATCACCTGGCCGTTTGCCGTCTGGGGGCTCGACATGGTTGGACCACTGAGGAGATCCAGTGGAGGCATGACACACCTGCTGGTAGCGGTCGACAAGTTCACGAAATGGATCGAAGCCAAGCCGATCAAGAAGCTGGATGGACCAACGGCAGTCAAGTTCTTCAAAAGCATCATCTACCGCTTCGGCTACCCCAACAGCATCATCACGGACAACGGGACAAACTTCGTCAAGGGAGAATTCGCCAAGTTCTGCGGCAGGACCGGCATCCGGCTCGACGTAGCCTCCGTCGCACACCCGCAGTCGAACGGGCAAGTCGAGCGTGCAAACGGCTCATCCTAGCCGGCATCAAGCCTCGCCTGCTCGAACCGCTCGAGCGGGCAGCCGGCGCGTGGGAAGAAGAGCTGCCTTCCGTCCTCTGGAGCCTAAGGACGACGCCGAATCGCTCCACCGGCTTCACCCCCTTCTTCCTCGTCCACGGAGCTGAAGCCGTCATGCAACGGACATCGAGCACGACGCACCTCGGATCGTGCTGTACACGGAAGCACAAGCTAAGCAAGCCTACGAAGACGGAATGGACCTGCTCGAGGAAGCGNCTGAACCCGGACGACCAGCTCAAGACCGCCTTCATCACCCCTTACGGCCGTACTGCTACACCACCATGCCGTTCGGCCTGAAGAACGCGGGAGCAACATACCAGCGCTGCATGCAGAAATGCCTGCACGACCAAATCGGTCGCAACGCGCACGCCTACGTCGACGACGTCGTCATCAAGACCAAGGAGAAGCACACCCTCCTCCTCGACCTCAAAGAAACCTTCGACAACCTCCGCCGCTTCCAGATGAAGCTCAACCCGGAGAAATGCGTGTTCGGCGTTCCAGCCGGACAGCTACTCGGCTACCTTGTGTCGGCACGAGGGATCGAGGCCAACCCGGAAAAAATCGCCGCCATCGACAACATGCGACAGCCGAGAAGCGTCAAAGACATCCAGAAGTTCGCCGGGTGCCTAGCTTCCCTCAGCCGTTTCATCAGCCGGCTCGGGGAGAAGGCTCTCCCGCTCTACCACTTACTGAAGAAAACGGACAAGTTCGTCTGGAGTGACGCGGCCGACGCCGCCTTCAGGGAACTCAAGCGGGCAATGACCACCACCCCAGTCTTAGCACCGCCGACTCCAAAGGAGCCCATGCTCATGTACATCGCCGCCTCCAATCGAGTCGTCAGCGTGGTCCTAGTGGTGGAACGAGACGAACCCGGCAAGCAGCGGCCGGTTCAGCGGCCAGTCTACTACCTCAGTGAGGTGCTCTCACAGTCAAAGCAAAACTACCCGCATTACCAGAAGCTCGTCTACGGCGTGTACATGGCAACGAAGAAGCTGAAGCATTACTTTCAAGAGCACCCTATCAAAGTGATAAGCGACGCGCCGCTTGCCGAGATCATAGGCAACAAGGACGCAACCGGCAGAGTTGCGAAATGGGCGATCAACCTGACGGCGCACGGAGTCGAGTACGACAAGAGAACAGCGATCAAGTCGCAGGAACTGGCGGACTTTCTCGCCGACTGGACGGAGACGGACCACGTACCGCCACCACCCAACTCCGGCGAGCATTGGCTCATGCACTTCGACGGCTCCAAAAACTACTGGGGACTCGGCGCTGGAGTCGTCCTCACCTCGCCCAAGGGGGGCCGACTCGAATATGTGCTCCAGATCCACTTCACGGCGTCCAACAACGTAGCCGAGTACGAAGCTCTCGCACACGGCCTCAAGCTCGCCAAGGCTATGAACATCAAGCGAATCCTCTGCTACGGCGACTCCGACTTGGTGGTCCAGCAGACCACTGGTCATTGGGACGCCAAGGACCCCAACATGGCCGCCTACCGCTTCTTCGTCCAGCAGCTCGCGGGATACTTCGAGGGATGCGAATTCCATCACATCCACCGCTCCAACAACGAGGCGGCCGACACCCTGGCGAACATTGGCTCTCTTCGCAAGGAAATCCCACCCGGCGTCGCCCTCGAGAAGCTCTACAAACCATCCATCACGCCGTGTCCCGGCTCCGATTCCATCCGGATGCCGCCTGACACGGAGTCGGCTGAGCCGGCTCCAGGCGAGACGGAGCCTGTCGAGGTCCTCGTCATCGAAGCGGCTCCGCCATGGACCCAACCCTTCCTCGCCTACCTCGCCAACAACGAGCTCCCGGCGGACGAGCTCATCGCCAGGCAAATCAAACGCCGGGCAAGTGCTTACACCATCATCAACAACGAGCTATACAAGCGCAGCGTATCCGGAATGTTCCAACGCTGCGTGAGCCAAGAAGAAGGAAGCCGAATCCTCAAGGAGATCCACCAAGGCGAATGCGGCCATCACGCATCCTCAAGGGCAATTGTGGCCAAGGCATTCAGGCACGGGTTCTACTGGCCGACTGCGCTGGCGGACGCGAACCAATTGGTCCGACTCTGCAACGGCTGCCAACGATTTGCAACGCAGAAGCACACGCCGGCTTCGGCACTCAAGACAATTCCCATCACCTGGCCGTTTGCCGTCTGGGGGCTCGACATGGTTGGACCACTGAGGAGATCCAGTGGAGGCATGACACACCTGCTGGTAGCGGTCGACAAGTTCACGAAATGGATCGAAGCCAAGCCGATCAAGAAGCTGGATGGACCAACAGCGGTCAAGTTCTTCAAAAGCATCATCTACCGCTTCGGCTACCCCAACAGCATCATCACGGACAACGGGACAAACTTCGTCAAGGGAGAATTCGCCAAGTTCTGCGGCAGGACCGGCATCCGGCTCGACGTGGCCTCCGTCGCACACCCGCAGTCGAACGGGCAAGTCGAACGAGCAAACGGCCTCATTCTAGCCGGCATCAAACCTCGGCTGCTCGAACCACTTGAGCGGGCAGCCGGCGCGTGGGAAGAAGAGCTACCTTCCGTCCTCTGGAGCCTAAGGACGACGCCGAATCGCTCAACCGGCTTCACCCCCTTCTTCCTCGTCCACGGAGCTGAAGCCGTCATGCCAACGGACATCGAGCACGACGCACCCCGGATCGTGCTGTACACGGAAGCGCAAGCTAAGCAAGCCTACGAAGACGGCATGGACCTGCTCGAGGAAGCACGCCAACTTGCCGAATCAAGGTCGGCGATGTACCAGCAGCAGCTACGCAACTACCACAGTCGGCGCATCAAGAATGTCCGCTTTCGTGAAGGCGACCTCGTGCTCCGGCTCATCCAAGACACCAAAAACATGCACAAGTTGTCATCGCCGTGGGAAGGACCATTCATCGTCAGCAAAGCGCTCATCAATGATGCCTACTACCTCATCGACGCCCGCGAGCACAAGAAGGACACGATGGACAAGGAAGGCGATGAAACGGAAAGGCCATGGAACGCGGCACTCTTGCGTCGGTTCTACACTTGAGAAAGAACAATGTATGTATCACCTATGCTATCAATAAAAGAAACGAAGATGATGAACACATGAGCAGTTTTTTGCAACTTTTTCTGCATTTTCTATCCGGCTTTTCCGGCAGCCGGCAAGATTGCCTTTAGCGGCCGTGTAGCGTGGCTAACCCCTAAACGGCTAACTCTTCGAATCCGGTTAAGGCCGGCAAGAGAACAAGCTGGAGGGGGCCAGTAACGTGAAAAACGCGTAAAGGGAAGTATTGCCGGCTGAAATAACGTTCTTCTGCAAACTCGGCCAAGCCGGCAGTCGGCAACCGCTTCTCTGAATACGGATGATTAACTACACAAAGCTAAACGGCTAACTCTTCGGATCCGGTTAAGGCCGGCAAGAGAATAAGCTGGAGGCGGAGTGTATGCGAAAGACGTAAGAAGTAGAAGTTGTTACCGGCTGAGAAAACTCTGGCCTAACAAACCGGACCCTAGCGTTGGAGTAGTGTGTATGATCCCGCTAGACGGTGAAGTGCACACGAATGGCGACGGGAAAGGCCACAGGCGAGTGTGAAATTGACATAAACACAGTAAAAGTATATTTCATGATCATGACAGCAAACTAATCGCTTCGACATTTCATTTCACACGCGGAAACGCCGCCAACCGGCTTCGAGATCCCAAGCCGGACACAGGCACGACAAACAGGAAATGGAAATTGCACACAAGTAAACAAACTCAGGAACAAGAGCAAGTACCATTAAACATAAAGGGCGAGACATTACAGATGAAGGCTAAACAACAAGGCAAAAGAGGGAGGTCCACAGGCGGATCCTCCCCGCACAACTACAAGGTTAGCCGGCAGAGCTCCCTAGGCGGCAGCCTTCGCCTTCCCGGATCCGCCGATCCTCTTGCCGGCCCAGTGCTTGATGCAGAGGGTGCCGTCGAACACCTTCACGAAGAAGACGCCCTTGTCACGTCGGAGGCGGAAGCAGAGGATGAAGCCGGCTTCGAGCTCGTAGAAGTCGGCGAACTCGTCCCAGCCCCTGACGAACTCCACCCGGTTGACGACAGCATTGCCAACCTCCTGGGAGGAGAACCGGACGGTTACATCCCAGGGACCCTGGGAGGCACCCTCGCGGAAAAGCTTGAACTTGAAGTGGCCAGGGCCCGGCAGTGCCTCGGCCAAGGCGTCGGGAAGCCTCTGCACTGGCCCAGTTACTGGCGAGTGCAGGATCAGGAGGAACTCCCCGACGGGGAACACACCCCAGGCCGGGCGCCGTGGGTTCTCCAGCGAGTCGGAAGAAGCGGAAGACAGCTCTGTGCTCTCTTCCTCGACGTCGGCGACGGCGGACGGAGCGTATTTCGGAATCGGGCCGAAGCCCGGAGGTGGAAGAATGGGGGCAGCTTCCTCCTCGCTCGATGTGGCGTCAAGAACGAGGAGTTGCTGGCCACGACCAGCGACGATGCTGATGCCGCCACTGGCGGCACCCGCATTCCTCAGGCCAGCACGGCCGCCGCCCTTGACGCGGCCAGCGATGCTACCGGCGGCAGCAGAGGCGACCGTTTTTCCCCGCCCTCGACCGCCGCTCTTGGGAGGACGACCGCGAGGACGCTTTGCCGGAGGCGCAGCGGGGGTCTCCTCGGCGACATCGTCCATGGGCTCGGACTTCACCATGCTGGAGTTGCGAAAGAACAGGAAGAAGAAGATGAAGCGGGAGCGAAATGGAGTAGCAAGTGAGGAAGACGCAAAGAACCACCCAGGTTTATAACGGGAACAGGGGACAACGTGGGAGACCCAACCGTCGCCCACGATCCCACGACCTACACGTGGCGACGAGACGGTTGACGGGACTCTTCAGCAACTGCAACCGGGTCCACGCGCGGAAGCCAAGGAGACAAGCCCAAGTCGGCAAAAGATACCCGGGGGCTGCGCACCCGCCAAGGCGGCTGCCCAGACCCGGATGAACATATAAAAATCACCCCGAGTCATGGACCCGGGGGCTGCGAAGCCGCAAGCCGGCGAAACATACCCGGGGGCTGCGCACCCGCCAAGGCGGCTGCCCAGACCCGGATGAACATATAAAAATCACCCCGAGTCATGGACCCGGGGGCTGCGAAGCCGCAAGCCGGCGAAACATACCCGGGGGCTGCGCACCCGCCAAGGCGGCTGCCCAGACCCGGATGAACATATAAAAATCACCCCGAGTCATGGACCCGGGGGCTGCGAAGCCGCAAGCCGGCGAAACATACCCGGGGGCTGCGCACCCGCCAAGGCGGCTGCCCAGACCCGGATGAACATATAAAAATCACCCCGAGTCATGGACTCGGGGGCTGCGAAGCCGCAAGCCGGCGAAACATACCCGGGGGCTGCGCACCCGCCAAGGCGGCTGCCCAGACCCGGATGATAAAAATCACCCCGAGTCATGGACTCGGGGGCCCGGCGATACCTGCGCCCCGCCAAGGCTGCCCAGACCCGGATGAACACATAAAACATACCCCGAGTCATGGACTCGGGGGCTGCGAAGCCGTCAGCCGGCAAAAGATTCCCGGGGGCTGCGCAGCCGGCAAGCCGGCTCCGCAGACCCGGACGTGTATCTAAATCACCCCAAGTCATGGACTCGGGGGCTGCACGATATAACGACGACAGAAGATAAGCGATAACAGGAAATATGGAATTTCGACCCGGATTGATGCTCAAACCGGCCCAAAATTCGGGGGCTAGGGATGGTGATAATCATCACCAAAAACAAGCATGAAATATAACACAAAGGCCCAGCAGTCACAGAGAAGAGACACTCACGATGACAGACCATGGCAGGAAGCAGAATAGCAATTTTTACATAATGACCTTCAAAGGTGTCCAAGACAACAAAATGGTTAATGTGGCAGGACAGCTGACGGCACAGAATAACAATTACACCCGGCATCCCGGGGAGATGAACAAATCAAACGGAGGCGGCGTCAGTAGCCGCAGCTTCGCCGGCTCCAGCATCTTCAGTCGGCTTCGGCGTCGAGGATGGTTCAGCAGGCACCAGCGTCGTCAATTCAACCGCCTCGGCAATCCGCTTGGAAGCCTCGGCAATTTCTGGACGCAAGCTCGCAAGGGACGTCCCGTCGCGGAAGCCTTCCATCAGCCTGCTCGGCTGCAGGCCAGGGTACCACGACTTCACCACGGCTAGAGCCATGTCGGTACCTCCACGCGCCGCCATCTCCACTTGATCGTTGATGCCGACAGGCGCTCCTTCGAGCCGAGCACATAGGTCATGGAGAGCAGCCGGCAAGGGAGTGTCCGGCCACAGATTCTCAAGCACGCCTTCTGCCGCCTCCTTCAGCCGCCTGAATTCCTGGCCGAATCGCAGGAGACGGGAGGCGGTAGTCGGAGCAGATCCGGCCGCGGCACCAGAAGATTCCGGCTGAGAGCGAGCCGAGGCAGCGTCTTGTTGAAGTTGCGCATCCACTTCGGGATAGAGGCCTGTAGTTCAAACCAGTAAGGCCGAGTAGAAGACCCAAAGCAAAAACCAAGGAGAAAGGAGACCTCACTTACCGAGGATCAGCTCGTTCACGTCCTCGACATCCTTGACCAGGCCGCTCACCAGCTGTTCATGCTCATGCTCTCGCGCCTTGGCTTCCCGGACGATCTGGTCGGTATTCTCGACGGAAGCCTTCAGTTGATCCTTCAGCTTGGCCGCGTCGCCGCGAAGAGATTCGACTTCGTTCTGCCTCCGACGCTCGGCCTCCCGCAGCTTCGCCACCTCCTCGTCCAGCCGGACGACCTCGAGGCGGCGCTCTTCCAATGCCTTCTCCGCCGCTTGGAGATCGGCCTTGGACAAGGCCAAGGCGGCATCCTTCTCCTTCAGTTGCCTCTCCAAGCCGGCGCGGGAGGTGGAGTCACCTGTGGAGATCAAGCCACCGTCAAGCCAAAACATGCAAGAGAGAAGGGCAGAATGGCAAGACAAAGTGCGGAAAGAAAAAGGGAGCCAAACCTTTGGCCGCCTCAAGCTCCCGCTTGAGCAATGTCGCCTCCTTATTCGCCGCGGCAAGGCCTTGTTCCATGGAGGAGCAGAGCAACGTCACGTTGGCCAAGTTATCCCTGGCCACTCGCTCCGCCAGTTCGGCAAGGGGAACTTTTCCCGACGCATCGGGCCGAGCCGGCACCGGTCCGGAGTACGTCGGGGAAGACACCAGGGTCGAGTGGCGAGGGCCGGGGAGCAAGGCCGTCGCCTCCGCGATGGTTTTGTCCTTGGCTGTCACGGCCACCGTCAACGAAGGAGTGGGGAAGGCGGTATACCCAGCCCCGACGCTGGGCTGGGGAACCACCTGGAAAGCGCCCACTGGCGTCTCGGCGTCTCCGCCTGAAGCCGGAGGATTGAAGTCCACTACAAGGGGGGACGCCTCCTCCAGCACTCGGCTGGCCGCCTCCGTCGTCTTCGCCTCTGAAGGCGGATCAGCCGCCTCCGCCAGCACTCGGCTGGCCGCCTCCGTCGACTTCGCCCCCGAAGGCGGATCAGCCGCCTGCGACGCGGAGACCTCGGTGACAGGCACCGATGCCGACTCCTTTACCACAACGACCGTCGTCTCCGCTATGGGAAGCGGTGCCCTATGAAACAAGGAAGGCGTCATCGACGAGCGCAAGTTGCGAAGATTTCCACCACACAAGACAAGGACTTACCCGACAATCGAGCCCAGCACCCTGGCCGCCCTCCTCTTCGTCCGCTTGGGCGGAGGGGGAGGCACAGCGTCGGACGGGCGCTTCACGCCTCCGGAAGGCGCATCGCCGCCTTTCGCCGGGACGACAGGGTCCTCGACCGGCCGCTCCGTGCGAGCCGGCACCACCTTGGCCCCGGCAGAGGCCTTTGCGGAACCGCCGGCTTCCGTGCCCGCTGCCGCCTTCTCCTCGGCCGCCTTGGCAGCCGCTAGTTGCCTTGCAGCCGCCTGGGCATCCATCGATGCCCGGATCGAGTCCGCCTGCGCCAGCTCCGCGTAAATAGCCTTCTCCATATCATCAATACCCGAATCATTGCCAAGAACAAAAGGAGGGGAAAGATTAACCACCTGGGCGCGGGTCTCGTCGGCGGCGGGTTTTGCCTTCTCCACGGCTGCCGCCTTCGCCCTCTCCTCGTCCTCCCTCGAGGCCAACAACTGCTCCACAGTAAAATCAGCATCAGATGCTCCTAAGGCTAAGACTGCCTGCGCCGACTGAGCGTAAAACTCCTTCTCCAAGTCATCCGGATTCGAATCGTAAATGAAATCACCACCCAAAGCAAGACCAATCACCTCATTGTTGGCCCCCTCAGTCTGGGCCTCCTCCTCCGTCATCTCGGCGTCAACCTCAGCCCGGACCTCGGCCGTGACCTCGTCCGCCCTGGCCTCGGTCTCGGATGTCTCCGCCCTCGGCCTTCCGGCTGGCGACAGGCCGCCTGTAGTAGGCCGGGAAGACGACGAAGCCCGCTTTTTGGCGGGATGCACGCCTCGCTTCCCGAAGGCGCCCTTCCGCTTGGGCGGCGCATTTGCATCGACATCGGCGGACGCCTTCGACCGCCTCTCCTTCACGGTCCGCCGGTGGAGGACCACCTTCTTCCGCGCCGCCGCCTCCAGCTCCTTGGTCCGGCGGGTGGATATCGCCGGCTTGGAGGCTGGCACGGAGGAAGAACCCTCTGAGTCCGGTTCAGAGCTGGTGGAGAGGTCTACTACGACACGCGCAACATCGTCAGCCTGCCCGGCGACCCCGGGCCCAGAAGACTTACCACGGGACGACGAAACCGGAGGCGGATCGTCATGCTCGAGATCCTCGTCCCTGTAGGCGGCCGAGTCGGAGTCGGCGCCTGCGGCAGAGACCGGGCTCGTTGCAGTCCGGTCAGCGTCATCATCACCGCCGGCATCGGCGCCTCTACCCGACGACTCGGTGGTGTCGCCGCGTGTTCCCGCGACGCCACGAGCATCGCCGCCGGATTCGCCTCCAGCGGCAGTGTCCGCACCTCCACCCGCCGCCTGCTCCTCGGCGGCGCTATCCTCCTCCAGCATGGCCGTCTGCGACGCAGAAAGGGGACCCTGGACGTCAGGCTCGAAGACTATTCCGAAATCTTCAACCATCTGGACCTCACAAAGCTACCCGGCAAGCCGGCTAGATCAGGCGGCAGCCGGAAAGGAGAATCGGAAGCAAACTGAGAAGGGAAGAAGCTAACCTCGGGGGCGCGCTCCGAGCGGTCGAGGGGATCGAGCCCGAGGCTCCAATTCTCCTCGAACTTGTCGGTGATAAGGCGGGAAACCCACTCGATTAATCCCTTCTCCGCCGGGATGTTCATGGAAGCACAAGTGGGATCCCGGATGCCGGAGTAGAAGCACATCTTGTGCGAGCGCTCCTGCAGCGGGTACATCCGCCTTATTGCCCAGGCCAGGGTCAGGTCCCTGGACTTCAAGCCGTCCGCCACCAGCTTCTCCAGGCGGGCGAACAGGACGACCTGCAGACTCTCGTCGACTACCGGCTTCCGGCTCCAGGACCTGTCCGCCGGACGCGTATTGGTGAAGGCGGGGAGTTTGATCCGGTCGACCTCAGTGGCGTTCTTGACATAGAAGTATGTGTTCTGCCACTTCTTGACGGACTCGGGCAGATGGATCTTGGGGAACGGCGTGTTCTTCGGGCTGATGGAGACGCTGCCGCAGTCCCGCGGCAGCCCAGCAGTCACCTGGGACCGCAAGAAGAAGAACATACCGAAGAGCTCCATACTGGGCCACATGCCCAAGTAAGCCTCGCAGAGCGTGACGAAGCAAGACAACTGCGTGATGCAGTTAGCCCCCAGATGGTGAGGCTGCAGCCCGTAGAAAGTCAGAAACTCGTTGAAGAACGAGCTGACGGGGAGCCCCAAACCCCGCTCCACATGCGTGTAAAACATGACAAATTCATCCGGTTTGGGCTGCGGCGAGATCTCTCCAGGGGGAGGGGCGCGAGCCTCCACATCGCCGCTCTTCCCCATGGACCCATTCCGGTGAATCGTCAGGAGGAACTTATCATCAATGATGGAACCCATCCAGGCACCAGTGCTCGCCATTGAAATCCTGTTGCCCGTGGTGGAAGAAACGGAGGCAGAAGCAGCGAGACGAAGAAATCGGCAAGAAGCAGGAAGGCAAGAACAGGCGAAGAAGACGAAGCGGGAGAGAGGAGCGAAAACTCCGAGCCTTCCCCCTCTTTTCCCCTTTAAAGGCGGGGCAGGCGGAACCGCACCGCTCCACGCGCCACGTGGGGCGCGGGTGGGCCGGGCCGTCCACAAACGATCCCACTAACAAGCAGTTGCCACAGAAGATCCGGCCCGACGAAGACTGAAGCGACGTGCCCCTGACATCGGGCAGGGCGCAACCGTCATGACCAAGCGACGAAACGTGGCTGACGCGTGCCACGACCCACGATTCCCAAGACGTCCGGACTACCGGAGACCGGCTACCTCAAGCCGGACGGTCCACCTCCGGCTACCATCACTTTATCCGGCAAACTTCAAGCCGGACAACTTCAACTACATCGACAAACGAAACATTGAAGCTCGAGAAGTCTACCCGGCGAACCGGCAAGACTCCACGATCTCGGGGGCTAGTGTCGGGGATATGAACCCCGGATACCTCTAAGAGGACCATTCCTTCAAGAACTGCAAGGGCCGGCTACAGCGTGCCGCCTGAAGCCCGCCGGATGAAACAAGCCGCTTAGCCTACCCGGAGGCGGACGGCCGGCTAGAGCAGCCGGCCTCTACCAACCGACCAGTCCGTACTGGTAGGCCCAGATCGTCCAGCTCCTGTCGGGCGTTACAGCTACAGTGTAATGATGAGATAGTACCAGCCGGCTCCAGAGTAGCGATGTCATAGGGGTAATTATGTAATCTCCTTGTAACCCGAAACCCTAGCCGCTGCCTATATAAGGCGTGCATGGGCCTCCTGCGCGAGGCACGCTCAACACGTTAGACAGACACACACAAGCACGGATACGTAGATCATCGTCCACCTCTAGCCGGCTGGACACTTCTAGCCGGCTCCACCGCCAAACAGCTCCAGGAGCAATCTTGTAGCTCGACTTGTGATCAATCAATAGAAACAAGAAGAGCAGGACGTAGGGGTTTTACCTCCACAAGGAGGGCCCCGAACCTGGGTAATTGACGTGTGTTTGCATGTTGGTTGCCCAATCCCGCGCGAGCATCCGTTCGTCGCCTGCCCCATACTCTTTTCCATCCTTGATGGATATGCCGTGCTACCCACCACGACAGATGGTCAACATGCAAAATGAAGGATGGAAAATTCTCAACATAGCAAAAGGAACCATCTCCAAAAATTGAGAATGCTATGGGGGCAAACTCATTATCAAGCATTTTATCATCATTGCAAGCAACACATAGGAAAGAGAAATTGTTCGACATATTGCATGCAACAATGGGAGAAAATTGGAAAGATTCATAGCAAGGCATGCATGTGGCAAGATCATCACACATAGGAAATTCCACATGATCAACATTGGTTTGGAACAAGGTATCACATGGGAATATGATAGAATCATAGGTGACATCGAAAGAAACATCCACATCATGCAAGCAATCACAAGTCATCATGTCCACTAGTGGGATCATGGCATCATCAACACCCATATGCGTACCTTTGTAGTCCCGCTCAAGAGAAGTAGGTGTTGTGGTAGAGGGTAGCGGCGTCCATGTAGCCGACTAGTACATCTTCATGGAAGCATGGGGTGGCATCGTCTTCATCCTCCATGTACATCTTCTCCATAAGAGGCACCATCATGGCGAAGCTTGGCGTCTCATCATCCATGGAACCTAGTAGAACATGAGAGAAAACACTAGAGGTAGAGGGTAAGTTGTTAGAAATCGAAATGTCCTCACTTGACCTATCAACTACCTCTCCCAACTCAAGTGGTGTATCCCTCATTCCCTCAAAATGTAAGCACTCAATCTCGCATATGGTGGAGGCACTCAACTCACTTGCACTCTCACTCAAGTGGGCTAGGTGGCTCTCATTCTCACATGGGATTGGTACCATCTCATCATTCAAGCACATAGGGATAGGCTCGGTATGCTCAACTCCAATCGCCACCTTGGTTGAAGGGAAACTCCCATGCTCAACCTCCTCAACCTTTTCGCCTCCAAAGGTGAATGCCGTAGGGTGGGCATCATCACTCGACTCCTTTGCCGAAGGGAACATCCCATGCTCGGCATCTCCACTTGACTCGACATCCATAGTGGAAGCATCCTCCATGCTCGCCTCCTTGGTCGAAGGGAAAATCCCATGCTCGACCGTCTTCTCGCCATCTTCTTGGTCACCAACTTGTAGTGGAGTCGACGATAAGCTCGGTGAAGAGTCATGTGAGGGCGTGAAGAACTTGGATAACCCGACAACGAACTCCTCGCGGATGGTCTTGAGGTCGGCCAAGAGCTTATCGCAATCGGCGTCGGCCTTGAGCTTGGCTTGCTCGAAGTTGGCATTGTCGGTGTCGCGCTCGTTCTTCAACTTGGCGAGGTCGGCCTTGAGTTCGTCCCATTTCTTCGTGTAGCTTGATCTATGCTTGGACGCCCTTTTGGTTGTGGCACGCGGAGGAGACTCCATATGATGTGTACTTGCCGCCATCTTGGAAGTTGATGTAGATGCGTGATGGCGTGGACTTGAGTAGCTTGAGTCCTCATAGTGACGTCGATGATGATCATGAGTAGACGTACGCCGATGAAGATCCTTGGTGTTCCGTGACGAAGACTCATGTGCATAGGCACTTTGCGTTGGCCGCCGTCTTGAGGGTGAGGTAGCTTGACGTCGAGGAGGAGGGCGTGTCTCCTTGTCCTCTAGGCGAAGATGCCTTGAGCTTGATCTCGAAGAGTGCCGGTGTCGTCTTTCGAGAAGCAACTCCTCGAGACGAATGGAACGCGCCTTGTTCTCACGGTTGTCGTCTTGTATTTGAGCGAAGCGCTCAGCGATTTCACGTTGCGCGGCCTGATGGCGCTCCTCATAGCGGCGTACGTTGTCGTCGATGTAGAGTTCCACCACCTCATTGGAGTTGTAGTCGAAGTAGTGGTGGTGCTCCGCCATGTAGTCCATGCTCGTGGAAGTGACGTCGATGTCGTGGTCCACCATGTCATTCATGCTTGGGGCGCCGTAGTTGTTGTCGCTCATGATGTCATCCATGCTTGGCGCGCCGAAGTCGTTGTCGCTTATCATGTTCTCATCATCATGGCCTCCATAGGATGCTCCGCTCTCACTATACGTGGTCAATCACAAGACAAGTGTATATATATGTGGAGGTGAAAGGAACTAAGAAACCAACCTCACCTAGTAGATAGTATTGGAACTAGTGGACCATGCCAAGAGAAACCGATACACAAGAATGTGGGTGACTTGAATTTCAAAGATCCAAACGCAACTCCAAAACACACACGGCTTATGAGTGGATAGGAATGAATTGTGGAAAGCAAATGGAACAACCGGAAACCAAGATATTGTAAAGGCAAGTAGAGAACCACGATGACCACAAAGAAAATACAAGTCGATCTCAAAGGATATGAGTGAAGCACATAGAAACACACGCTTTGAAGAGTGGGACTTGTGCAACCAAAAATGAGCTAGTGATGGACCTAGCGAAGACTAAAGCTCAAGTCGCACAAGTACAAGAGAAACCAACTCGATTGCAATTTATTGGTGGGCTACAAGATTTGCCCAAAGATACCACACCTATGAATTTTTCATCGAGCTTGCGCGTCTACTATAAGAGATTAGGCAATGAGGCTATTTTCTTTTTATTTCTTTTCTCTCTTTTGATTCTTTTTCTATTCTCTTTTGGCCTCTTACTCTCTTTTTCTATTTTGCCTCTCACTTTGCTTGCCAACAACAACTATATGAACTAGCGCATACAAGTTTTGCTCGGAACACTAAGAGGTATCAAGTGTGCAAAGCCCAAGCAATCATAGATGAGCTAGTCTCAATAGGTAAGATAGGCACAAATGGCTTGGCTAACAAGTGATGCAAGGTGGGAGAAGAATTGGGGATGTTATACCTTCCGTCGACGATCTTCACCCGTGGAGTGGAATGCCTCTTCCTTGATCACGAAATATGGTGGCAATATATGATGGATCAACCGCCGTGGTGATGTAGAGCTTGTCCGTAGCTTCGATTAGAGACGAAAATCACCAAAAACGGAGTCCGGAGTGAAAAGTTATGGCCAAAACAAAATTTCAGCAGGGGAACTGGCCTGGGGGCCGGCCTAGGCCGGGCTGGAGGCCGGCGGCTTCTGCCGGGGGTCCGGCATAGAGGCCAGCCTAGGCCGGGCTGGAGGCCGGCCGACACTACCCTCCGGGACGCGAAAATGGGCGATTTTGGGCGGAAAACGGCCCGAAAAACACCAAATCGGAGGGGAAATCAAAGGAATTTGGCCATGGGAACGCAAAGGGAGGTAGATCAACAAGTATAGCAATGGATCCACGGATCAAAACCTACCAAAACTCACAAGAATCTCAGATCGAACCAAAAGCAATTTGAGGCTATTTTTGGTGGAAATTTTCGAAATTAGCAAAATCAAAGAAAAATTTGGTGGATTTGGGGGTGGAAACAAAAGCAAATCCGTGGCAACCCTTGCTCTGATACCATATGATGTAGGGTGTTGCCCGATCTTCACGGATTTGAGGGGGAAACGGGGATCAACACGAAGAACACGAGGGGAAACGAGGGAGATTCGCGAGGGGAAAAAGGGCAAATCGTGGGGATAACTCGCGAAGCCTACAAGGGAGAATCACCCGGCAACAAACCCCCAACGGAGCAGCCTCCGGATCCCAAAACCCAAGTCAACAACACGCTTAATGAAACCGATTTCTCTTACCGGCCGGTCCACCGATCCAATAGAATCACCGCAGTGAAAGATTGGTTTGCACTACTAGAGACACCTAAGTGAAAGAGTAGCTACAACAAGAGATTCATCATCCTCCTCGGAGGAACCCATCACGGGAAGGAGCAACGCTCAACTCTAGTTCATTCTTCTCTACCTCAAATGGAAAAGGGGGAAAGCTATTTATAGTCTTAGTGCAAAAGGAGCTGAAAGGTGGGGGTCCGGCCTGGGGGCCGGCCTGGGCCGGCCTGGAGGCCGGTGGTGTCTGTAGGGGGCCCGGCCTGGTGGCCGGCCTGGGCCGGCCTGGAGGCCGGCGTCGTCTGGAGGGGTGCCGGCCTGGGGGCCGGCCTGGGCCGGCTGGGAGGCCGGCCGGCTCTGGTTGGGTGCCGGCCTGGGGGCCGGCCTAGGCCGGCTGGGAGGCCGGCTGGCTCTGGTAGGGTGCCGGCCTGGGGGCCGGCCTAGGCCGGGCTGGAGGCCGGCCTGCCTGATTTCGCCTCCTTCTTCCTCTCCTTGTCCATGACGCTTCCTTCTCCTCATCCACGCGTACGCCTTGGATGAAATCAACTCTTGGGCTTCCTCGGCACCTCCCATCGGCTTCGTATCCATCGTGTCAAACCTAGCAATGCAAATGGGCGGATGCTCAAGTAGCATACCATTCCAAAGGGTAGGAAATGAGATCTCGAAGAGGATGGAGTTCACCTTTGACGTCCATGGTGACTTGGCATTTGTTGGCATGCTTGACATGGTGATGTCGTTGGGTTGGGCTACATCACTTGGGGTCGCACCGCCGAGTTGGAGAAGTCTGCCGCTGAGGAGAAACAACTCCGAACTGAAGAGACTCGGAAACTCAAGGAATCCCTTGGGGAGTCCGAGTCTCGCATAACCTCGGCGGAAAATGAGCTCCAAGCCCTGAAGACCAAGATCACCCGGTGGGTGGGGGAGTTTGCCTCCATTAATGGCCAGCTGGACAGTAAGTTTCTTCTTTTTCTGTCATTACCCGACATTCCATTTTTTCTTCCATGCGACTCACATTTGTGTTAGCTCTTCTTAATTTAGAAAACTTCCCCCACTCTAAGGCGGCCGCGGATAACAGCACTAGCAAGTTCCGGCAGAAGAAAATCCTGGAGGGTCCTATCTCGGCCGAGTGGGACATGGATGACCACTTGGTGGCCTTGAAGGCGCGAATGACACCGCTGAAGGCTATCAGAGTGGAACTCCTCTCCACTGCGATCCGAGTCTACAGCGTCCTCTGGCCCGAGTCTGAGCACCCTAAATCGGTCGATGAACTGTCCAAGTGCTTGCTAGCCTCCGAGGGACGAGTCGACGATTGGCGGTCATCCGCCGCCCGAGTCGGTGCGGACGAGGCACTGATGTACGTGCTATCCTGGTACGAGGGGATCGACCTCGACATGCTGAAGACTCTGCGCGATGGGTCCAAGTGGACCACTGACCCGGAGTTCATCCGGCGTCGCCAAGAGTTGGCTTACTCCCTCATCCAGTACGCTCCGGTACACAGCTTTGTCCCGGGCCAGCGGGTTCCTCAAGCGGAGGAGATTGAGTACACCGACGAGGGCGAAGAGGAAGACGAAGAACAAGTCGATGAGGAGATCCAAGCCGACACTCCTCCCGGCACAGCCACAGGCACCGCTCCTGCGCCTGCGACTGAGGACACCACCGAGGTCACGACCGAAGAACCGGCCAAGGCCGACACTGCTCCTTCTGCTCCGAGTAGTTAGGATCCTGCTGCCTAGACTTAGAAAAAACTCAAATCGTCAAATCCCCGGAATGCCGGGTGCATATGTAATATAAACCTTAAGCTCTTTATGTTTGGCACATGGTACTTTACTTTGCCCTTTTTTAGCATGGTTAGCAATATGCCGTATCATCCTGAACCGAGTCCCCGAGTTTCTTTTCTTGTTTACCATACTTTGCAACCTTTGCTCTTGTCTACCATTTTTCGGCGTTTTGACAGTCGAGTCACAAGATTACCGAGATACGGCATACAATACTAAAAACTTTGAGTCAAAGCTCACAATCATCCGACATATAAGATAAAGAATTAAGCAGCTTATGTCAAATCACGCTTGGGCCGAGTCCCCGAGTTTGTTTTCTTGTGTACTAAATGCCGCAATCCCAGCTCTTGTCTACCTTTTTCGGTGTTTGACAGTCGAGTCACGAGACAGCAGAACTTAGCACACAATACTTGAAACTTTGAGATATGACCTAGTGCCATTCGACATAACATACATGGACGACAAAAAGAAACCGAATCGCTCCTGGACCGAGTCCCCGAGTCTGATTTCTTGTTTACTGCATCTCGCAATTTCTGTCCTTGCCTACCATTTTTGGTTTCTTTGGCATTCGGGTCACAAAATCACAAAGACATAGCATACAGTACTTTGCAAACATGGAATCACGATTTTTAGAGTCATCCGACATAAAGGAAACAGAGATAAGCATGCATACAAACACAGAATTCACAGCAAGGCAGTCCCCGAGTTTTATTTCGGGGTGCCAACATTTCATTTCAGGGTTTCGAGATACATACAGTGAGTCCTTAAGAGTAAAAAGGGCGAAGAAGAGCTACATTCCAGGGTTGTTTGGTCTCCTCTCCGGATCTGTCCATCCTGTTCTTTACCTGTGCCTGAGCATCAATAAGATAGTATGCATCATTGTTCAAAGCCTTGCTCACAATAAATGGCCCTTCCCAAGGAGGTGATAACTTGTGCATCCCAGCGGTGCGCTGCACAAGCCTAAGGACCAGGTCCCCTTCTCGGAACTTGCGAGGATTTACTTTCCGGCTATGGTAGCGTCGGAGATTCTGCTGATATATCGCTGATTTGGACAAGGCCAACTCTCGTGCTTCCTCGAGCAGATCGACATCATTTTCCCGGGCTTCCTTTGCCTCAGACTCGGTATATAATGCAACTCTTGGCGAGTCATGCTCTATGTCGGTTGGCAGGACTGCCTCTGCTCCATAGACCAGGAAGAATGGCGTATAGCCAGTGGAGCGATTCGGGGTAGTCCTTAGACTCCACAGTACCGCCGGGATCTCATCCAGCCAACAACCCGGAGCACACAACAGTGGCTCAACTGGCCGGGGTTTGATGCAGGATAAGACTAGGGCGTTTGATCTTTCCACCTGTCCGTTGGACTGCGGATGTGCAACCGATGCCAGGTCTAGCCGGATTCTCTTTTCCTGGCAAAACCGAGCAAAGGCTCCCTCAGCGAAATTCGTGCCGTTATCCGTGATAATGCTGTGCGGATGACCATACCACAGGATAATATCTTTTAGGAATGATACGGCTGTGCGGCCATCACACTTTCTTATTGGCTTCACCTCAATCCACTTGGTGAACTTGTCCACCATCACCAGTATGTGAGTCATATTACCCCAGGCTGGCTTGAACGGTCCCACCATATCTAGACACCATACTGCAAATGGCCAAGTGATGGGAATAGTCTTGAGAGCGGAGGCCGGCATATGAATTTTGTGTGCAAACCTCTGACATCCCTCACATTTTCGGACAATGTCCTCTGCTTGCTGCAAAGCACTGGGCCAGTAGAACCCTCAAAATGCCTTAGCTACTATGGCTCGGGAAGATGCGTGATGAACGCATTCTCCCTGATGGATATCTCGGAGAATCTTTTCCCCTTCTTCTGGTTTGACACAGCGCTGAAGGACGGTTGTCACACTCCTCTTGTACAGCTCATGGTTGATAATGGTGAAGGACTTGGATCGCCTCTGGATCTGTCTGGCCGAGACCTCATCACTCGGTAGACTACCATCTAACATGAATGCCATGATGGGTTGTGCCCACACCGGTATCGGGCGAGTACCGAGTACAGGCTCGTCGATCTCTATCGCATCAACCGACGTTACCGCGCTCGACGTAGGCTGACGAGTCCCCGAGTCTTCCCAAGGAGTCCCCGAGTTCCACCAAGCGGCTTTCCAGTTTTCCAGCGTAGTTGCCGAGTCTTGCTGAATGTACTCGACATCCATGGAAGTCCCCGGGTCCTGCGGGGCAGTCCCCGAGTCCTGCAGCTTGCTCCCGACATCCACGTCCATCGGGACGACGCCGGGTTCCGAGTTGTCCGGGATGAATATCGATTCGGACTCGGGTGAAGGCTTGATAGATGGCTTGTGAAGATGCTCCAGCGACACTCCGGGTGGAATGGCCTGCCGATATGACCCGATCTTGGACAACATGTCAGCACTTTCATTATCTGTCCGCCGGATGTGAGTGAACTCGCAACCATCAAAATATCCCGAAATTTTCTGGACATGGAACCGGTATGCCGCCATGTTGGCATCTAGGGCATCCCAGGTGCCTGATGTTTGCTGAATCACCAGATCCGAGTCACCATAACAGATGATCTGGCGAATTCCGATTTCCTTGGCCACCTTGAGTCCATGAATTAGTGCTTCATACTCGGCGACGTTGTTGGATGCCGCAAAATGGACTTGCAGCACATATTTCAGCTGATCTCGCTTCGGTGAGGTGAGAACCACGCCGGCTCCCAGGCCCTCTTTTACTTTGGACCCATCAAAATGCATTCTCCAGTAATTGGAATCCGGCAGGGACGGCTCATACTGCATCTCGGCCCAATCCACAAAGAAATCGGCCACTGCTTGAGATTTGATGGTATCTCTTCTCACATATTGCGGCGCGTAAGCTGCGAGCTCGATAGCCCACTTGGCGACTCGTCCACTAGCATCCTTGTTGCCGAGGATTTCCGACACAGGGGCCGCACTTATGACAGTTATAGGATGCTCCTGAAAGTAATGTTTCAATTTCTTGGCCGCCATGTAGACGCCATAGGTCATTTTCTGGTAGTGAGGGTAGTTTTGTTTTGATGTGGAGAGCACCTCACTCAAATAATATACCGGCCTCTGTACGGTGGTTCCCTCTTCTTCTCGCTCCACCACTACTATGACACTAACAACTCGGTTAGTGGCCGCAATGTAGAGCAACATGGGCTCTCTCGGTAGTGGCGAAGCCAATATCGGTGCAGTAGCCAACATCTTTTTTAGCTCATGGAACGCCGCATCCGCTTGCGGAGTCCAACTAAACTTATCCGATTTTTTAATCAGTTGGTATAAAGGCAAGGCCTTTTCTCCCAACCGACCTAGGAAACGACTCAGAGAAGCTAGACATCCGGTGAATTTCTGGACATCCCGGAGGCATCTCGGTAACTTCATGTTTTCTATTGCTCGGATCTTAGTCGGGTTTGCCTCGATACCTCGGCTAGACACAAGGAAACCGAGTAATTTGCCTGCAGGCACTCCAAATGTACATTTATCCGGGTTAAGCTTAAGCCGGAATTTCCGCAGATTGGCAAATGTCTCTTTCAGATCATCTAGAAAGGTATGTTTTTCTTTAGTTTTAATGACTATGTCGTCGACATACATCTGCACATTTTTGCCTATTTGGTCATGCAGACATTTTTGCATACAGCGCTGATAAGTAGCACCGGCATTTCTCAACCCGAAACACATGACACGATAGCAATAAGCCCCGTACGGGGTGATAAAGGCAGTCTTTATTAGATCAGCAGGGTTTAATGGTATCTGGTGAAAACCAGAGTACGCATCTACAAATGATAATAGTTCACACCCGGCCGTGGAGTCGATCACTTGGTCGATCCGGGGCAACGGGAATGGATCCTTAGGACATGCCTTGTTCAGATGAGTGTAATCAACACACATGCGCCAGACTGTGGCTGCACTCGGGTCCTCCTTTTTCTTTTCTACTAGGACCGGGTTAGCCAACCAGTCCGGGTATTTCACTTCCACGACAGCATTTGATGCGAGTAACTTGGCTAACTCGTCACCCACAGCCTTTCTCTTCCTTCGGCAAGACGCCGCGTAGGATGCTTCACCGGCCTAGCATCTGGCCTGACATGCAATGAGTGCTCAGCCAACTCCCTCGGAACACCCGGCAAGTCCTGACTGGACCATGCAAAGATATCCCGATTCTCACGGAGGAAGTGGATGAGCTCGCTTTCCTATTTGCTGTCCAACCCAGCACCGATGATGATGGTGTGGTCCGGGTTAGACTCGTCGACGCCGACTTTCTTGGACTCCCTCGCCGCCTGGAAGGTTGCAGTCTGCTGCGGGTTAGCCGGACTCGGTATACCGAGTTGAGCGGATTGGGCCAGAGCCACCACCTCATGGATTCTCCTCTTCTCTGCGGCGATCACCAGTGATTCGGCCAGAAGCGATCCGGCAGAAGCACACTCCATGGAGCGCCTGTAATCACCCGAGATGGTAATGACACCATTCGGACCCGGCATTTTCATCTTCAGGTAGGCCACATGAGTGGACGCCATGAACTTGGCGAGTGCTGGCCTACCGAGTAAGGCATGATACGGGCTTTCGAGGTCCACAACCTCAAACAGCAGACTCTCAGTCCGGCAGTTGCTTATGTCGCCGAAGGCAACATCGACCCAAACTGTGCCCATGGGTGCATGCGAGACACCCGGCACGATACCATGGAAGGTGGTTCTGCTTGGCTGCATCATATTCTCGGTTATTCCGAGCTTGACCATGGTGTCCCGGTACATGATGTTGATGCTGCTCCCCTTATCAATGAGAACTCGGCTGAAACTGACATTGATACTGGGTCCAATGAATGTCGGATTCACCACCAAAGCATAACCCCCTGGGTTGGGCATGACCTTGGGATGATCCCTGATGCTCCAGCTGATCTCATCCTCGGACCAATACATGAACTTGGGCACGGCCGGCATAACCGCGTTCACCTCCATCGCGCGCCAGTTTTGGCTCTGCTTGTCCGTAGGTTCGGTCACGAAGACCATGTAGCTCTGATGGGGCTTCCGGTACTCATTCTGCCGACTCGGGCCAGCATTGTTGTTGGGGTTGGGGTTTTAGTTGTTATTGTTGTTGGTCACTTGATTGACATCCTCCTGCATCGACTAAGTGTTTGCACCCCTGAGAGGCGCAGGTCGGGAGGCCGGACCAGCAGTTACCGGCTTGCGCTTGTACCAACTGCAGTCCCGGGTTGTGTGCTGAGCCGGTCTGCTGGGATGTTTGGTGTGGAAGCTGCAAGGACCATCCAGCATCTTCTCATTGGTGTACCTCTCCTGATCATCCCACTGCTTCTTGTTGCCATTCCACGGCTTCTTTTCGCCGTTCCATGGCTTCTTCTCGCCGTTCCACGGCCTCTTTCCTTCTGAGTTTTGGCCCCATGAGGGACCATCATTTTTCTGGCACTGGCTGCTTCCGGCACCCACTTGATCTTGGTCAACGGCCGCAACCTGGTCTGACCCGTACCGGTAATCCGGCCTATCCTCTCTTCTCTTGTTGCGGTTATCCGGGCGATCGCTACGCCTGCCGGATCTGTCCCGGTCCTGAGCGGGATATCTCCTGCCCACATCGACCTGGGACAGTAAAGGCTGAGTCGGATCACCCAGGGCATAACTGTCCGCTATTGGCATTGTCTCGGCCAAGGGGGCCGGCATCTCCCTCTGGAGTCTCTGCCAAAGCATGGAGCCATGTCGGCACCCTTGCGCAAACCATGCAATGGCTTGCGACTCAATCACCCCTTCACAGGAGTTGCGGATTGTGCTCCACCGGGTAAGATACTCCCGGTCGGTTTCGTCTTCTCTTTGCCGGCACATTGACAGTTGCTGAGGACGATTCGGCCTCTTGTACGTGCTGGAGAAGTTGCTGACGAAAGCATCAGAGAAGTCGAGCCAGCAATCAATGCTGTTCTCCTCCAAGTTGTTCAGCCAGATCCGGGCTGGCCCCTCTAGCATTTGCGGTACATACCGCACAGCCCATCGGCGGCTGCCACCAGCGATGTGTACCGCCGTGACATAATCGGTCAGCCAGTCCTCTAGCTTGGTACTGCCATCATATGTCTTAGCAGCCCGGGGAAGCTGGAAATTCGGCACCGGTGCCTGCTTCATTATCCGGGGTCCAAAACATGCAGGACCCGGTGGGCCTTGCTCCTCCAGGAGCTCAGACAGATAGATTCTGTCAAGCTTGTTGCGGACGTCATGAGCCGGCAGCTGGCGAGCTCCCAGCCTAGCACCGAGTGCACCCTCGGTCGCCAGGTCTCTAAATCTTGTGTACCCGGCCCGCTCCATGGCCGAGTAACCATCGTCGTATCGGTCGGCAGCCTGTTCGGCATACCCGGCACCCTGTCGTTGCTGAGGTGGATTGGGTACCGGATACCGGGGTGGCTGACCCGGATTGGCCGGGTTAACCCGGCTAGTTCCTTGCCTGCCCTGAACGGGTCCTGGTGCTCCCTGACCAGGTTGACCTTGGCCTGCTATCTATTTTTCGGCATATACCGGATCATACGCCTGCAGCTATTTGTTCTTACCAGAGTTTACACTCCGGTCGCGGCTTCCGCCGACATATGGCGAAGAGGCCTGTCCCTTGGACAATCCTCCGGCACCGCCAGTTGAGTAGAGGTACCGGGAGCCACCTACATCCGGGTTTGCATTCCGGAATGCCTCATTCTGACGGTTGGCTACAGCTACCAACTCGTTCACCCGGTCCTGCTGCCTACGACGAGCATCACCGGACAAGCTAGGTAACTCTGTTATGGCAGCCTCAGCAGCTCTAAGGTTCTTCTTGCCTATCTGCCGACACATGGCTAGCAGTTCTACTAGATCTGGCTCTACCATCTCTAGCTATCTCGGCATTGAGGTCTCTACCTCGAGCTCGTACCTCATCTATGCGACTAACCGGGTTTGCTACCGGCGTAAAACCATGAGCACTGTTATACTCACGGAGAGCGATGTCAAACTCCTGTCTGACTCGGGCCACCTCTTTGGCCTCCTGGAGTATGCTCTTGCGCTGCTCATCCAGCTCAGCCTGGGTCAGAGCAGCATCTGCACTCGGAGCCACTGGGGTTGCCAGCTTCTCGATTACGTCCTGAAGAGGACTCGGCGTCACCGGCACACGCGATGTACCGGCCTGCACCGTGCGGTTCTCCAGCCTCTCCAGCGGTGGGCGTGCCGTCCTGGTTGACCTGGTGCTGACCTCGGCCTCCCCAGCCGTAGCACCGCCGGTACCAATGACTGGAGCGGTCATCATGACCTCTGCACAGCTAGCGGGGCGAGCGGTACGCCGACCGCGAGCTGCACAGACTGCGGGAGGATCCGTAGCAACCTACACCCTTTCGGGAAACCGGCAGGGAAGCTCGGTGGCGACGTAGACCGTGAGCGAGCCGAACCCGACGAGGCAGCCGTTCCGGGGTAGCGGCCTGCTACCGAAACAGCCGGCGTTATCGCTGGCGACATTGAGTGAGCCGAACCGTTGGACGAGGCCACAGAGAACGCGCTCACCCGACGCGATGAAGGAGCCCGTTCGGATGAACACACCAGCCAGCGCCGCTGCTGGCCCCACGGTGGGCGCCAACTGTCGTGGTGGAGCACGAACAGATGCCATAGGTAGGCTTAACTTGGGGCCGATGGACGCTGGAGGCACCGGGGAGGGTTGGCGCGTGAAGACGCACACAGAAACAAACACACACACACAGTTTTACCCAGGTTCAGGGCTCTCGTGATGAGATAACACCCCTACTCCTGCTTGTATGATCTATATATGGTGGATTACAACTGAGTTACAAGCTGCTCCTTGAGCTGTATGAGATGAACAACGAGCTCTAGACTCTCTACCGAGTCTCGGAATAGCTCTCTCACTATCTGTTGGCTCTCGAGGAAATATCTAAAGTGTCTCGTGAAGCGTCTGGGATCATCCCCGTAAGAGGAGCCCCTGGTGCTCCTTATATAGGGAAACCCAGGGCATAGGGTTAGGGCTGACGTTGGTGCTGACGTATGCAGCACTGTGGCCACGTCCGGTCCTCTGACTGCTTCGGTCATCCCTACGTGGTATGTCCAATATATCAACTCCTGTGCACTGCTCCCCCGTACTGCTTCGATCAGCGGCATGGAGGTCTGACTCCCCATACCGTGACCACTGTGTCAAGGAGTAGGCAGCCCATCATGTCCTGCCAGTGGCAGGACGCCTGTCCCGTGATTGTAGGGACAAGACGTGCGCCTTGACCGTCCACCGAGATAGAGCTCCACTTCTCCCGATCCGGCATAGGCATGCCAGATGCTTCCTGACTCGGTTCCTCCTTCCTGCACACTAGAAGAACAAGGAAGATTCTGACATACAATATGTATGATCCGACATCTGGGTATGTCGGTTGGCCTTGACCCGGTTGACTCCGGGTAAGCCTATAAGGTATGTCGGTTTACCATTGACTCGGTCAACTCCGAGTCCACGCTTATTTCGTCATCTTGACCCTACTCGGGGGCTGCCCCCCGACACTCCCCTTGGAGGGGGAGCGTCAGATTCAAGGTCAAGAAACTGAGGTCGCAAGGGACGAACCATACGTGCCGCAAGAAGTCCAGCTCCCGTTGGGCGAAGATGGACAACTGGGACCCTGGTGCTCGTTCCATCAAACCGACAAGCACAATATCGATGACTGCCGCGAACGCAGAAAGCGTCCAAGGAATGAGGGATGTTACATCTGTGGAGAGCTTGGTCACCTCCGCTAGGATTTCCCTCTGAATTCAAACCCAAAGAAAACCCCGAAGAAGAAGAAGTCACCAAGAATTGTTGCAGACGCCTGCACCCAAACCGACAACTCGCTTTCACCACCAGCGACCCCCATGGGTCCACCGGTGACTACCTCTGACTGGGATCGAACCTATTTCAACGAAAGTCAGCCAGAATGGGATCTCCCGAGTCACATCGTGACAATACACCCGGGACCGAGTGGTCGCCGCAAAAGTATCAGATTGCAAAGTGGTTGGCCTCCGGGCAACAATGAAAAGGAGACAGGAAGGGTCTCCGGACCGGCACAGCAAGGGTGCCAGCAAGGCGGGCATGCTTTCAGGCGGCACCAGGAATAAAAGGGGTCTCCGGACCGGCATCATAAGAATGTCAGCAAGTTGTACGTGCCCTTACGCGGCGTCGGGAACATGAAGGTCTCAGGACCGGGACCACGGGCCCCAGCAAAAAGGTCCTGCGCCAGTATGGATGACTGGGCAGGCGGCTATTTCCTTCGTTGCTTCTATTTTATGCATCTTGGCTAAGACGAAAGCGGGCGTTGTTTTGGGGTGGCGCTCCGCGACTAAGCTGTCCGTTTCCCTCGGGCAGTGGAATCGTGGGCTGAGGTCCGTGCGGTCAAAAAACTGATGGGTTCTTGGGGGGATGCGCCCTGTGTCGGTGGCTCAGATCCGTCTGAGTGCCCATGGCTGGTTAGCTCTCACGCTCATTAACCCTTCCCGAGAGCGTTAAGCCCCCACGGGTGCAATAAAACGGATAAAACCCTGGGAAAGGTTATTTACATTCAGAAAGGTACAAAATATGCAAAACACATTTCACGTTTCTTGGTGTTGCTCCATCTTCTTTCAGGACTGGTTGTCGTCCTCGCGGGAGAAGTGCTCCATGATCTCGTCAACATGGCGGGTCACCTCGGGGTCGGTCAGCATCTCGGGGGCGAGACCCTACAGATCGGAAAAGGAAGGAGGCGGCTGGTGATGTTGCCGAAGGGCCGCGACGAACTGGGTGGCCACCTGCCGGGCAGCAACCCTCCCTTCCTGGAGGGTGGCTCTGCTCACGCTGTCCCAAAGGCCGTTGATGCGTGAGGCCACGAGCTCCAAGAATGATGGGTAACACCGAAGGGAGTATGAGCGCTCCGTCGGGAGGGCAGGCAGGCCCTTCACCTTCAGCACCGCTAGCCCTTCGATGATCTTCAAGACCCAGGAGTGCATCTGGAGCAGGTTCTCGTCGTTCCCCTGCCGATGCCGACGGAAGTCACTCGTCTCCTTGGCATGTGCTTCCTTGGCCTTTGCCAGGTCCTCTTGCACCTCTTTGAGCTGATCGGACAGCTTCTCATGGCGGTCTCAGGCTATCTGGGCCTACGATTTGCTCGTCTCCACAGTTGCCAAGCTTTCGGCGAGCTTCTTGGCCTCGTCTCGGCGCACGATGGTCATACGTTTGGCGACTTCGTCCCGGAACTCCACCGCTTCCTCGAGGTCCTGATTTTCTTCTCCAGTTCGAATCGGTGGGCGCCCAAGTTCTTCTTGGATTCTTCGGCCGCGGCCAGGACCTTTTTCTGTGTGTCGATGGTGGCCAACAGGGCCGCTATTCTCGACGCTTGGCCATCTCGCTCGCTTCGGATCCTCCGAATGTCCTCTCGAGCTTGTTCCCGGCGTTTCTTCTCGTGGGAAGGTCCTCCTTCAGTCTAGAGATCTTCCGATCCCTTGACCGGATGACCTCGTCCTTTGCTCGGATGGTCTTCTCCGTCGCCGCCTCCACCTCCATGCGAGTCCACCCCTCCGCGTTCAGCATCCCTTGCTCCAGGCGTTCCTCGTCGAGGGCCGCTCTGGCCTGGTACGCCTCCTCCGCTTCGAGGAAGGCCTTCTTCTGGGCTTCGAGCTCTTGGAGATGCTCCTGCAACTTCTTTTGCTTGGACAGTCTTTGCTCCCGGGCATTGAGCATCTCTTCTTCCATCGCTACTCGCTCCTCGCGGGCCCGCACAGCCTCCTCCTCGAAGGAGGGTGATGGCTCGTACTGCTTGAGTTCGGCCTTCGCGAAGGCCAGGAACTCCCTGACGTTGGGGAACGTCCGTGTAAACCATGGCTCCGGGTTCGCCGTCTGCTGCTTAGGCCGGGGGCTCGTGGGCTTCGACGCCTGGGTGTTGTCGGGTGCCTTCTCGGCCTCCGCGTTGGGATCGGACCGGTATGCTGGGGGCTCAACATCATCTTCGTCCCCGACACGGTTCTCCGTCTCGTCGGCATCAACTTCAGGGCGGGCCGCTGGGGACTCAACATCACCATCGTCCTCAGCGCAGTCCCCCACCTCAGGGCCTGCACCGATAAACATGGTGTTAACCTCTGGGAACCTCCGGGTCCCCCGGGGACAACAGTGGCGACTCCGGGTAGCTTTACCTAGAGGTAGCGCCGAGACTGCCGGGTCCCGACCCGGGCGCGTTCGCTCCTGCTCACGGATAGGCGATGTCCGGGTTGCCATCGACGGCGACCCCGTGTCTCCTGCCTCCGGGGTTTCCGCTCCCGGAGAGGCTCTGCTGGGATGCGGATGCTCCTGTGCGGCTACCGCGGAGCTTTCCGCAGCCTCCCCTGCTTCGACGTCATCATCCACTCGGACGCGCTTCCGAGAGATCTCGGACTCGGAGGACCTGCAGCGCACATGCGACGGTCAGAACTATCGCGGCTCCTATCAAGCAAGGAAGGATCAAGGTAGGCACCGGAGTTACCTTCGGGCCCGCTTAGCGCTAGAAAAGCCCCACCGCTTCCCCGCAAGGTCTTCGAAGGGGTCCGGCATCCACACGCTCTCGTTGTCTCCGTCTTCGGCAGGAATCGGGGGCGGGAGGTTTTCGTCTTCTCTCCTCGGTTTCTGCCCCGTCTGCGGACTTTGAGGAGCTGGCTGCCCGGGGGGCGGCTCTACCCCAGCGTCTTCTTGTCCCGCGGATGTCTCCCCCTCTCCTTTGGGGGACGCGGGGGGAGAGGTGTGGCCCAGCTCCTTTGGGCCCTCCTCTTCCTCATCCTCGTCGTCAAAGATCCCGGGCTCATCTGGCGAGAAGTCCCCGTACGGCGGCTCCACTGCCATCCAGGACCTCCCGCGGACCGTCGCCCGGGGTACCGGAAGCGGGTCCAAGAACTCGGTACCCTGAAGCCCGTAAGCGTTGCACCCTGGCATGAGAGTCACCGCGTCCCCTCTCGCGATGCGGTCAAGCAACGAGAAATCCCCCGCCGGAAGGTCATACCGCTCCCCCGGCAGCAGGAAGTGCATCTTCCCCTTCAGCATCTCGGGCGATATGTGAGACTCCATCCCCTGGCGGGTTTCCCACAACGGTCGGGGCCTGCGTTGCAGAGGAGCAATCCCCCTCCGCACGAAGTCTCCGGTGATCATGGAGCCTGTTACCTGACCGTCCCGAAGCTCCGCGAACCTCTCGACAATCGGCAGAAGGGCCTCTTCTTGGGAGCTGACATCTCTCGAGTTGGCCAAACTCTCGGCTGGGGCAGTCAGAAACAGGAGATGCGGGCTGATGCTGCCCGCTTGAGCAAGGTACCAGTTCTGCCTCCAGTCCCTCTAGCTGGGGTGGATCTTGGTCCCAGGATATTGGCTTGTGTTCTCCTGCTTGAGGCAGAAGGACACCCCGCCTGCTATCCATCTTGATCTCCCCCTTCGGGGCATGAAGAAGTGTCGGAACAATGCCACGGAGGGCATTACGCCGACGAACGCTTCGCAAGCGTGTGCGAAGGTTGCCAAGATCAGCACCGCGTTCGGATGCAGATGAAGCATGTGCAGCCCGAACGCCTCCAAGACCGCCATGAAGAAATCAGAGAAGGGGGGAAGCAACCCCATCACCGAGAAATAGTGGAATGTCACCACCTCGCCGTCTTGCAGGGGACTCGCCCCCGGGCGGATCTCCAGCTGGTCGCCCCCAATGAACTCCCTGCTCAGCGTCTTGCGGATAGCGGCAATCCTTTCCTCGCTGGCGAATTCACTCGGATCGTACAGAGCTTGTGTCACTATTGGTGAGGGAGGTTCGGTCCGGGCGGGGCCCGCTGCCGCCCTCTTCTCCCCGCCGGTCTGCTTCTTCGCAGCTCGGTTCGCTCGCCTAGGCGCTATGGGCGAGGGAAGGGGAGCTAATTTGCGATGTGCTACGAAAGGTGAAGACGAAGTGCTCTCCGGCGGCGCTTCGAGATCTCTGTGTTTGAGAAGGAGTAACGGCTACAGTTCCTTGGAACCGTGACTTATAAGGCTCCCCACGCGTCACGTCATGGTCCCACTGCTCCGGCCGGCGCAGGGACCGCAGAGGCTTTCCGTTCGATCGTCTCCTCCCTGTGGATTCAAGGCGAGCGTTGGCGGTCCGCGCGGATCGCAACGTTCACAAGACCCGTGGGACGCGCACCTCCGTAGTGCGCGACTCTGACGGATGTGACAAGACGTTCAACACCTGACGCCGGGGACCCACTTTGACTCTTTTTTGTTCATAGCCCCGGCGGCAGAAGGGCGTGGCCGCCGGGACTATGCCTGGGGGCTACTGTCGCAACAATGGAATATGGGGTTCCCCTAATGCGGTCAAAGTGGGTCCATCGCACATGGGCCCACCAAGGAGGCACTCAAGGTCAAGGCACAAGACTGGCAGATGGGCCCCCCATCTGCCCCACGGCGTCCCGACGCGCGTGACATGGACAACCAAGGCAAAGGACCCGGGGACCCTCTGGGGCCCCCTCGACCCGGAAGCAGGCATGGAGGTCCCGGGACCCCGACGCCCGGTAGGAGGCTAGGCTCACCCCCGGGAACCCACCTCCAGTGCGCAAAGAGGATAAGCTTGCCAGCCCTGGCTGGAGGCTCCTAGAAGACTTGGGCGCCAAGAAGATGGAGGCGCCAAAGGGGGGCAGAGGCGGAAAAGTTGTCAGCCTCTGTCCGCCCTCCCTGGAAAAGGTGGGCGACCTCACCTACCCCCTCTTAGAAGAATACTTGGACGAGAGGAGGCCACATCGCCTCCTAAGGAGAACCCGGAGGGGTTTTCTCGCCAAAACCCCTCCGGCCCCAAGGGTGCACCTGTGGTATCCCCTTAGCCTATAAAAGGAGGACCGAGGCACCCAAAGGAGGGGGAGAAGAAGGGAGGAAAAAGGACAAGTCACAACAAGGTCGCAGGACGGATTTCCAGAGAGTCGGATGCTAGGCTAGATAGCGCACAGGAGAAAGAGTAGCATAGGCGAGAGGTGATCTCCTCCGGGCTAGGATCTGCTTGTCTTCAACCTCTAGCCAACACCTCCCGGGTTCTCACCCGCGACCACCATTGTAAAGCTACACCATGATACACCTCTCAATCCAGACATGCAGGAGTAGGGCTGTTAGCCTCCGGGTGGCCCGAACCTAGGTAAACTCCTTGTGTCTCTGTGATGCTTGCTAGTACGTAGATCTCGAGCGTAGACGAAGCCCCCGGGCGGAAGACGTTACTCAACCTCCTTCGCGCCCCATACCGAACCTAAAAAGGGGGTATCCTTTACTCCCGTTGTCCGTGATCCAAGACATGACACCAGCTTCCTCTTATCTTCTTTGAACTTATCCCTATCTTTCTCTGCCTTCACCCTCAAAAACTTGTGCATGTTGGAAGTGGATGCATTAAGTTTCTTCATCTCCTCCAATTCAGCTTGTGCATCAACCAGAGCTTGTTCTGCTTTGGCCTTGAGGGCTAGTGTCACCTGATTTTCCTCAACCACTTGCTTAAGCTCATCTTGGGCAAACTTCAGGTCACGGCGAAGCTTTGCAATCTCATCCTTCAAGTCAAACCTTCTTTGACAATCGTTTTAGAACCTCCACAAAATTTGGTGTTCCAAAATAAATTTTTTCTGACAACATTTGTTCACAGATTTTAAATATAGCCATTTTTGATAATTCCCAAATTGCATTTATTTGGAGCACTTAAACATTTCCAAAAATAATGGAATTATTCATGGAGGCTCCCAATATAGTAATGAAGCTCCCCATGATTTTAGTTTGAATTTTGGGAAAGGTTTAGCTTGGTTTCAAAATAGGATTTGAATTGAACCAATTTTTGGATTCTCAATTTCATTTCTTATTTGGCAATACTTAAATTTTGAGAATTGGTTATAAATTGTAACTTGGAACTTCCTAAACAATTTGGAAGTCCAAGAATGATTTGTTTGCCAAGTTGGGCATTTCATTTGGGTTGGAGGTATGGGGAAGTTCGGCTTCCCCCTTCTTATTTGTCTTTGTATGTGCATTGTTAGAAATGACAAGTTTCAAATGCATGCCATGATGCAAAGGATGCAAAGCAAAAAGTGGAAAAAATCTTCGTATTTTTCAGTACAAAGCTGGGGCTGTTACAATTGTCTTGAATCTTTGACACTTGTCAATTGTTTAGAGATATGAAGTAGATTAATGCTTAAACTTGTGGATCATCTAGTAAGAATGGATTAGTAAAGAACTACTATAAAGCTTTAAAATTGTGGTGCTTGTCATTCTTGGTAGCTCTCAAAGTCTAGATATTCTTTTTGCGAAGAGTTGGTTTGGCTAACAAGGTAGACGGTGTGAAGTCCAGTGGTTATGCATGATGTATATCTGTAGTCATTCATTGAACCAAGTTGATGTTATGTGTTTGCTTGATATCCTGCTAAGCACAAAATTCCGTACTAAGAGGGAATACTTCTCGTGCGGGGACACAACGATTCCTTGGGTTCCGTGCTATTCTTCCAAGAGAAGGAATCATCTCCTGGCCATTGATGTAGGATGGACGGCCCGGATTTCTCAGCACAGATGTGGGCCAACCCTTGGTATGAATGGTCATTCCCACCATTTTGGATGGCCATATCCATACCTTTAGTTTTTTCTTTTAAATCTTCTTCTGAGATTCAGCCGAATTTCAAGAAGTAACTCGGATTTGAACTACAAGCTTAAAACATTCTTATTAAGGTACTCTAGTGAGTAGGACTACATGCGGTAGATCTACACGAAGGAAGAAATTTCAGATACTCAAAGCTCCTTGGGATTCATGGCCATGCACGCAATATTGAACCCTTTTGAAATGAACCAAACAAACTTCAAAACAATTAATTTGACAAGACAGTACAGAAATTGGATGTCTAAGTAGTAGTACTATAGCTGTATCATCTCCGTGCTAGATGCTATAGTCTACAAGAGGGCCTATACAGCTCTAGCTAGCACCACATAATTATTATTAAACCGGCTAGAACGTTGGGGCTCATGCACCGACAAAAATTTCATCTCACCGCCAAAAAAGGCGCGCGTCCAATATTCAAACGATACATATTTCCCATCTTGTTCCTTTGACAGGAAACCACCGGCCAATGGCCATAAGCCTAAGCAAGGATTTTCTTGTAACTTCCCCAAACCGCACAAACATACCACCGACGTCCTTATGAGGGGAGAAATCCCACATCACTCACAAGCGTCCACCACCTCACCGGAGCATCTCGCACGACGACGGTCGTGCGCCACCATCTCACCTTGCCACCACAGCATCCTCACCAGCCACAGTACCTACAATAGACGTTTGACCGAGTCCATTGGTCTAGCAAGGCATATGATGTGCAGCCCTTCTCATCCATAGCTGACGTCCACCGCGCCGGAGACTGCTGACCGACGCCGCCATCGTCAGACCTGCATCCCCGACTCCCTGGTCCACCGCAACGGAGGGATGGGCAAGTCCCGGAAAAAGCGCGTCCTCCCCTCACCCGATGGTTTGTCTACTCTTTATATGCCCTCTTTGGTTATGCATTTGATTTCCGAATGGTTGTTCATCGCTTGCTTGCACTGCCTTCTCGCTCATATCTGCTGAAATGAGCCCAATTTAGACGAAAAATGCCTCTCCATACTTCGTGTCGTTGATATTTTTTATACATCAAGGACGGATCCATGTTTTCGAACTTGGTGGGTGTTCATTTTTTTTGCTACTCTTTGAGGGATTCACATAGAAAAAATATCGAAACTCTGTCCCCATAGCTAGAAGAATCATCGATCTTTTTGCAAAAGTTTGAAGATGTAGTACACAATCATAAGATCTTAAGGTTAGATTAAAGTTTCGTAAACTACAACACCATTGATACATACATCTATTATGCAATATACACAAGATTTTTTCTTCTAATAAATTGGATGTGCATATGTATACCCATGACCCAATATGGATCCGACCCTGCTTACATTTGTGTACTTCAACTCTTGCAACCTCCTCTGTGTAACTCAACATGTAATATCGTTATTATGTTAGCAGTAGTAGTAGTCAAGCTTGCAGATTAGTGGACACTACTAAACTTCCTGCGTTTTTTTATCCTGTAACTCTGTGTGCTATCTCGCTACCCACCCGCAGGGAAGGAACAACATTTCTTTTCGAACCATCAATTGCATGTCATCATTCCTTTACGAGCTACCAACTACATGCTACTACTATTGTGCTCTTCTACACGCCTTTCATGATAAATCTAATCACCATTTTACTTCCAACTCATGTCAGATTCTGACCTGCTGAATCCGTATGATGAGTTGCGGAAGCCTCTCTTGGAATTAAAAATTTCAATGTCCTCTTTCCTCCAGCTAAAGTAAAATGTCCCTCCTCACGCATAAGAAGCAAGATTCTGGTTCAGAATTTGATCCGGGTGATGAATCAGACTGTGCGGGAGACCTGGATCAGGGTCCGGGAGACCTGACTCAGGCAGATGTTGATTATGATGACACCAGTACACCCGTCAACGTTCTTGCCCTATCTTGTCATTGCGATATTTTTTGCATCTTTCATCTGTTGCATCCCATACGCAACAAATATGTTGCTATGTCATCTGCTTAGGTCACGCAACATATATGTTTCAGCAGCTTGCCTAAATATTCTATTATTCATATGCTTATCATCACATATAGAACTTTTTATACATTCAACTATCGTTTATGTTTGTCAGGAATCAACAAAATTATGTAAGAACAGTTCAAGCCCCGGAATGGCAACAAGAAAGTTGAACCCATTGCAAAACTGCAGACAGATACTACGAAGAGCCTGAACAATAAAAGGGTTCAAGTTCCTCTTGCTAGTGTAAACAGAAAGTCTGGTCGACTTAATCCAGCACCGCCGAGTCAAACTAAAAGTAAATCAAGAAAACGAAGACATCAGCAACTTGAAAATGGTGATTCTGACCAAGTGATTACACCGCCAGCAGCAAGCCAGCTACAATTGGCAGCTGAACCAGTTTCCACACCATGTTTTCAGCAACAAGTAGCACCTCTAGTCCCAGCTGACACAGCCTCAACTGGCCAAACACCGCTGGCACAACTGCAACCCACTTGTGATAGCCCCACATTGACGCATAGTCCTGCCGGCGACTCCACTGAGGACAGAGCTGTCAGAAAGCTTGGTACTTGTTCCGAGTCTTAATGGTTGCATGCTCCTTTATATATATACCAGCTGAACCAGTTTTCACATCAGGTTCTCAGCAACAATTAGCACAACCAGTAGCCCCAGCTGACACAGCCTCAACTGGCCAAACACCGGTGGCACAACACCAACCCACTTGTGATGGTCCCTCATTGACGCATAGTCCTGCCCTGTCGCCGAACTTGGTATAAGTTCTGAGCCTTATAGTTGCATGCTTCTTTATATATACGTTGATAGCCTTTTTACTATAACTCTTGATTGGTAGTTGAAGGACCATCAAAAAAGACGAGGGGGCCATCCAGAGGAAAAAAACGTAGAAGCACTTCAAAACAGCACGAATTCAAGAATTGTAAATACTATAGGGCCTCACAGAAGGCCACTGGATCCACAACATTCTGCTTACCTTGCATCGGAGATAGGCATGTTCGTCAGAAATATTATTCCTATCCTCCCGACCTGGCAAGATCACGTTGACACCGCAGATCATTACGAAAGATTAAATCAGAGGTTAGATGTAAGTCATGTAACTCCCTGGCCACACTAAATTATACAACGTTGCTCTGTTCCATGCCTTTGGCTTGGTGTTCACTCTATGCTATGTATAAGACAATAACGATATCCATTGTTGTCAACAGGCAAAGTTCTCGCTTGAGTTGGAGCCAGGGACTGATGATAAGAAAGGGAAGCATATTATCAAAAAAATGTTCTGTGATGCATTGCGCCAGCAACACCATAGGCTAAAGGCGAAGTTCTTCAATGGTAAGATCGTTTGAGAAATTCCAACCAAGTCTCTTGTGGAGCATATGACTAACAATTAGTGGGGTGGTCTTCTCTGGCACTGGGCTGATCCACAGAACGTGGTGCCGTTTGTGAACACTGACACACCACGACTTTCCAGATTTCTATATATGCAAGTGCCTCACAATTATCCTTTTGTAGAAGGTGTCTGCCAAGAACAAGCTTAGCTACGGTAGTCGACGTTTACCTCACCGTACGGGATCCCGTAACTTGCTTGGGCATCTCGTGTTTGTGGTAAGGGCCTGTTGTTTTGTACTGCTAATCATATCGAGTATGTGTGCCTCTTATCTTTGCATCCTCCATTTCTAACCAAGATATATGATTTATATCTACTCGCTCGGAGAAGCGGAATAGGAAGAATCCAGAAATGAATCTTCTGGGCCTATTTGCGGAATGCCAAAAACACAAGAAGGGCAAAAACGGAGAGTTTCAGCAGAACGTTATTGTAAGTCTTCTATACGTTTGAAGTTTTGTGACGACGCACTTGAAGTGATTTGTATGTAGTTTGGATATGCCACATTGCCTGAACTGCTGCTCCCTTTTGTTTTCAAATATCTAATTTGCAACTATGTCAGCTTCAGTTTTCAACTGTACAAAGAGTTGCCTTGTCATATCATGCACCTTAAGATGCAGAAAACAGATGGATGTCTTATGATGCACATTTTGTTTTTACAGTCCTGTTATTATGTGTTAGAAATAGATGATATGTTAAATCTATATTATGTGTAATCAGCCAGGCCAACTTGCGTTATTAAAATTAATTCATACGCATGTATATCGAATGTATGCATCTTTCTACGGAGTAACTTATTTTCCCTTACACATGTGTACGAACTGTAACTTTTCAGTCTTTAGTAAGTGCTGACAAGGATAAACCCGGGGAAGATGGTCTAGCAAAAACCATAGAAGAATGTGTGGTTGCATTAACGAACAGGGCCGGGCCAAGGGGTGTGCGGAGTGTGCCGATGGCACAGGGCCCCATTTTCTGGGGGGCCCACATTTCCATGCACACACGCAATATATATATATATACCTAAAAATTAAATTTGCGTCGGCCAAGATTTCATCCGTCGACCTCATGAAAACATACAGCTGGAGCAAGCCATAAGACCAAGCGACTAGTTGTTACATTCGTAGCCATCTCTTTTAAATATGATAGCTCCTCCAAATTAATTACTAGCATGCATCCTTAGATTTGTCAGACCGAGCGAATAATTGTTCTATGTTACTAGGCGTACGTTTTAAATTCAGTAGCTTACTCCCTCCGTTTCATAATATAAGATGTTTTAGACTTTTTTCACATTCATATTTATCTAGACACGTTTTATTGTATATGCCCACTCATTTTAGTCTGAATCTATACAATATGTGCAACATCTATAACATCCTATATTATGGAACGGAGGGAGTAGTTACTAGTATACATCTTTAAATTTGTTTAAAATTAGATACATCTTTGACTTTACTTTATCTTTTATTAACTGTTGAGTGAACAGTTTGAACCGTCGGTCCAATGAGCGAACCGCTAAACCGAGACACTCGTTATCTAGCCACCACTCCGATTTTCTAAATTATACGAATTGAACGACTTAAAACGGGTCCGCCTTCATCTGTAGCGCCGTGCACGATCATCATCTCGCCTCTTCCCTTGTCCCTCGTCCAAGAGCAATAGTTCGACCAAGTAAGTTTCATACTCAATAAGCTTGTAGGAGAGGAACTCCAATGCCTTCTTGATTTGTATGACTCTTTCAATTTTTTCCTAGGTTAGGGCCCATTTTAGAATTTGGCACAGGGCCCCAAATTTTGCCGGCCCGGCCCTGTTAACGAATATACTAAAAAGATGAAGATATCAAGAAAAACACGTTCCTGCGCAATGCTGGGTTGGCAGCTGGATCGTCCAGGTCCAAGGTCCAGTTGTTGATATTGCCTGATTAACTTGTGGCAGCCCGAGTGTTAGTTACCAAGCTGACGGCAGAAGTTGACAGGTTCATAGCTGACAACCAAGCAAATGAAATTGTGTCATTGAAGGTTACTGCTGAACGTGACGCCCTTGCAAAGAAGATAGCGGAACAAAATGCTGCATCCAGTCAGTAACAGGTAAGTCTCTTGGCCGGTCCTATGAAATGGTTTCTGGTGCTGAACCTATTTTGCTGGTGCACTTATTTGTAATGAAGTTGTGGTCATTTCCTGGTTGCGATGTGGATATAATGGGACCTGTTCTTTTGTATGGTTAATGTATGAATGAGCTGGAGGCACACTGATGATTATGTATGTAACCTGATTATGTACGGTCGGTCCAGTTACCATTAACCGGTGAACGTGTGGACCAATGAGAAACGAACACGCGGGCACTCGCTGTCGATCGACGTGGAACAGTCGAAAACCTAGTGGGCCTAAATAGGCCGCAAAACAAGAAACGGACGACCCATCTTCCGTAAACACTCGTCCCACCAAATTTAATTGGGCCGGCCTACAACTAAAATTGTTGGTCCACAAGCATACATTAACGGGCCGAAGTCTACAGTAACGGGACGGCCCGCCCCACACTAATAGGCTGGCCCGCGTACACCTGTAGGCCAGTCCATCTACGCAAACAGGCCGGACCGCCTATAGTAGCAGGCCGGCCCGTCTACCCTAACAAGCTGGCCCGTGCAGGCTAACAGGCCGACCCGTGAACACTAACAGGCCGGCCCGTCTACACTAACAGGCCGGCTCGTGTATACTAACAGGCCGGTCCGTGTGCACTGAAAGGCCGGCCCGTGCATTCTAACAGGCCGGCCCGTGTACACTAATGTAACAGCCCCAGTTTGGTACCCTAAAAATTGAACCAAATTTTCACTTTTTCATTTCATTGCATCATGCCATACATTCTAAATTGCTTAGTTTAATAAAGCAACAATTGGAAATATTTAAAAGGGAAGCAAAACCCTTCCCAAAAAAATTTCAATCCAACTGCATTTCTCAAATTGGCAAAACCAAATTATTCTTGAATTTCCAATTTGTCCAGGAATTTCCAAGAATACATTCTATAAATATTTGCCAAAGGCAATTTCTTACCAAGCAAAGAAATAAAATTGAGATTTAAAAGTTGGTTCAAATAAATTCCTATTTTTGAAACCATGTTAAACAGTTCAAAATTCAAAATAAAAATATGGGGTGCTTCCTTATAATATTATGAGCCTCCATGAATATTTTCATAATTTTCAGAAATGTTTAAGTGGCTCAATTAAATCCCAAAAAGTCTGCTGGACCAATTAGCAATTAACTTAATTGGAGCCAGGGGGTTCTCGCAAAAAGTGTCTTCTTCTCCATTATCGCCACAGTGGCCGGCACTGTGTCGCCCCGCCCCTGCGCTGCATGTCGCCGGGCCCCCCTCCGTGGACAAGGACGTGCCCGAGGCTGCCCATTCTCACCTGCTCCCTCACTCGCACGCCCCCCTCCCCTCTCGCTCTCTCTCCCCCCAGCTTTTCTCCACCGCACCCGAACCCTAGCAAATGGCTGCCGAGCATGCCGCCATCGCCTGGAGCCGCTAGGCGCATATCGAAGACAGCCATTCTCTCCGCCTCGCCGTCAGCTACCTCCTCGTCCAAGGAATCGAAGAGGGGCGCCGGGAATCGACCGTGCCGCTCGTTCTTCCCCGCCTCCGTCCGACCAACGGCCGCCGCCGTTCGAGCACGCCATCGTCACCGTCCGACCTCCCCACGCCTCACTATCCACAGTTTCGTGCTCCTGGTGAGCTGCTAGTCCTCCGGGACATCCCCGCTCTCCTCCTCCCTCCCTCGCTCTGCGCTGTCGCCGTAGACTACCACGGGCCGCCGCCAGTCATCGACGTTCTCGCCGCTCAGGCGACCAAAAGCTAGCGGCGCCGCCCGCATCTCGTTCCCCATCGAACGGCGCGTCCAGCGCGAACTGTAGCCCATCCCCGCGTGCCGTTTCTCGTCGGGCGCGTGCTCGTCGCCGGCCGTGGCCGCCGCCGGCGGTCACCACCGGCCTGGGAACTGACCCGGCCGGCCAGGAGGCTGGCTCAGGCATGAGCCCGGCCTGGAAACCGGCCCAGGCCGATCTGGAGGCCGGCCCGTTTAAAAAAAATAGAAATAAATAAATAAAAATAATAACTAAATAAATGTTGTTCCAAAATTTGTAAATGATATACCAAAATGATCAGCAACTCAACGGCTACCTAGCTATGCTATTTTCACATGTTGACAACAATTTTTTCCTTTGATGTTATTTCAAAATGGTTAAAGATTTAAATTTGAATAACCGTTTAATTCGTCGTTTATTCTTCGTTAATCAGAAAAATGCAAACGAAGTATCAAATTGATCAGCAATTCAAATGCTGTCTAATCATGCTAATATCACATCATGACAACAACTTTTATTTTGGTGTTATTATTTAATTGGTTAAAAGAATTAAATTCAAATAATCATTTAATTCACATTTTATTCATCGATAATTGGAAAATGACAAACGAGGTACCAAAATGATCAGAAGAACAATACCTATCTATTCATGTCATGTTCATGCATATTTAAGCCACTTTTTAGTAATGTAATAATTTATAAACAATGTGGTCACTAAGTTAAATATGGGGTTGCTTCCAAATAATTGCACTAACTATTGGCACTCCATTTAAATTGTTAGCTAAATTATATGATGTTATCATTGCATAAACTTGACATGTCATCATGATTGTGCATTGCACCTTGTCTTCGTGTTATTTATTTGTTCTTCTGTGATTATTTGGGTATCGATAGATTCAGGAGTCGAGGTTTCCCCTACATACCCCGACGATCCGTACTACACGCCCCGTCAGCAAGGCAAGAGATAACCTAACCTTCTTGGCATATAGCATCCTATTATTTTATACAATTATTTTATCCACCATAATATTGCATTCGATTCTAATGTCAACTTTTGGTCAAGACATAGAGTATCCTATGAATTGCATGTTCCCTAAACCATTACATGTTTTCCCTCCTATGAACCATAGGTTTGATGTGTTGGCCAGAGTAAAGATATGACTGTGGTATATATGCTTAGCTATGCTTAGCCATGCCTAGTCAAATGCTTAACTGTCCGGTGATTATTTTCCATGATTATGACTATTGATGGAATGTTCGGACATGGTGGATACTTGTGGTTCTTAATTAAAATGCTTAAAAGGCTTGGATGAGTTGCCATCGGGGTTATGGTGTTTTGTCTCATTCTTGCCGCCTAGGTGCGAGTTCTTGTCCTCGGACCCAAGATCGAGCGTGCTTCCATTGGTGGGGGTATGGGCTCCTTACTAACCGAATAACTTGTGCGAGCGTATCCAAGGGTCCTCTAGTTTGCGCTTTCCATTTGCGTGTGAGTTGCAGGTGGATGAAGGCACGAAGAGGATGGTGGTGTTTAGGATGTGGCGATGGGGACAAGGGATGAAATAGGCTGGATAAACTTGTCCTGTCGCCACGATGATCCTTGGATAGTCTCTTGCGAGGTAAAGGTTTAACCGCGCCCACTTGCCAGCTTTCCCCGGAAGAGTGCTAATCAGGCGAGCCGGACGGTACCAGTGGGTAAATTAGTATACCCCTGCAGGGTTAAATCTTTTCGACAAGCCATGTCCGCGGTTATGGATGCCTTGGGAATGGATTTACGAGATCATAGAAAACTTTAAACTTAATTAAAATTTGGCAACTAGAGGTTGAAACTTGACAACGTGTGTTAAAGGTTCATTTCCTCGATGGTGATTCGAGGGAGTGCCTTGGTGGAGATGAAAGGTGATTTTTTCCTACTAAAGGTTCAAGGTAAACCGAAGAAAGATGTTTACTATCTTACCCCTTTGAGAAAAAACAAAACTAGCTTTATGCAAAACAACTACTATACAGCTTTAGAGCCATGTCATCACTGGGCCTATATCGCCCTACTAAACTTGCGAGTACGTCGTACTCAGTGTCTCTTTGTTGATTATTAATTGTTTCAGAGGAGGACGTCACCGAGCAGGCAGGTGGGTTCTTCGTTCACATCGACGAGTAGTTTGGGGTTCCCAGGTGGCACCTTGGTGCGTCGTGGAACAGGCTGGCTGGGATGTTTATCTATAGGCCTCTTAGGCCCTATTTGGATCTTGTTGTTTAGACAACATATTTGGCTTCCGCTTGTTGTACTGATGGGTCTGTGACCCCTGTTGTGTAATTTGTATCTTTCTCACTATATGCTCTTTTGTGTCGTAGAGTCTGTGATGTGCCAGTTGTTCAACAAGTCTTGATCTCTGTATTATACATTGATAGCTATGCCAGTGTTTATGGCATGATCGAGGTGTTGCGTGGGAGCGGTAACCTCATGCCCTTCGATTGTGTAGCATAGCCTATGGGTTATATGGCCTCTCCGTATAATTCTGGGGTCGGGGCGCTACAACTAACAGGCCAGCCCGCGCACACAATAAGGTCGGCCCGCCGACTCTAGCAGGCCGGCCCGCTAAAGTTTGACGGGCTGGCCCATGTAACTCGTACATGTCTTACTTGGGCCTACTATCTACCACGGTTGGCAACCGTGGCAGAAAGAGATGATGGCGTCACGCTGGAGTTAACGGACTTTGCCATGTGTCTGTTAGGTTCATCTACCATGGCGACTTTTCCGTGGTTTATGCGCGCCCAATCTACCATGATTTCGGCCGTCCGTGGTAGAACGTTTTGCCACGCGAATTCTACCACGGTACCCCAATCATGGTAGAAAACTTTTAACCACGAAAAATGGCCTTTCCACCACGAAAATCGAGCGTAGTAAAAAGCAACTTTTCTTCTAGTGTACATTTTATATTTTGCATTCATCCGCTCAATATTTTCTTTAACAGTGGCATGCAACTTTAACACCAAATCAGCACGTTGTGTAGCATCTAGATCATTTGGCACCGAAGACGGAAGAGGCAATAAATCAATAGGTGCACGAGGAATAAAACCATAAACAATCTCAAAAGGGCACATTTTAGTAGTAGAATGCATGGAATGATTATAAGCAAATTCAATATGAGGCAAGCATTCTTCCCACTTTCAAAATTCTGTTTTAACATAGCCCTTAGCATAGTAGACAAAGTTCTATTAACCACTTCAGTTTGTCCATCAGTTTGGGGATGACATGTAGTACTAATCAGCAACTTAGTTCCTAACTTTGCCCATAAGAATCTCCAAAAATGGCTAAGAAATTCAGTGTCACAATCTGAAACTATAGTATTTGTCACACCATGCAAACGAACAATTTCACGAAAGAACAAATCATCAGTTTTGTGACAAGGAATAAAGTGTGCCATTTTCGGAAATCTGTCCACAACAACGAAAACACTATCCCTCCCCTTCTGTGTGCGAAGCAATCCCAAAACAAAGTCCATAGAAATATCCTCCCATGGCACACTAGGAACAGGAAGAGGCATATATAAACCATGTGGATTAAGACGTGACTTAGCTTCTTGACATGTAGTGCAGCAACCCACAATTCTCTCAACATCTCTACGCATCCGAGGCCAAAAGAAGTGTGCAGCAAGGACGTCTTCCGTGTTCTTCACGCAAAAGTGACCCATTAATCCTCCTCCATGCGCTTCCTGCAACAACAAAAGATGAACGGAACTATCTGGAATGCAAAGTTTGTTAGCGCGGAACACAAATCGATCATTGAGGATGAATTTGTTCCAAGTTCTCCCTTCTTCACAATTTTGCAACACATCTTTAAAGTCGGCATCATGTATATATTGATCTTTAATGGTTTCAAATCCAAATATTTTGAAGTCAAGCTGAGACAACATATTATAGCATCGTGATAAAGCATCATCAATAACATTGTCTTTACCCCTTTTGTGTTTAATGACATAAGGAAAAGACTCAATAAATTCAACCCACTTAGCATGGCAACGGTTCAGTTTTCCTTGACTACGAATATGCTTCAAATATTCATGATCAGAATGTATAACAAATTCTTTAGGCCATAAATAATGTTGCCAAGTTTCTAAAGTTCGAACAAGAGCATATAATTCCTTATCATAAGTAGAATAGTTCAGACTAGGCCCACTCAGTTTTTCACTAAAATATGCAACATGTTTGCCATCTTGGAATAATACACCTCCCAACCCAATTCCACTAGCATCACATTCAAGCTCAAATGTTTAATTAAAATCAGGAAGTTGGAGCAAAGGAGCATGTGTTAACTTATCTTTCAAAAGCATGAAAGCCTCCTATTGTGCATCGCCCCAAACAAAGGGCACATCCTTGCCCTACAATCAGTACACATGTGTGAAGAACCATCTTTTTTAGGTACCAAGATAATAGGAACAGCACATGGACAAAGAGATTCATGAACATAACCTTTGTTGAATAATTCCTAAATTTGTCGCTCAATCTCTTTCGTCTCCTCGGGGTTGGTACGGTAGGCTGCATGATTAGGAAGTGAAGCACCCGGTATGAGATTAATTTAGTGCTCTATTCCTCGAATGGGTGGCAGCCCCGATGGCATCTCATTGGGAAAAACGTCCGCATAGTCCTGCAAGACATTAGCAATAGCGGGTGGCAAAGAGGGACGCATATCCTCCAATAAAAACAGAACCTCTTTGCAAACGATTGCATAACAAATAGAATTATTCACATCTGAGGCAGAAATATCAGATTTGCTAGCAAGTAAACTAGGATGCTTCAAACTAATTTCATTAGGAAGTTTCGAACCAGATTTAGTAGAAATCTTAGGTGGCATCACTTCATTAGCAACAATCTGATTTTTGCTCTTTTGTTTCTCCTGATTTTTAGCTCTACCAGCTCTAGCAAGATCATCTTTTAAAATATGCTCAGGAGTCATAGGTTTAAGACCAATTTTCTTTCCATCATGCACAAGAGTATAATGATTAGTTCTACCATTATGCACAAATTCTTTATCAAATTGCCATGGTCTACTGATACGGCTCTGACGTATCTATAATTTTTGATGTTCCATGCTTGATTATATATCAGTGCCACATGTTTTTATAATGTTTTTATATCATTTTGGCATAATTCATAAAACTAACCTATTGACATGATGCCCAGTGCTAG
>QRDG01001632.1:119105-394342 GCA_012064385.1 Puccinellia tenuiflora
CCCCATAGCTATTCCCAAGTGGAAATGGGATGAAGTTGGTATGGACTTCATTACTGGCTTCCCAAAATCATAAAAAGGAAATAATGCCATTTGGGTAGTCATCGACCGCTTGTCCAAGGTCGCTCACTTCCTTCTGGTTCGTGACGATATTTGAGCAAGCCAACTTGATGATTTGTACCTTGCCCGGATTGATCCTTTGCATGGGGTTCCACTGAGGATCATCTCAGACCATGGTAGTCTATTTATATCCAAATTCTGGCAGAGTTTCCAAACCGCTATGGGAACCCGTCTCAACTTCAGCACCGCTTATCATCCTCAGACTGATGGTCAGACTGAGAGGGTGAACCAAGTTCTTGAGGACATGCTTCGGGCATGTGTTATCTCCTTCGGTAAGGGTTGGGAAAAGTATCTCCCCCTCTCCGAGTTCTCCTACAACAATAGTTATCAGGCTAGCCTCCAAATGGCTCCATTTGAGGTTCTCTATGGGAGAAAATGTAGGACTCCTCTGAATTGTCTGAAACCGGAGAGAGGCCACTCTTCGGCCCTGATGTGATCAATGAGGCTGAAGAGAAAGTCCGTATCATTCGGGAAAACCTCAAGATTGCTCAGTCTAGGCAAAAGAGCTACTATGATAAGCATCATCAGGAGGTTCACTATGAAATTGGTGATAAAGCCTATCTCCGAGTCTCTCCCCTCCGAGGCGTTCGTCGCTTCGGAATCAAGGGAAAATTGGCACCTCGCTATTTTGGTCCTTTCACCGTCCTAGCCAAGCGAAAGATCTCTCCTACCAACTCGAGCTACCCTCAAACTTTCCGGATGTACATGATGTGTTCCATGTCTCCCAACTCCGGCGTTGCTTCAAGGATCCTATCCGTGGGGTTGATCATGAAGTGTTGGACATCTAGGAGGATTTGACTTACCGTGAGCATCCTGTCCGCATCTTGGATGAAGTGGAAAGGAAGACCCGCAACAAGACCATCAAATTCATCAAAATCCAATGGTCTAACCATTCTGAAGAAGAAGCAACTTGGGAGCGCGAAACTAGTCTTCGTCAGGAATATCCCACCTTCTTCACTCAAGCCTAGAATCTCGGGATGAGATTCCTGTAAGGGGGGTAGAATTGTAACAACCCCAGTTTGGTACTGAAAAATACGAATAATTTTTCCACTTTTTCATCTCTTGTTTGCATCATGGCATGCATATGAAATTGCTACTCCTAACAATCAACACTTGGAAACACATTTAAAATGGAGAAGCAAAACCTTCTCAGACTCCAACCCCCAAATGCAATTGCTTAACTTGGCAACCAAATTATTCTTGGACTTCCAAATTTTTTATGAAGTTCCAAGTTTACATGTTTTGACCAATTCTCAAAATCCAACTATTGCCAAGCAAGAAATAAATTTGAGAATTCAAAATTGGTTCAATCCAAACTCTATTTTTGAAACCAAGTTAAACTTTCCAAAAATTCAAAATAAAATCATGGCGAGCTTCAATATTATTCTGGGAGACTCCACGAATATTTTCACTATTTTTGGAAATGTTTAAGTACTCCAAATAATATATTTTGGAAATTATCAAAAATGACTATAATTAAACTCTGTGAACAAATGTTGTCCAAAACATTTTATTTTGGAGCACAAATTTTTCTGGAGCTTCTTCATGTTATGGGGAGCCTATTTGAATTTTTCCATAACTTTTCAAAATGCTTAAGGGCCTCAATTAAATCAGTAAAGTTGTTGCTGGACCTTTTTATAAATAAAGAAAATGGTGCCGGGGGGTTGCAAAAACGCCGTCCCTTTCCTGTCGCCAAAGTGCAACTCCCTCACTGGCGCCATGCTGCTGCCCATGCCACCGCCCCGCTTGTTGTCGCCGTGCCCTCGTGGCCAAGGACGCGCACGACGCGCTCACCTGCTCCCCCGCGTCCCCTTCCACTCGGTCCCCTCCACCTGCTCCCCCTCGTGACTCCTCCCGCGCTCCACCATTGACGCACGGCTGCCGAGCTCGTCGCCGTCGCGTAGCCGCCGATAGAAGGTTCCCCGGGTAGATCGAAGACCACAGCGAGGTCCGTCGCGTCCTCCTCTCCCTCCCCGCCGGCGGAATCGAGCCGGGACGTCATCTATCATGCGCATGCCGTCGCCCCCTTCCTCGTCGGCCGAGCCCCGTCGAGCACGCTCGCGTCGCCGTCCGGCCTCCCCCACCCTCGCCGTCTGCTCCATCACCACCCTAGTGAGCTCCGCATCCGATTGGCCTCCTCCCGCTCCCCCTCTCCCTCTCTCGTCGTCGATCGCCGTCGGTCGCCGTCGATGTCACCGTCCCCGTGCGCCCGTCTTGGAATCGGCCCGGCCGGCCAGGAGGCCGGATGCTTCGGGCGGGTGCCCGGCCTGGACGCCCAGTCTGGGCCGGCACAAGGCCGGCAGCTTCGGGCTGGTTCCCGGCTTGGACGCCCAGTCTGGGCCGGCCAAAGGCCGGAGGCTTCGGGCCTGTGCTCGGCCTGTGGCTCGGCCTGGCCGAGCTGAGGCCGGCCTGTCTGAAGTTTAGTTTTTCTTTTTGAAAAATAAAATGAAATAAAAGAATTGATAACTAATTAAATATTGCTCCAAATTTAGAAAATAAATATCAAATTGTTCAGAAAAACAATACCTACCTGTTAGTAACATTGCCATGCTCTTTTGAGAAAAATATTTTGCCTTTATTTAGGAAATCCTGAAATGGCATAAATAATACATAATTTGGGAAAAATCATAACTTGTTAATTAATTAACCAAAATTTGTGAATAAAATATCAAAGTGATCAGCATGACAAATGCTATCAAACCAAGCTATTATCACCTCATGACAACAAATAAATCGCTATTTATTTATCAAAACTCGGAAAATTACAAATAAGGTACCAAAACGATCAGAAGAACAATGCCTATCTAATCATGTCATGTTCATGCATATTTAAGCCACTGTTTAGTAATATAATAATTTATAAGCAATTTGGACATTAAGTTAAATATGCGGTTGCTTCCAAATAATTGCACTAATTATTTGGCACTCCTTTTAATATTGTTGGTTAAATCATATGGGTATATCCTTGCATAAAATTTGACATGTCATCATGATTGTGCATTGCACATTGTCTTCGTGTGATTTATTTGTTCTTTTGTTATTTGTTTGGGTATCGATAGATTCAGGATTCGAGGGTTCCCCTACCTACCCCGACAAGCCGAACTACATGCCCCGTCAACAAGGCAAGAGATAACCTAACCTTCTTGGCATATAGCCTCCTATTGTTTTATACAACTATTTTATCCACCATAATATTGCATTCGATTCCAAAGTCTCTTTTGATCAAGATGTAGAGAATCCTATGAATTGCATTGTCCCCTAAACCATCACATGTTTCCCCTCCTATGAACCCTAGGTTTTATGTGTTGGCCGGAGATAAAATATATAACTATGGTGTATATGCTTAGCTATGCTTAGCCATGCTTAGTCAAATGCTATATTGTCCGGTGATTTAATTCCATGATTATGTTGTTGATGGAATGTTCGGACATGGTGGTTACTGTCGGTACTTAATTAATTTGCTTAAAAGGCTTGGATGAGTTGCCATCGGGGATGGTGCTTTGCCTCATTCTTGCCCCTAGGTGTGAGTTCTTTACCTCTTGAACCAAGACGAGCGTGCTTCCAACGGTGGGGACATATGGAATCCCCTTTAACTAAATAAATTGTGCGGGCGTATCCAAGGGTCCTCTAGTTTGCTATTTCCATTTGCGCGTAAGTGTGTGGGTGGAAAAAGAATCGATGAGGACGGGGGTGTTTAGGACATGGCGATGGGGGCAGGGGCTGAAATAGGCTGGATAAACTTGTCCTGTCGCCACAGATGATCCTTGGATAGTCTCATGTGAGGTAAAGGTTTAACCGCGCCCACTTGCCAGCTTTCCCCGGAAGAGAGCTAATCAGGCGAGCCGAACGGTACCGGTGGGTAAATTAGTACACCCCTGCAGGGTTTAATCTTTTCGAAAAGCCGTGTCCGCAGTTATGGACAACTTGGAAATAGGCGATAAGATCATAGAAAACCTGAACCCAATTAAAATTTGGCAGCTAAAGGTTGCAACTTTTCAACGTGTGATAAAGGTTCATTTTCTCGAGGGTGATTCGAGGGAGTGCCTTGGTGGAGACGAGTGGTGATTCTGGCTACTGTTGGTTCAATGTGAACCGAAGAGAAAAGTTTACTATCTTATCCCCTTTCAAAAAACATTCTGAGTAGTCGATGCCATGAGTCGCTTATGTCTTTATAAATGAAAATTAGCTTTATGCAAAATAGCTACTATACAGCTTTAGAGCCTTGTCATCATTGGGCCTATATCGCCCTACTAAACTTGCGAGTACGTCATACTGATAATCCCCAAGAGCAAGGAATCAATGTAGCACAATTCAATGTGGAAGTAAGGTATCGATCCGCGGGAGCAAGAAGGAAAAGTTATCTATTCCCTACAACTAAAGTGTCACAAGTTTTAGTTGATTATGCATTAAACAAGTTTATAGAACAAGGTGCTTGATTTAATGGATGGAAGTTTGATGTAACAAAATAGGAGTGTGAAAGTGTACCAATCCTCTTTAATGCAAGAGGACGAGACAAAGGTGTAAACAGTGCTTTGGGAATAAGGCCTAGGGATCATACTTTCAGTAGTGGACACTCTCAACAATAATAATATAATTGAATACATAGATATTTCCTCCTCATTATGCTACTCTAAATTAATTTCTGGTTGGATAAAGAACACCAATCCACTGTGTAGGGCTATAAAAGCACACCTTCAAGTCGCATTCCACATCTAGGGAGCCCCACACTGCCAACTTGAGTTCCCTAAATAGTACTAGACAAACACCACAATTTCATAGAACATCTACCACAAATAATAACTCATGATAAGTATTCATGTAATCTTTAGCCTAAGAGCCACACATGGTGCACACACTGTCAACTTCACACCATGGGACAAAGGTGACTCCGACAATCACATCAATAAAACCACTTGAGTAGCATAATTCATAAGATAAAGAAGAGTACCATCTATGGATTCAACTAGATTACAAAGCTCATGATCACATAAAGATCACACCATGGGAGAGAGAGATAAACCACATAGATACCGGCATGAGCCTTCAGCCCTGAGGGAGACTACTCCCCCTTCATCATGGAGATGAGGAGCTTGATGGAGAGGTTGATGAAGAGGTGCAGCCCGGAGTGGAGACGATCTTGCTGTAGATGTTGATGATGAACACGCCGGAGGGGGGTGGAGCCCTCCGGAGGTGGATTCCTGCGGCGTTTCCCCCTCCGATCTTCTCCGGCGGCAGCCTTCTGCCTCCCTGTTTCTGATTTTGTGTTTCTCCGCCGCCTCCTTGTGAAACTCCTCGGGGGGGCCTTTATATAGTCATTTTTAGGTCACGAGGGAGCCAGGGGGACGAAGATCGACGGCATCAAAAGGGGGTAGTCCCACGCGACCAGGTATAGGGGCCGCGTGGGGCCCTCCATCTCCCAGCTGGTTGGGCTCCCGGTCTTCAATTTCAGCCCATTGCGTTCGCCTCGAAAATTCTGAACCGTGCTCTTTGACCTTGCCCTTTTTGGAGTCCCGAAGCTCCCGGAAAGTCCAAAACACTAAAAAAAGACGGTTTCTGGAAAACGGAGTTAGAACCAAAAGAGGGGGGATTGTTTAGGAAATCCCCGAAATCATTATAAAACATGAATATAACCTCATACAAGTTGCAAATATGTAGGAATATCTAGTAATAACATGCAAAGTTCATGTATGCATTTTACATGCATCAACATCCCCAAGCTTAACTCATGCTCGTCCTCGAGTATGGAAGTGATAAAACTAACATGGACTTTGCATTTTATTACTATCAATGGATGTAAAAGATGATTGCTACTGCTACATAAAGTCAAAATGATTCATTATTCAAAGAAGTAGCAATATGCAAACAGTTTAAAAAGTGATATCAAGTATTCAATGCAAGGATGTTCAATGATATTTCACAAAGTGCAACATAAAAGATAGTAATGTGGACATTCTTACTTTTGCATACTTGTGGTCCATAGAGTGTAGATGAAAAAATCTGAATATAAAAGGTGGACACTTTGGAAAAGATATATAATTGAGTAGAGGTCAAACATGCATAAGTTTCATCTATCCTCCAAACTATTCTTCTCAAGTTATTGACTGCAATGATAATACTTGGTGTAAAAGCTCTCATTCCCCTATCCTTGCATCTTGTGAATGATTAAAGTTAAATGTGAAAGCAAACATGAGTAGTGGCTTCGACAAAGTAAAGGTTAGATGTCTCATGCCCCTTGAATACAAGTACCTACACCATGATTACTCAACTTTGGAGACAGAGCAAGTCTAAGTTTCTATCATTGTAAGTAATAATGGTATCATTAAGAGCCTCGACTGGGGTACCTCTTGTCCCATCATATGGATCAAGCCCACATCACAACAACAAGACAAACAAACATAATGAACAGCCTCAACACCCTTTTTATTTACCACTTGATACAGCTTTTTATTGTAGGGTGTATCACAGAAAGTTCAAACTTAGTATGTAAGTAAGTTTCCACCATGAATGATGCATGGCTTAGATTAGCGGCCCAGGTTTCTCTCTAACCAATTATACAAACTCATTTAAACTTAACTCTATTTCCACATTTATTTCGTCATGATAGGCATCCATAGACAAAAGTACATGATATCAACTAAACACATAATGGAACATGTTGAAAGCTTTGCATGTGACAGCACATATGGGCTAACTCCCAACCTTAAACATTTATCAAGCCACTATCTTCTTAATATTAATCACAATGGTTCATCTTTATTGAATGCAATAAAAGTAAAGTGTGCATCAAGTTCGCGAGAGCTTTTTAACCAACTTTTCCCATTACAATAAATAACATCATCATTTTCATTTAGAGGCATAGATAACACAAATAACATGATAAACATACTTGGAATAGCATAAAGCTAATAGGTAGATATGGTGGACTCACTGGAAAAACTTGGGTTGAAGGTGTTGGAAACAAGTTTTTACTTGATGGAATTTTTGGGCTAGCAAAAGGGAGAAAGATGACCATCTAGATGCATGCATGAGTGTCCATAGAACTAACGAATTCATGTCAAACAAGGTGAAATAACATACAACATCAAAACATGAATAAAAGATAGCTCATGATAAAGCATTTGCAAATTATTAATCATAAAGAAGCTCATGAATCATGCAACTATATGTGTCATTAAAAATCAACTTAGATATCCCTTTTTCCCAATCATATAAAAGTATGCAACTTAATTCAATCTAAAATTCCAGTAGCTCTCTCATATATAAATGATACTGGTGGTCTCAAAATAAAAACTAAACTAACAAACAAAAGACGCTCCAAGTTTATGCGATAAAGTGCATTGATAGAAAAACAGAAGTTAGACGTGTGTGAACCGAGAGTATGTAGGTCCATTGGGGTTGTCTTCACATCCCTAAGCTTATGGATTTCACCATCCTTGGATAGCTCTTGGTGCATCTCCTCTAATCCCTGTGAAAAAACTTCAAAACACTGTTTCTCCCATTTCTTTTCTGTGGGGTGACATTAGCAGTGATAGACAAATGCATTACTTGCTGCTTATAATCCATGGACTAAAATACTTATGAATGTTAAGATAGTGTATAATGTTGTATGCCTACTCATAAACTCAATTGGATCAAAAATATTCAACTCAAAAGTTCAAACTATGCATAAAACAATATGGGACAGAATCTATCCAGAGAAACAGCAGCAGCAAAACATATTTTTCTGTCCTACTTAAACTCGTCGAAAAATTCTGAAAAAAATCAGGCATGTAGAGGATGAAATTACAGTTAAAGAAAAAATATCAGCTCAATCGGAGTTACAGGATAAGAAATAAAAATCAAACCATGCATAGACTTGTGCTGGAATGAAATCTCCGTATGCAAAATAACAACTTTTTCATACCAAAATGGGTAAAACTTGGCACTTTATTAATTATTCCAGAAACTAGACTAAAAACTAAGTCTCTTGTTACAGCAAGAGGACACAAAGAAAATTAAAAATAAAAACAACCAGGTTGCCTCCCGTAAAGCGCTTTTTTTTATAGCCATATAGCTAGGCTTACTTACTTGGTATCAAAATGGTTGGAGTGAGGTGGCTTGGCATCCCCAAGCTTAAATTCTTGTATGTAGGGTGAGCCTAGGGGTAACATCCCCAAGCTTGAGTGTTTTTCCCTCTTGATCTTTGTTTATGTCCCTCAACTCTTCCACTTGAAAGTTCTCTTCACACATAACTCATCATAAAACTTGATTAGAGGGGTTAGTGTCTCCATAAATTAAATATCCATAGGTTCAGCAAAGACATATCATGAATTGATTCTAAATATTAGCTACTGTTACTACGGTTGTGTAATGCTCCTTGATCAAAAGAACCACTCAAAACACAATTAATGAGAGTAATGCAAAATAAAGACAGAATCTGTCAAAAACTGGACAGCCCGTAAAGAGTGAATTTTCAGAGGCACTTATGTTGCTCAAATCAGAAAACTTTGAACTAATGAAATGTGTATTAATAGCTGAAGATTGCTGTCGTAAAATTTAAGGTCAAAATTCCCCTTATGTGATTTTTAACATTTTTCTCAGTGAAGCTTAGGAATCTGTTTTCTGGACAGCCATGATAGTTGTAATGATGCTCACATAGGAATAAGAATTGAAACACAAAGGTGAGCATCAAGAGAAAAATATGAAACACATTTAAGTCTAACCCACTTCCTATGCATTGGGATCTTGTAAGAAAATAAATCAATGAAGCATATAGTAATTAGCATAGGAAGGTAAAGCAAGTGCAACATTAAAACCTTCAACATAAACAGAGGAAACATAGTATTATTGAGATATTTAGAGACATGTTTCCCTCTCTCATAATAAATTTCAGTGCCATCATGAACAAACTGAACAACGTAAGTATCATATAAAGCATTCTTGTCATGATTCACATGCATAAAAGTATTATTATTACTCTCCACATAAGTAGAATCCTTCTCATTAGTAATAGTGGGAGTAAAACATTCATACTCATCATTGTAATGATCATATATAGGAGGCATATCATAATCACAATAAACTTTATGCTCAATAGTAGGTGGACTGAAAAGATCACATTCATCATTATAATCATCATAAATAGGAGGCATAGTATCATCAAAGCAAATTTCCTCCTCAAAGCTTGGGGGACTAAAAAGATCATATTCATCAAAACCAGCATCCCCAAGCTTGCAATTTTCCATAGCATTAGCAACAATGGTGTTCAAAGAATTCATGCTAATAGCATTGCCATCACTATTATGCGAACAAACTCCCATTGGTTTAATTATCTCTTCAAAAGCATCATGTCCTAATTCAATATAAAGTTCATAAAGTTCATCAAGATCTCTATTTTTTTTGTTGTTTTCCATTTTCTAATTTTTTTTGGGTTTTTGATAAATGCAAAACTGAAAGTAAAACTAAACTAAATGCAAAACTGAAAGTAAACTAGAGTATATGCAAAACTGAAAATAAAAATCTAGTGCAAACAAGAATAGAAACTTAAGCGCTACGCTCCCCGGCAACGGCGGCAGAAAAGTACTTGATAATCCCTAAGAGCAAGGAATCACTGTAGCACAATTCAATGTGGAAGTAAGGTATCAATCCGCAGGAGCAAGAAGGAAAAGTTATCTATTCCCTGTAACTAAAGTGTCACAAGTTTTAGTTGATTATGCACTAAACAAGTTTATAGAACAAGGTGGTTGATTTAATGGATGGAAGTTTGATGTAACAAAACAGGAGTGTGAAAGTGTCCCAATCCTCTTTAATGCAAGAGGACAAGACAAAGGTATAAACGGTGCTTTGGGAATAAGGCCTAGGGATCATACTTTCACTAGTGGACACTCTCAACAATAATAATATAATTGAATACATAGATATTTCCTCCTCATTATGCTACTGTGAATTAATTTCTGGTTGGATAAAGAACACCAATCCACTGTGTAGGGCTATAAAAGCACACCTTAAAGTCGCATTCCACATCTAGGGAACCCCACACTGCCAACTTGAGTTCCCTAAATAGTACTAGACAAACACCACAATTTCATAGAGACATCTACCAGAAATAATAACTCATGATAAGTATTCATGTAATCTTTAGCCTAAGAGCCACACATGGTGCACACACTGTCAACTTCACACCATGGGACAAAGGTGACTCCGACAATCACATCAATAAAACCACTTGAGTAGCATAATTCAAAAGATAAAGAAGAGTACCATCTATGGATTCAACTAGATTACAAAGCTCATGATCACATAAAGATCACACCATGGGAGAGAGAGATAAACCACATAGCTACCGGCATGAGCCTTCAGCCCCGAGGGAGACTACTCCCCCTTCATCATGGAGATGAGGAGCTTGATTGTAATGCCCCGGGGGTTTTCCCCAAATTAGATTTTTGTTTGTTTTTTCTTTTCTTTTTGCATCATCATGGCATCAGCATCATCGCATCGCATATTTTTGGCAACAAAAAAAATATTTTTATTAAACCCTATTTTATTTTTCTAAAATTGTCAGAAAATATTTTACCGAGCCAGTCATCTCCGTTTTCAAAAATTAATTGCCAAATTTAATTTGCAAAAGAAAATATAATTTTGAGAACGCGAGAGAGCAGCCCAGCTAACTAGGCCCAAAAGCCCAGCAAAGCAAACCCTAGAGCAAACCCTAGCCAGCCCCCTGGTCTTTTTCTGTTCCCACCCCCTGGCATCTTGCAGCCACCCTCCTCCTTCTCCCTCTTTTCCTGTTCAGGTCCTCCCACCTCTCAAGCAAGTCCCCGTCTCTTCCTTTCGGGTCCTTTTCTCTCGCAATCAGGTCCCTGGACAAAATCCTCTCTTATCTGCTCTGCTCCCCATCTTCTTCCCAAGCCCGTGCTCCTCTCCACCCCGGTTCCCTTCCCCGACCATGGCTCCCTCGGGCCGGCTCCGCTCAGGCCACGGCCTGGCCATGCCTCTACTCCTCCCGCAGCCTCTCCTCCTCACCTTCCCCACGCGTGCTCCCTGCATCCTCGCCCTCGTCGACCTCCCCGTCTCCACCTCGCCTCTGGCTGCCCCGCGTCCGACCGCCACCAGCACGCCGCCCTCTCCTCCCCGCCGTCATGCTTCTCTCCCTGTCGGCCTCCTTGACCTCCTCTCTCCCGAGCTCCCCTGCGGCTCCCCATCCTCTGCCGCAACCTCGCCACCTCGTCCCGCGCCCGCGCGCACCTTCCTCCTGCTCGCCTCGGGACGCCGCCGCCACGCCCGTCCCCTGCAACTCCGGCCGGTCCTCTGCTCTTCTCCGCCTCGGACGGCCGCGCTCCTCGACCTCGTCCTCGCGCCGCCGCGGTCGGCCCCGCCTCCCGCGCCATGCTCCTCCCCTGCTCGCGCGCCTTCCCCCGTCCTCGACTGTAGCGCCCTCGCTTAGAAAAGCAAGACCACATCGTGAAATATGCTATTCCCTGGATCGAGTATGGATAGCAATTCACAAATAGATGTAATACCATGCATCAATGTCAAATAATTATTACATCGCGAGATCCATAAATAAAATATTCTTTACAAATTGCATAGCCAAAGGCTAGCCTGAATGCAAAGTTTGGCAGCGGAAACATAAGTAGCACAGAGAGCTTCATCATCTTCATGTGCCACTGGCATACATGTTGGTTGCAAGCTCGAAAGGTAGACGTCCTCACTCTTCATCGTAAAAACCTGCAACATTAACGTTGCAGCCCAGGGAATTTGGGTCAATACCTTGTGACAGGCTGGCAAGTGATACTTTGGTGGAATATAGAATGGCAAGACTAATACTACATGCTTATATGGCTGGTGGAGTTCAAGGCTATTGCGTAAAGCAAATTTTGTCCTCCTTTTCATAAACATTGTATTCTCAACTTTTCAATATGAGACACACCCATGGAACGCATCCAAGGTCTCATATACCCGAGTTCACCCATCAAATTTTATTATGAAATTGGAATTAGGAGATTTTCCATCGACATCCTTGTCCAGCTGCTCAGAATTGTCCGTAACCGGGGACACGGCTATGATCATAGTTTTACACTCTCGAGAGGTTGTGCACTTTCACCACGAGACTCCATCAACCCATTCTGTCCTTGACCTTCTTGAAGTGAAAAGGAAAGGTGAAGATGAAGACGAGACCTTTGGGAACCAGTCCCCTGTTCGTCAGACAGACCCATACAAGACATTCATCCGCTGAGAACTGTCGGAATCAGGTTCCTAGAACTTACTTAGTCAAGGCAGAGCCATAATACCAAGTGGCTGCACTGGAAGCAATCTAAACTTGGAGTGACTTAAATCTCTTTGTTCCTGGGTGGCCGTTCGCAAGTGCACGTACTCAGGTTCACACCATGAAAATGGGCCTGAGCAGCCACTCAACTTTGACCACCAATAGAGCAAGACCAGTTGCCACCCAGGTAGTTCATTAACTTAGTATAGTTTTTATCCTTTCATACTACAATAAAACATTTCAGCATAGCAGTTCTAACTTCTACCAAGTGAATGGGTTCCTAAATCAACATGAATAAAGGGTGATATACTAAACAGGTCTGCATAGCAATATAGTAGTACACCTATCATGCATACTACTGAAATAGTCTACCATGCAAATATAATAAAATAGTAGGTCTTTCATGAAAGGTTGTATGCACTTGCCTTTTGGAATTCGTCGTAGCTCACACACTCTTTTTCAACGTAGCTCGTAGCTCTCCGTTTAATCTATACAATACAAACATATGGCAATAAGCAACAATACAACAATCACAAGAAACAAACCTAACAACAAACATAGATAGAAATAAACATAACTAGGTTGGTGGTCTAAGTTCAATACATGATTCCATATGCAAAAAGAATCAATGCATTTAGGTTTGGGGTTTGCCATTTGGGTCAGGGGTTGGTATGAAATAAAATTTGAAAAGGTTGAAGGGGTGTTTCAAAGGTTCCAAGGATTGGTTTTGATCAAAGTGATCACACAAAGGTTGGTCTAAAGAGTTTTTAAAACATTTTGAACTATAGTTTGCAAAACATTAACATTTAAATGGCCTTTGGCACACTTTCAATGTTTATGTTTCAAAAAGAGTATTATGGGCTTGTTCTAGGTCTCTCTGGATAGAGACAAGTATTTTAAGAAGTTTTCTAAAAGAAAACAATTAAAAAGGATTTATAGAAATTAAACTATATCAGAAATACTCCAATTTGAGTCTCTGATTAAGAAATCTTTTTAAAACTATCAAAAATTAAATATAACAGTGGAATCATGTCATGCATGTTCCAAGGTTTCCAGAAATATTTTATTTGCAAAATTTGGACTTATAGATTTAAAACTATGCCAAATTTACTCAAATGACTCATTTGTAATTTGAATAAATTTGGATTTGTTACACTAAAAACTAACAGTGCCAAAAGATTCTACAAGTCCAGAGCTTTTCAAAAAGATAAAATTTGCTAAATTTGGCCAAATGGTTTAAAAGATATGAAGGTTTTAAGATATAGGGTCTTTTCTGCAAAATAGCCGTTTAAAACAAATCGGGATAAAATCCCAGAAAATGGCTGGCCACGCGGCGGGCTGGGATTGGTTGGGCTCGGGCTGGGCTCGGCTTCGGCTTAAGCCGCGGCTTGGCTCGGCTCGGCTCGATCTAATCTCGGCCGCTGGTTTCAGATCTAAGGGTCCAAAAGCTAGGGTTTTACCCCGGCGGCGTGGTGGTCGCCGGAGACGGCTCGGACGGCGGCGGACGGCTCGGGCATGGATGCGCTAGTCGCCTCGGTGCTTCCCCGAGACGGTGGAGTCGGCGACGAGGCGCGGCACGACACCGCAAGGTTGATGGCGTGCTCGGCGGGCTCGATGCCGTCTTGTATCAGCGGCGGAGCAAGGACGGAGTGGCGGCGGCGGACGGTGACCGTCGGGTCGACCACGGACTCGACGATGGGGCTGCAAAAAAAAATCGAGGAAGGGGTCAGGTAGGTGCGTGAGGGCACGGAGAAGAGGATGGGACCAGAAGGGAGCGGCGCGGTGTGCTACCTTCGCCGGAATCGAGGAAAAGCGGCGGCGGCAACTGCGAACTCCGGCGAGCTTTTCCGGCCGTCTGGCGGCACAAATCGGAGGAGGAGGAGAGGGCATAGAGAGAGGAGAGGGTGGGCTTCCAAGGGACGGGGTCGGCGAGGCAAGTGGTGGTCTCAATCGGCCGCAATCAAGGGGAAGAATCGACCGGCAGAAACTGCCACGGGAGAGATTGAAGACGATGACGTCACGGGGTCCCACCTGTCAGGTAATTCCTTTTTTTTCTTTTTCCTTTTTCTGTTTTCTTTTCTAACTTTTGATTTAAAGCTCCAAATCAAGTCAAATAAATTTGTAAAAATTTGTAAAATTCCAAATAATCAAAATAGACATTTAGGAACTATTTTTGGCCAAAACAAAATTACCAAAATACCCTTTTGGCCAAATTTGCCTTATATGGCTATTTGGGAAATTTCCAAATTTAGGTTTATAAATATCCTAAAATATTTAATTAAAAACCAGAGGAAAATATGAGTAATATCATTCAAAATGATAACTCATTTTCATATTCAAATAATTTAACATAAAACATTTTTATTTTTATAAAACAAAGCTTGCAAAAGTATTTAAATTATTTCCACAAATGAAATAGGGTTTATAATATCCCTATATTATTTATTTTAAAACCATAAACCAAAGGGGAAAATACTATTTGAAAACCCCATTTAAATATTTTATTTCCAATACTTTAAAATTGAGATTTGAAGATAAAGGAATATTTAATTTAAAATATAACTTTGAAGATGTCAAAACAATCTTCTATAAAAGCTTTTCTTGATTTTTGGAGACTTTAATTAATTATTAACAAAAGTTTTAAATTTTTGTGATTTTTAAAACATTCCAAAATTTTGGGATGTTACATCGACCCGTCTGTCCGCCAGCGAGCTCCTCCCGCCAGTTTCCTCTGCTCCACCCATCCTCCTCCTCCACCGGGACTGCCTCCCCGTGCGCCTCCTTCCGCTCCCGCACGCATGCGTCGCCGCCCGCCGTGCTGCTGCCGATCCCTCCCTTGTGCCTGATGGTGTTGCCTCGATGTGCTGCCCGTGTGTGTTGCTGCTGCCCCAAGGACCCGGTCTTCTGCCCGTCTTCGTGCCGTGGATTTTTCCCCGACGGCTTCGTGTCGTGTCCGTCTCCAGTGTGTTCTCCGTGTTCCCCGGACGTTCCCCGGACGTTCCCCGATGTTTGCCTCCGTGAAGCCGGTTCCCTGACGGTTCCCCGAGTTCTCCGTTCCCGACGTGACGTGTTCCCCGTTTCCCCGACGAGTTCCCGACGGCCACTCCCCGTTTCCGTTCCCGTTTCCCCGTCGTGACGGTTCCCCGATGCAGTTTCCCGATCTGCGTCCCCGTCGTGAAGCCGTTCCTGATTCTGTTTCTCGTCGTGAATCTGTTTCCCGATTCCCGTTTCCCGTCGTGAAGCAGTTTCCCGTTTCCGATCCCCGTTTCCCGGTCGTTTCCCGTTTTCCCGACGTGAAGGCCGTTTTCCCGTTTTCTGTCTCCGTTGCCGTGTTGCCTCTGTTCCCGATGACCGGAAGCCGATCCCCGACGCCCAGAACCCCGACGACCCCGAAGCCCGGAACGCCAAGGTCCGCCACGATGACGACCCGAGTACGACTACTTCCCCGACGTCGACTACCTCGACTCCGGACGATCGACTATGACGACTACTTCGACTACTTCCTCTCCGATCCGAAGACGGTGGCTCCCAAATCCGAAGTTCCTCGTTTCCGATGTGTGACCCCAACCCTAAACCCCTATATGCCATATATATCCGTATCTTATAAAAATCATGCATCATTAATTAACATCGAACCTTTATCCATTTAGTCGAATTAATCCAACTTAATTATGTGGTTTGTCCGATGCATCTATATTGTGCATCGATCCCATTTAAAATGATTTGCCATGTGTTAGGTAATAAAATTGGACAGCATTTAATTTGTCATGCATCATGTCATCAACATGCCGCTTCTTTTGCCGTAGTAGTAAAATGCATCTTTTCCGTTGCCCAGTGTTCGTTGCTTCTTCGGGTAGGACAATGAGTTGATGTGAGCAACGACAGGTTCTACTACCTCTACCGGATTGCAGGCAAGTGATACTCCCTTGCTATCTTTGCTTGTCTTCTGTCTCTTACTCGTCCTATCTTTTGTTCCTTGCTGGCCTTATGTCATGATGCTTGTGTCTCGATCCTATATGCATGTTTACCTTGCAGCCACGATATAGCCACACCCCCACATCCTATCACCCTGTTGTTTGTTTACCTTGTTGGCCTTGCGAGTCGTAGTGCATGCTTAGGTGCTTTGCTTCAGTCCTGTTATCTCTTTATCTAGTCTTGCTTATAACATGGTAGCTAGGCTCAACTAAAATGGTAATCTTTATTTTCTGTTGCGATGGGAATAATTTAATAAAGATAAGGAACCGGCGGAAGGCCAATCGTGGTGATTTGTTCTGCTAGTGTCGCCTAGGACCCGAGTTCTTTTCCGCTGATCCAAGACTGAGCGCACTAACCACATGTGGGAGTTCTATGGGCCTCCCCGCAATCTATTACCGGATCCTCAAACTTGTCCAGGATGCCACAAGTAGTTCGGGTGTTTCGATAGTTGTTGCGGACCGTGCGTTAACCGCATGTGGAAGGAGGGGCAATCATATGAGTGTTCCCTCCCGAAGCCGTTCACGCAACGGTTAGGCCCACCTCGAAGCTTCGGCCGGACTCTCAAGGTGGATCAGTCCTAGCTGGGTGGCTCCCTGGACTTGTTTGTAGTGAAGGGAAGTATTGCGTCGAAACCTCCACCGGTACACCTCTAAGTGAGTGTTTCGATGCGTGTGGGTTCATTGGTGCATCCCTGCAGGGTTAAATCTTTTCGAAAAGCCGTGTCCGCGGTTATGGACGACTTGGTGAAATGCGCTGGCTAAAAAGATCATAGACAACTTGCACCTTATGATGATAATAACTTGACTAGTAAGATAGATTACTTGAATAATAACCTATAAAATTTGTCCACCGTGTGAGTGCCCGGACTTCTTCCTCGTGGGTTGAGGATACGAGGGAGTCGTTTTAGGGCGGGTTTTGTTTGGTGAGTAGTATAGTTGGTTTTTCTTAAGCGCTCTCTTACCTTGTCTCTTGTAGACGAATGATTGTAGCGTGTCTCTATAAGTTGTTAGTGCTGCTTGCCGCCGCCTCAATCGCTAACCCTCTTCCCTGGAATTCCAGCTTTGATATCTTGTGAGTATTACTTGCCAGTACTTCTACTAGTACTGACCCCTTCGGGGCTGCTATTCCAATGCAGCCAACAGGTTTGAAGTCTGACGACGTTAGCTTGGGAATCCCTCCGGCTTGGCCTGGGCAGCGATATGGTGCCTTTGCTTATCTTCAGGACTCTTAGTCCAATTTGTATCTTGTCCGTAGTCGGACGCTACCCGCTTCCGTTGTTATATGGATCTTTGTATTGTATCTTTGTTCTTGACTCTGTGAGTCGTTGCTGTATTTATGTTCTTTTATGGGTTCCATCGAGAACTGTTGTAATGTTATCACAATTCCACCCGCATAATGTGTGTGTTGCGACGTGCACATTATGCCTGGTGGGCGTCCTTTAGGATCGTTATTATGCGGATTTGGCTGGAATGGTAAAATCTGCATAGTACCGATCTTGGGGCGTTACAAAGTGGTATCAGAGCTCTGGTTTTTCGATACCCCGTTGGTCCAGTCTGCCTGTAGGATACCCTAGCTAATGGTCGTTGTTTGTAGAGTGTCCAAACTATTTTACTAAAAATTATTTGGAAAGATCTCAATAGGAATTCTTGTTTATTCCTTATCTCTATTCTATTTCCCTCTTGCCTTCATGTGTTTTAAAACTTCTCTCTTATCCATCTTCCGGTCATAGCATCTTCGTGGGTGGACGATCTCTTGCCCTTTTATCCAAATAGGTTCGATCTTCGGAAGGATCTCGACGGAAGGTCATCGCCATCGACATGAGCAAGAACCTCTTGTTAGTGGTGCGGGAAGATCAACATGGTGCGAGAAGATTCGATAGTTTGACCCGCCCTTCCCCCCCAACGGTAGCATGGATCTCGGGGCGAGATCCCTTGTTAGTGGTGTCGGTTGTAATGCCCCGGGGGTTTTCCCCAAATTAGATTTTTTTTTGTTTTTTTCTTTTCTTTTTGCATCATCATGGCATCAACATCATCGCATCGCATATTTTTGGCAACAAAAAAAATATTTTTATTAAACCCTATTTTATTTTTCTAAAATTGTCACAAAATATTTTACCGAGACAGTCGTCTCCGTTTTCAAAAATTAATTGCCAAATTTAATTTGCAAAAGAAAATAAAGTTTTGAGAACGCGAGAGAACAGCCCAGCTAACTAGGCCCAAAAGCCCAGCAAAGCAAACCCTAGAGCAAACCCTAGCCAGCCCCTGGTCTTTTTCTGTTCCCACCCCCTGGCATCTTGCAGCCACCCTCCTCCTTCTCCCTCTGTTCCTGTTCAGGTCCTCCCACCTCTCAAGCAAGTCCCCGTCTCTTCCTTTCGGGTCCTTTTCTCTCGCAATCAGGTCCCTGGACAAAATCCTCTCTTATCTGCTCTGCTCCCCATCTTCTTCCCAAGCCCGTGCTCCTCTCCACCCCGGTTCCCTTCCCCGACCATGGCTCCCTCGGGCCGGCTCCGCTCAGGCCACGGCCCGGCCATGCCTCTACTCCTCCCGCAGCCTCTCCTCCTCACCTTCCCCACGCGTGCTCCCCGCATCCTCGCCCCCGTCAACCTCCCCGTCTCCACCTCGCCTCTGGCTGCCCCGCGACTGACTGCCACCAGCACGCCGCCCTCTCCTCCCCGCCGACATGCTTCTCTCCCTGCCGGCCTCCTTGACCTCCTCTCTCCCGAGCTCCCCTGCGGCTCCCCGTCCTCTGCCGCGACCTCGCCACCTCGTCCCACGCCCGCGCGCACCTTCCTCCTGCTCGCCTCGAGACACCGCGCCCGTCCCCTGCAACTTCGGCCGGTCCTCTGCTCTTCTCCGCCTCGGACGGCCGCGCTCCTCTACCTCGTCCTCGCGCCGCCGCGGTCGGCCCCGCCTCCCGCGCCATGCTCCTCCCCTGCTCGCGCGCCTTCCCCCGTCCTCGACCTGTCTGTCCGCCAGCGAGCTCCTCCCGCCAGTTTCCTATGCTCCACCCATCCTCCTCCTCCACCGGGACTGCCTCCCCGTGCGCCTCCTTTCGCTCCCGCACGCATGCGTCGCCGCCCGTCGTGCTGCTGCCGATCCCTCCCTTGTGCCCGATGGTGTTGCCTCGATGTGCTGCCCGTGTGTGTTGCTGCTGCCCCAAGTATCCGGTCTTCTGCCCGTCTTCGTGCCGTGGATTTTTCCCCGAGGGCTTCGTGTCGTGTCCGTCTCCGGTGTGTTCTCCGTGTTCCCCGGACGTTCCCCGATGTTTGCCTCCATGAAGCCGGTTCCCTGACGGTTCCCCGAGTTCTCCGTTCCCGACGTGACGTGTTCCCCGTTTCTCCGACGAGTTCCCGACGGCTGCTCCCCGTTTCCGTTCCTGTTTCCCCGTCGTGACGGTTCCCCAATGCAGTTTCCCGATCTGCGTCCCCGTCGTGAAGCCGTTCCCGATTCCGTTTCCCGTCGTGAATCTGTTTCTCGATTCCCGTTTCCCGTCGTGAAGCAGTTTCCCGTTCCCGATCCCCATTTCCCGGTCGTTTCCCGTTTTCCCGACGTGAAGGCCGTTTTCCCGTTTTCTGTCTCTGTTGCCGTGCTGCCTCTGTTCCCGATGACCGTGAAGCCGATCCCCGACGCCCAGAACCCCGACGACCCCGAAACCCGGAATGCCAAGGTCCGCCACGACGACGACCCGAGTATGACTACTTCCCCGACGTCGACTACCTCGACTCCGGACGATCGACTACTTCGACTACGACGACTACTTCGACTACTTCCTCTCCGATCCGAAGACGGTGGCTCCCAAATCCGAAGTTCCTCGTTTCCGATGTGTGACCCCAACCCTAAACCCCTATATGCCATATATATCCGTATCTTATAAAAATCATGCATCATTAATTAACATCGAACCTTTATCCATTTAGTCGAATTAATCCAACTTAATTATGTGGTTTGTCCGATGCATCTATATTGTGCATCGATCCCATTTAAAATGATTTGCCATGTGTTAGGTAATAAAATTGGACAGCATTTAATTTGTCATGCATCATGTCATCAACATGCCGCTTCTTTTGCCGTAGTAGTAAAATGCATCTTTTCCGTTGCCCAGTGTTCGTTGCTTCTTCGGGTAGGACGATGAGTTGATGTGAGCAACGACAGGTTCTACTACCTCTACCGGATTGCAGGCAAGTGATACTCCCTTGCTATCTTTGCTTATCTTTTGTCTCTTACTCGTCCTATCTTTTGTTCCTTGCTAGCCTTATGTCACGATGCTTGTGTCTCGATCCTATATGCATGTTTACCTTGCAGCCACGATATAGCCACACCCCCACATCCTATCACCCTGTTGTTTGTTTACCTTGTTGGCCTTGCGAGTCGTAGTGCATGCTTAGGTGCTTTGCTTCAGTCCTGTTATCTCTTTATCTAGTCTTGCTTATAACATGGTAGCTAGGCTCAACTAAAATGGTAATCTTTATTTTCTATTGCGATGGGAATAATTTAATAAAGGTAAGGCACCGGCGGAAGGCCAATCGTGGTGATTTGTTCTGATAGTGTCGTCTAGGACCCGAGTTCTTTTCCGCTGATCCAAGACTGAGCGCACTAACCACATGTGGGAGTTCTATGGGCCTCCCCGCAATCTATTACCGGATCCTCAAACTTGTCCAGGATGCCACAAGTAGTTCGGGTGTTTCGATAGTTGTTGCGGACCGTGCGTTAACCGCATGTGGAAGGAGGGGCAATCATATGAGTGTTCCCTCCCGATGCCGTTCACGCAACGGTTAGGCCCACCTCGAAGCTTCGGCCGGACTCTCAAGGTGGATCAGTCCTAGCTAGGTGGCTCCCTGGACTTGTTTGTAGTGAAGGGAAATATTGCGTCGAAACCTCCACCGATACACCTCTAAGCGAGTGTTTCGATGCGTATGGGTTCATTGGTGCATCCCTGCAGGGTTAAATCTTTTCGAAAAGCCGTGTCCGCGGTTATGGATGACTTGGTGAAATGCGCTGGCTAAAAAGATCATAGACAACTTGCACCTTATGATGATAATAACTTGACTAGTAAGATAGATTACTTGAATAATAACCTATAAAACTTGTCCACCGTGTGAGTGCCCGGACTTCTTCCTCGTGGGTTGAGGATACGAGGGAGTCGTTTTAGGGCGGGTTTTGTTTGGTGAGTAGTATAGTTGGTTTTTCTTAAGCGCTCTCTTACCTTGTCTCTTGTAGACGAATGTTTGTAGCGTGTCTCTATAAGTTGTTAGTGCTGCTTGCCGCCGCCTCAATCGCTAACCCTCTTCCCTGGAATTCCAGCTTTGATATCTTGTGAGTATTACTTGCCAGTACTTCTACTAGTACTGACCCCTTCGGGGCTGCTATTCCAATGCAGCCAACAGGTTTGAAGTCTGACGACGTTAGCTTGGGAATCCCTCCGGCTTGGCCTGGGCAGGGATATGGTGCCTTTGCTTATCTTCAGGACTCTTAGTCCAATTTGTATCTTGTCCGTAGTAGGACGCTACCCGCTTCCGTTGTTATATGGATCTTTGTATTGTATCTTTGTTCTTGACTCTGTGAGTCGTTGCTGTATATATGTTCTGTTGTGGGTTCCATCGAGAACTGTTGTAATGTTATCACAATTCCACCCGCATAATGTGTGTGTTGCGACGTGCACATTATGCCTGGTGGGCGTCCTTTAGGATCGTTATTATGCGGATTTGGCTGGAACGGTAAAATCTGCATAGTACCGATCTTGGGGCGTTACATTGATGGAGAGGTTGATGAAGAGGTGCAGCCCGAAGTGGAGACGATCTTGCTGTAGATGTTGATGATGAACACGCCGGAGGGGGGTGGAGCCCTCCGGAGGTGGATTCCGGCGGCGTTTCCCCCCTCCGATCTTCTCCGGCGGCAGCCTTCTGCCTCCCTGTTTCTGGTTTTGTGTTTTTCCGCCGCCTCCTTGCGAAACTCCTCGGGGGGCCCTTTAGATAGTCGTTTTTAGGACACGAGGGAGCCAGGGGGATGAAGATCGACGGCATCGGAGCCACGAGGGCGAAAGGGGGTAGTCCCATGCGGCCAGGTACAGGGGCCACGTGGGGACCTCCATCTCCCATCTGGTTGGGCTCCCCGGTCTTCAATTTCAGCCCATTGCGTTTGCCTCGAAAATTCTGAACCATGCTCTTTGAACTTGCCCTTTTTGGAGTCCCGAAGCTCCCGGAAAGTCCAAAACACTAAAAAAGACGGTTTCTGGAAAACAGAGTTAGAACCAAAAGAGGGGGGATTGTTTAGGAAATCCCCGAAATCATTATAAAACATGAATATAACCTCATATAAGTTGCAAATATGTAGGAATATCTAGTAATAACATGCAAAGTTCATGTATGCATTTTACATGCATCACATACTTAGTCTCTCTTTGTTGCTTATTAATTGTTTCAGAGGAGGACGTCACCGAGCAGATAGGTGGGTTCTTCGTGGACATCGACGAGTAGTCTGGGGTTCCCAGGTGGCAGCTTGGGACGTCGTGGAACAAGCTGGCTGGGATGTTTATCTGTAGGCCTCTTAGGCCATATTTTGGATCTTGTTGTTAGACAACATATTTGGCTTCCGCATGTCGTAATGATGGGTCTGTGACCTCTTTGTGTAATTTGTATCTTTCTCGCTATATGAGTTGCTATATGAACTTTTGTGTCGTAGAGTCTGTGATGTGCCAGTTGTTCCACAAGTCTTGATCTCTTTATTATACATTGATAGCTATGCCAGTGTTTATGGCACGATCGATGTGTTGCGTGGGAGCGGTAATTCCATGCCCTTCGATTGTGTAGCATAGCCTGTGGCTTACATAGCCTCTCTGTTTAATTCCAGGGTTGGGGCGCTACATCTGCGTCGGCCGAGCTCCGTCGAGCACGCTCGCGTCGCCGTCCGCCACCACGACCCTCCCCGTCCATGCCTCCGAGCTCAGGGTGAGCTCCGCAATCTTCCGCTCCTCCTCCCGCTCCCCCTCTTCCTCTCCTAGTGCTTGCACCGTCGCCGTCGGTCACCGCCGTCGCCGCCCCGGTCGTGCCCGGCCTGGGGACCGTCCTGGGCCGGCCAGGAGGCCGGCAGCCTCAGGCCCATGCCCGGCCTGGGCACCGGTCTGGGCCGGCCAGGAGGTCGGCCGCCTCAGACACACACCCGGCCTGGAAACCGGCCTGGGCCGATCTGGAGGCCGGCCCAACAGTAAAAATATTTAATTAATTAAATTAAAATAAAATGATAACTAATTAAATATTGTTTCAAATTTAGCAAACAATATACCAAATTGTTCAGAAAAACAAACTCTACATGTTAGTATATTTGTAATGGTCTTTTGAAACTATTATTTTGTTGTTTATTAAAAATTACTTAAATGGCAAAAATAATAACAATATTGGGAAAAATCATAACTTGATGAATAATTACCCAGAATTTGTGAATAAAATATCAAAGTGCTCAGCATGACAAATGCAATCTAATTATGCTAATATCAAATCATGACAACAAATTTTTCCGTTGAAGTTATTCTTTAATTGGTTAAAAGAATTAAATTCAAATAATTATTTAATTCACGAATTATTCATCGGTACTCGGAAAATTCCAAACGAGGTACCAAAACGATCAGAAGAATAATACCTAACATTTCATGTCATGTTCATGCATATTTGAGCCACTTCTTAGTAATGTAATAATTTATAAGCAATGTGGACACTAAGTTAAATATGGGGTTGTTTTCAAATAATTGTACTAATTATTTGGCACTCCATTTAATATTGAAAGCTAATCTAAAGGATGATATTGTTGCATGAACTTGACATGTCATCATGATTGTGCATTGCACCTTTTCTTCATGTTATTTATTTGTTCTTCTGTTATTATTTGGGTATCGATAGATTCAGGAGTCGAGGGTTCCCCTACCTAGCCCGACGATCCGTACTACACGCCCCGTCAGCAAGGCAAGAGATAACCTAACCTTCTTGGCATATAGCATCCTATTGTTTTATACAAATATTTTATCCACCATAATATTGCATTCGTTTCTATGTCAACTTTTGGTCAATGCTAGAGTATCCTATGAAATGCATGTCCCCCAAACCAATACATGGTTTCCCCTCCTGTTAACCATAGGTTGACGTGATGGCCTGAGTTAGAGATATATCTGTTGTATATATGCTTAGCCATGCTTAGTCGAATGCTATGTTGTTCGGTGTTTAAATTCCATAATTATGATGTTGATGGAATGTTCGGACATGGTGGTTACTTGTGGTACTGAATTAAATTGCTTAAAAGGCTTGGATGAGTTGCCATCGGGGATGGTGTTTTCCCTCATTCTTGCCCCTAGGTGCGAGTTCTTGTCTCTAGAGCCAAGACTGAGCGTGCTACCAACAGTGGGGACATATGGAATCCTCTGTAACTAAGTAACTTGTGCGGGCGTATCCAAGGGTCCTCTAGTTTGCGCTTTCCATTTTGCATGTGAGTTGCAGGTGGATAAGGCGCGATGAAGAGGGTGTGTGTGGTGTTAGGGTGTGGCGATGGGGGCAGGGGTTGAAATAGGCTGGATAAACTTGTCCTGTCGCCACAGATGACTCTTGGATAGTCTCATGTGAGGTAAAGGTTTAACCGAGCCCACTTGCCAGCTTTCCCCGGAAGAGAGCTAATCAGGCGAGCCGGACGGTACCAATGGGTAAATTAGTACACCCCTGTAGGGTTTACTCTTTTCGAAAAGTCGTGTCCGTCGTTATGGACGACTTGGGAACGGATATACGAGACTATAGAAAACCTTAACTTAATTAAAATTTGGCAACTAGAGGTTGCAACTCAACGTGTGTTAAAAGGTCCATTTCCTCGAGGGTGATTCGAGGGAGTGCCCTGGTGGACACGAGTGGTGTTTCTGGCTACGGTTGGTTCAACGAACCGAGGAAGAAAAGTTTACTATTTTAACCCTTTACGGAAAATCTTCTGAGTAGTCGATGCCATGAGTCATTTATGTCTTCAAAAATGAAAACTAGCTTTATGCAAAATATCCACTATACAGCTTTAGAGCCATGTCATCATTGGGCCAATATCGCCCTACTAAACTTGCGAGTACGTCGTACTCAGTCTCTATTTGTAGATTATTACTTGTTTCAGAGGAGGAGAACACCGAGCAGACAGGTGAGTTGTTCGTTGACATCGACGAGTAGTCTGGGGTTCCCAGGTGGCAGCTTGGGACGTCGTGGAACAAGCTGGCTGGGATGTTTATCTGTAGGCCTCTTAGGCCATATTTTGGATCTTGTTGTTAGACAACATATTTGGCTTCCGCATGTCGTAATGATGGGTCTGTGACCTCTTTGTGTAATTTGTATCTTTCTCGCTATATGAGTTGCTATATGAACTTTTGTGTCGTAGAGTCTGTTGTGTGCCAGTTGTTCCACAAGTCTTGATCTCTTTATTATACATTGATAGCTATGCCAGTGTTTATGCAAAACAACGACTATACAGCTTTAGAGCCATGTCATCACTGGGCCTATATCGCCCTACTAAACTTGCGAGTACGTCGTACTCAGTGTCTCTTTGTTGATTATTAATTGTTTCAGAGGAGGACGTCATCGAGTAGGCAGGTGGGTTCTTCGTTCACATCGACGAGTAGTTTGCGGTTCCCAGGTGGCACCTTGGTGCGTCGTGGAACAGGCTGGCTGGGATGTTTATCTATAGGCTCTTAGGCCCTATTTGGATCTTGTTGTTTAGACAACATATTTGGCTTCTTCTTGTTGTACTGATGGGTCTGTGACCCCTGTTGTGTAATTTGTATCTTTCTCACTATATGCTCTTTTGTGTCGTAGAGTCTGTGATGTGCCAGTTGTTCCACAAGTCTTGATCTCTTTATTATACATTGATAGCTATGCCAGTGTTTATGGCACGATCGATGTGTTGCGTGGGAGCAGTAATTCCATGCCCTTCGATTGTGTAGCATAGCCTGTGGGTTACATAGCCTCTCTGTATAATTCTGGGGTCGGGGCGCTACATCCGCGTCGGCCCAGCTCCGTCGAGCACGCTCGCATCGCCGTCTGCCACCACGACTCTCCCCGTCCATTCCTCCGAGCTTAGGGTGAGCTCCGCGATCTTCCGGGCCTCCTCCCGCTCCCCCTCTTCCTCTCCTAGTGCTTGCACCGTCGCCGTCGGTCACCGCCGTCGCCGCCCCGGTCGTGCCCGGCCTGGGGACCGGCCTAGGTCGGCCAGGAGGCCGGCAGCCTCAGGCAAATGCCCGGTCTGGGCACCGGTCTGGGCCGGCCAGGAGGCCGGCCACCTCAGACACACGCCCGGCCTGGAAACCGGCCTGGGCCGATCTGAAGGCCGGCCCAATAGTAAAAATATTTAATTAATTAAATTAAAATAAAATGATAACTAATTAAATATTGTTTCAAATTTAGCAAACAATATACCAAATTGTTCAGAAAAACAAACTCTACATGTTAGGATATTTTTAATGGTCTTTTGAAACTATTATTTTGTTGTTTATTAAAAATTACTTACATGGCAAAAATAATAACAATATTGGGAAAAATCATAACTTGATGAATAATTACCCAAAATTTGTGAATAAAATATCAAAGTGCTCAGCATGACAAATGCAATATAATTATGCTAATATCAAATCATGACAACAAATTTTTCCATTGAAGTTATTCTTTAATTGGTTGAAAGAATTAAATTCAAATAATTATTTAATTCACGAATTATTCATCGGTACTCGGAAATTCCAAACGAGGTACCAAAATGATCAGAAGAATAATACCTAACATTTCATGTCATGTTCATGCATATTTGAGCCACTTCTTAGTAATGTAATAATTTATAAGCAATGTGGACACTAAGTTCAATATGGGGTTGTTTCCAAATAAATGTACTAATTATTTGGCACTCCATTTAATATTGAAAGCTAATCTAAATGATGATATTGTTGCATGAACTTGACATGTCATCATGATTGTGCATTGCACCTTGTCTTCGTGTTATTTATTTGTTCTTCTGTTATTATTTGGGTATCGATTGATTCAGGAGTCGAGGGTTCCCCTCCTACCCCGACGATCCGTACTACACGCCCCGTCAGCAAGGCAAGAGATAACCTAAGCTTCTTGGCATATAGCATCCTATTGTTTTATACAAATATTTTATCCACCATAATATTGCATTCGTTTCTATGTCAACTTTTGGTCAATGCTAGAGTATCCTATGAAATGCATGTCCCCCAAACCAATACAAGGTTTCCCCTCCTATTAACCATAGGTTGATGTGATGGCGTGAGTTAGAGATATAACTGTTGTATATATGCTTAGCTATGCTTAGCCATGCTTAGTCGAATGCTATGTTGTTCGGTGTTTAAATTCCATAATTATGATGTTGATGGAATGTTCGGACATGGTGGTTACTCGTGGTACTGAATTACATTGCTTAAAAGGCTTGGATGAGTTGCCATCGGGGATGGTGTTTTGCCTCATTCTTGCCCCTAGGTGCGAGTTCTTGTCTCTAGAACCAAGACTGAGTGTGCTACCAATGGTGGGGACATATGGAATCCTCTGTAACTAAGTAACTTGTGCGGGCGTATCCAAGAGTCTTTAGTTTGCGCTTTCCATTTTGCGTGTGAGTTGCAGGGGGATGAGGCGTGATGAAGAGGGTTTGTGTGGTGTTAGGGTGTGGCGATGGGGGCAGGGTTTGAAATAGGCTGGATAAACTTGTCCTGTCGCCACAGATGACTCTTGGATAGTCTCATGCAAGGTAAAGGTTTAACCGCGCCCACTTGCCAGCTTTCCCCGGAAGAGAGCTAATCAGGCGAGCCGGACGGTACCAATGGGTAAATTAGTACACCCCTGCAGGGTTTAATCTTTTCGAAAAGCCGTGTCCGCGGTTATGGATGACTTGGGAACGGATATATGAGACTATAGAAAACCTTAACTTAATTAAAATTTGGCAACTAGAGGTTGCAACTCAACGTGTGTTCAAAGGTCCATTTCCTCGAGGGTGATTTGAGGGAGTGCCTTGGTGGAGACGAGTGGTGTTTCTGGCTACGGTTGGTTCAACGAACCGAGGAAGAAAAGCTTACTATCTTACCCCTTTATGGAAAACCTTCTGAGTAGTCGATGCCATGAGTCATTTATGTCTTCAAAAATGAAAACTAGCTTTATGCAAAATATCCACTATACAGCTTTAGAGCCATGTCATCATTGGGCCAATATCGCCCTACTAAACTTGCGATACGTCGTACTCAGTCTCTCTTTGTTGATTATTACTTGTTTCAGAGGAGGAGAACACCGAGAAGACAGGTGGGTCCTTCGTTGACATCGTCGAGTAGTCTGGGGTTCCCAGGTGGCAGCTTGGGACGTCGTGGATCAAGCTGGCTGGGATTGTTTATCTGTAGGCCTCTTAGGCCCTATTTTGAATCTTGTTGTCTAGACAACTACTTCGCTTTCCGCATGATATACTGTTGGGTCTGTGACCTCTGTGTGTAATATTTGTATCTTTCTCGCTATATGAGTTGCTATACAATCTTTTGTGTCTTAGAGTCTGTGATGTGCCAGTTGTTCCACAAGTCTTGATCTCCTTATTATGCTTTGATAGCTATGCCAGTGTTTATGGCATTATCGAGGTGTTGAGTGGGAGCGGTAATCCCATGCCCTTCGATTGTGTAGCATAGCCTATGGGTTACATAGCCTCTCTGCATAATTTCGGTGTCGGGGCGCTACAAGTTGGTATTAGAGCAGGACTGCCTGTAGGAAACCCGTTCTATTGGTCGATGTCGAGTCTAGTGTGGTAAAAATTATTTATAACCTAAAAATGAGTTGTGAAAACCCTCTTAGGATTCTTTTTACTCCTTGTCCAACTCGCTCTACTCTGAGTTACCTTACCTCTATTTGTTTTAACGTGGTGTCAAGGTTTAGGTTCTCGGGGTTGGGTTCTTACCGTCCAGTACATGTCTAGAGTCCCTTACTTCTGTTTGCTACCGCAGCGTTGACGTGGTGTCACACGTGGTTGTTTTGTTCTTTTCATTTGTGTTATTGCCATCTTAAATCTCTATATCACGAAGGACTCTAATGATCTACCCTAACTGTCCGGAGATGGTTACTAACTATGTCATTGTTCCAAATCTTCAGAATGGCTGCTACTCGTCGTGGTGACCCAGGCGATCCTGAGCCACCGCCGCCACCCTCGATGGTGAAGGTTCTGATGGCTATCGAGGAGAACCGACTGCGCAATGAGCGTCTGCTTGAGCAATTGGTGCAGCATGGTGCTCGCAGGAACAATGACTGCAACACTCTCACCGAGTTCTTGCAGTCCCAGCCACCCACCTTTGCTGAAGCTAGAGAGCCACTGGACGCTGATGATTGGCTCCGTGCTCTCGAGCGCAAGTTTGCGGCCTTGCATGTGCCGGTGGCTGAACAAGTCAACTTCGCCACCTACCTGCTGAATGGAGCCGCCGGCTCTTGGTGGGAGAGCCATGTGTCAATGGTTGATGCTGGCCATGTCTTCACCTAGGCGGAGTTCCGCACCACTTTTCGTGCGGCTTACATCCCCAAGCCCATCATTAGGGATGTAAACGGATCGGATCGGATTTTGACTTTACCATATCCTATACCACATTTTTTCATCGGATTCGGAGCGGAGCAGATAATGACCGGTTGCGGATTCACAGTCGGATATATAATATCACGGATCCGGGGGCGGAAACGGAGCGGATTCGGGGCGGAAAATAATTAATCGGATATATACGCGCATAAGTACATCAACGAACCATACAACCACAAATAATAGTTTAATATGCTATTAGCCTAACAAGGTTGTACTCCATAGTCGTAACAATCACTATGTAAGTGAGTTTTAATTGAACGAGCGAACTTTACAACTTAGTAACAACTAATTATGTTCTATGAGGTTAGACATTTCGGTAGAAAATCGGATTATTCGGATTAAAATCATCAGATAATCCTATTTATTTTTCGGATAATCCATATTTGGGGCTATTTTTCATACAATATCCTATACCGTATCCGGTGTTAATTTCGGAATCGGATATCCTTATCCATCGGATTCCTTCAAACCGGATATGGATTCCTCAAAACGGTTTCGGAATAGGATTCGGTGCGGAAATTATCCTATCCGTTTACACCCCTACCCATCATGGACCTCAAGAGGAGGGAGTTCCTGGATCTGACCGAGGGACGCATGGACGTCCAAGCTTATGGGCGTGAGTTCAACCACCTCTCCCGTTACGCCCCTCGAGATGTGACAAATGATGAGGACAAGCAGTATCTGTTCCGCAAGGGGCTTGCACCTCGGCTCTGATATGAGCTCCTGCCCTTCAAGTTCCAGTTCTACCAGGAGCTCTACAACCAGGCTCTCACTATGGAGCAAGGTAGGAAGGAGCTGGAATCTTCCAAGAGGCCAGCTCCAATGGATAATCAGAGCTCCTCTTCTTCTGAGGGCAAGCAGCGCAGGGTCTTTCTGCCCTTCAGTGTTGTGCCTCGTGCTCCTTTCGCGCCAAGGTCTTCAGGGTACAGGTCACCTCTGCCTCGCCCAGGTACTTCGACCTTGGGTGCGGCTGGAAGTGGCTTCTGCCCTCAACTGCCTCCACCACCACGGAGACCCACTTGTTACAGCTGTGGCCAGCCTGGGCACTACTCCAGGGAGTGTCCCCAGAAGGCACCGGCTACCGCAATACCGGCACCAACTCCCTCTACACGAGCCGCCAAGCCCATGACTGTCAGTCGTGGCTACCTGAACCATGTCTTGGCTGAAGGAGTGGAAGAGGACCCCGGAGTTCTCATGGGTACGCTTCGAATAAATGCATATCCAGCTTCAGTCTTGTTCGATTCTGGAGCATCGCATTCATTCATATCCATATCATATGCACACAACCATCAAATACCGTTTGTGAACATGGACTCCCCTCTAGTAGTCAAAACACCAGGCTCTAGTTGGCACACTAACTGGATCGCTCCTGAGGTTCAGATTTCCATAGGGTCAATACCTTTTCCGTTCTCATTGATAACTCTGAAGTCAGATGGTATAGATGCCATTCTGGGCATGGATTGGCTAGTCAAGTATCAGGCCAACTTGGATTGTGCTGCCAAGACTGTCACAGTGAGCCACCCAACCTACGGGCTAGTGCGTTAATGGTCCCCTTCATCCGCAGTTCCATCCGCTGCCACTCCTCACTCTCCAGAGATCAGCCTGTGTTTTATGGAAGGTATCACCCCGCCTAAAATGCATGAGGTTGCTGTGGTGTGTGATTTCCCAGATGTCTTTCCTGAAGAACTGCCTGGCATGCCACCTGATCGAAGTGTGGAGTTTGTCATTGAATTGGTTCCGGGAACAGCTCATCTCCAAAAGGCCCTACCGCATGCCAGCGGAAGAGCTGACTGAGCTGAAGAAACAAATTGATGAATTGGTGGAGAAGGAATTCATTCGGCCTAGTAGCTCACCTTGGGCCTGCCCGGTCATCTTTGTCAAAAAGAGGGATTCAAAGGTTCCTCGTCTGGTTGTTGATTACCGTCCGTTGAATGCAATAACCATCAAGAACAAGTATCCTATTCCCCGAATAAATGACCTATTCGATCAGCTAGCTGGTGCCACGGTATTCTTCAAGATGGATCTGAGGTCAGGCTACCATCAGATAAAAATCAGAAAGGAGGATATTCCGAAGACGGCTTTCACTACTCATTATGGCCTATATGAGTATACCGTCATGTCCTTTGGCCTCACCAATGCCCCGGCTACATTCATGAGGCTTGTGAACTCCATTTTTCATGAGTATCTCGACAAGTTCGTCATAATTTACATTGATGACATCCTTGTGTACTCCAAAACCGAAGAAGCGCATGCTGAGCATCTTTGGCTAGTTCTGACAAAGCTTCGTGATCATCGCCTCTATGCCAAGTTCTCCAAGTGTGAGTTTTGGTTAAAGGAGCTCGTCTTCCTAGGTCATGTGGTGTCAGCTATTGGAGTAGCTGTGATACCCGACAAGATTCAGGCAATCCTGGATTGGCCTACTCCAAAGTCCGTCAAAGATATCCGTAGCTTCCTTGGGTTTGCGGGTTATTACCGCCGATTCATCGAGGGCTTTTCCAAGATAGCCAAGGCCTTGACTGACCTTCTCAAGAAAGATAAGAAGTTTGTGTGGACAGACAAAGCTAAAGAGAGTTTCAAAGCCAAACTCACGACCACTCCTGTGCTTGTCCTTCCTGACACAGACATGGACTTTGTTGTTTATTGTGATGCCTCGTTGCAAGGCTTGGGCTGTGTGCTGATGCAAGAAGGCCATGTGGTAGCCTATGCTTCTCGACAACTCAAATCGCATGAGCACAACTATCTAACTCATGATCGAGAGCTTGCTGTCGTGGTTCATACTCTGAAGCAATGGAGGCCCTACCTATTGGGAAACCATTGTGAAATCTTCTCAGATCATGAGAGTCTGAAATATCTTTTCACCCAGCCAGATTTAAATCTCCGACAGAGAAGATGGTTGGAGTTGATCACGGACTATGATGTGACCCTCAACTATCAGCCCGGCAAGGCCAACGTCGTGCCAGATGCTCTGAGTCGCAAGGCTTATTGCAACACTCTGATGGTTGAAAAGGCTCAACCTGCTCTCCATGAAGAATTTGCTCGGTTGAAACTGGAGATCAAATCCACTCTTGCGGATGAAATTAAGGCAGTCCAGCAACATGATGCTGGCATCCTCAAGATCAAGGAGAATATCGCAAGTGGGGAGGCTAAATTGTTCTCCATTGATGACTCCGGTGTTGTCTACTTCGAGGACCGTCTTGTGGTGCCCAAGAGTGGAAATACCAAAGGGTTGATACTCCAAGAAGCACATGAGTCCCCCATATCCATTCACCCTGGTAGTACCAAGATGTACCAGGATCTTCGCCGCCAATTCTGGTGGACTCGCATGAAGCGAGAAATTGCCAAGTATGTTGCTGAATGCGACGTCTGTCGCCGAGTGAAGGCTGAACATCAGAGGCCAGCAGGTACTCTTGGAAGATCCTATTCGTGGGGTTGATCATGAAGTGTTGGACATCCAGGATGATCTAACTTACCGTGAGCATCCTGTCCGCATCTTGGATGAAGTAGAAAGGAAGACCCGCAACAAGTCCATCAAGTTCCTCAAAATCCAATGGTCTAACCATTCCGAAGAAGAAGCAACTTGGGAACATGAAATTAGCCTTCGTTAGGAATATCCCGCATTCTTCACTCAAGCCTAGAATCTCGTGACGAGATTCCTGTAAGGGGGGTAGAATTGTAACAGCCCCAGTTTGGAACCTAAAAAAATACGAATAATTTTTCCACTTTTTGCATTCTCATGTTTGCATCATGGCATGCATTTGAAATTTGCTACTTCTAACAAGCCACATCTTAAACCATTTAAAAGGGGGAAGCAAAACCTTCCCAAACATCCAAACCCAAAAGCATTTGCTCAACTTGGCAAACAAATTAACTTGAACTTCCAATTTGTCCAGGAAGTTCCAATAATCCAATTATAATTATTTGTCAAAAGCAAATTCTTAACAAGCAAAGAAATAAATTTGAAAATTCAAATGGGTTCAATTCAAATTCTATTTTTGAATCCAAGTTCAACTTGTCAAAAATTCAAAATAAAATAATGGAGAGCTTCATTATTATATTGGGAGCCTCCATGGATATTCTCACTATTTTTGAAAATGCTTAAGTACTCCAAATAATTGAATTGTGGGAATTATCAAAAATGACCATATCTACCACTATGAACAAAAGTTGGTCAAAACTTTTTATTTTGCAACACCCCTTTTTGTGGAGCTTCTTCATGTCATGGGGAGGCTATATGAATTTTTGTAGAATTTTAGAAAATGTTTAAATGCCTTAATTTAAATAGCAAAAACCCTGATAGTTAAAAAAAAATTGAAAATGGAAAATAGACGGGGGGGTTTCCGCAAAATGCCCTCCTTCCTCCTGTCGCTATAGTGCCGCCCCGCACTGGCGCCATGCCGCGGCGCGCTCCTGCTCCCCCCTCGCGCCATGCCGCTATGCCTCCTTGGTCAAAGACAGCCCGAGGACGCTCACCTGCTCCCCGCACCCCTTTCCCCTCCCCGTTTCCTGGATCGACGCTAGCCCTAGCTCCCCCACACCGTCCGCCGCGGAGTCGACGCCGTCGCCGTCGATTCGCGGCCATTTGAAGCTTCACCAGAGTGGGCCGACGCTGCCATCTCCTCTGCCGCGTCCTCCTCTCCCTCCCCACCGGCGGAATCGAGCCGGGGTCGCCTGAATCGACGTCACCGTCCCCGACTTCGTCAGCATCGGCCGAGCTCCGTGGAGCACGCTCGCATCGCCGTCCTGCCACCATGACCCTCCCCGTCCACGCCTCCGAGCTTAGGGTGAGCTCCGCAATCTTCCGGGCCTCCTCCCGCTCACCCACTTCCTCTCCTCATGCTTGCACCGTCGCCGTCGGTCACCGCCGTCGCTGCCCCGGTCGTGCCCGGCTTGGGGACCGGCCTGGGCCGGCCAGGAGGCCGGCAGCCTCAGGCCCATGCCCAGCCTAGGAACCGGTCTGGGCCAGCCAGGAGGCCGGCCGCCTCAGACAAACGCCCGGCCTGGAAACCGGCCTGGGCCGATCTGGAGGCCGGCCCAATAGTAAAAATATTTAATTAATTAAATTAAAATAAAATGATAACTAATTAAATATTGTTCCAAATTTAGCAAACAATATACCAAATTATTCAGAAAAACAAACTCTACATGTTAGTGTATTTGTAATGGTCTTTTGAAACTATTATTTTGTTGTTTATTAAAAATTACTAAAATGGCAAAAATAATAACAATATTGGGAAAAATCATAACTTGATGAATAATTACCTAAAATTTGTGAATAAAATATCAAAGTGCTCAGCATGACAAATGCTATCTAATTATGCTAATATCAAATCATGACAACCAATTTTTCCGTTGAAGTTATTCTTTAATTGGTTAAAAGAATTAAATTCAAATAATTATTTAATTCACGAATTATTCATCGGTACTCGGAAATTCCAAACGAGGCACCAAAACGATCAGAAGAATAATACCTAACATTTCATGTCATGTTCATGCATATTTGAGCCACTTCTTCGTAATGTAATAATTTATAAGCAATGTGGACACTAAGTTAAATATGGGGTTGTTTCCAAATAATTGTACTAATTATTTGGCACTCCATTTAATATTGAAAGCTAATCTAAATGATGATATTGTTGCATGAACTTGACATGTCATCATGATTGTGCATTGCACCTTGTCTTCATGTTATTTATTTGTTCTTCTGTTATTATTTGGGTATCGATAGATTCAGGAGTCGAGGGTTCCCCTACCTAGCCCGATGATCCGTACTACACGCCCCGTCAGCAAGGCAAGAGATAACCTAACCTTCTTGGCATATAGCATCCTATTGTTTTATACAAATATTTTATCCACCATAATATTGCATTCGTTTCTATGTCAACTTTTGGTCAATGCTAGAGTATCCTATGAAATACATGTCCCCCAAACCAATACATGGTTTCCCCTCCTATTAACCATAGGTTGACGTGATGGCCTGAGTTAGAGATATAACTGTTGTATATATGCTTAGCTATGCTTAGCCTTGCTTAGTCGAATGCTATGTTGTCCGGTGTTTAAATTCCATAATTATGATGTTGATGGAATGTTCGGACATGGTGGTTACTCCATAGGTTGATAGGCTTGGATGAGTTGCCATCGGGGATGGTGTTTTGCCTCATTCTTGCCCGTAGGTGCGAGTTCTTGTCTCTAGAACCAAGACTGAGCGTGGTACCAACGGTGGGGACATATGGAATCCTCTGTAACTAAGTAACTTGTGCGGGCGTATCCAAGGGTCCTCTAGTTTGCGCTTTCCATTTTGCGTGTGAGTTGCAGGTGGATGAGGTGCGATGAAGAGGGTGTGTGTGGTGTTAGGGTGTGGCGATGGGGGCAGGGGCTGAAATAGGCTAGATAAACTTCCTGTCGTCACAGATGACTCTTGGATAGTCTCATGCGAGGTAAAGGTTTAACCGCGCCCACTTGCCAGCTTTCCCCGGAAGAGAGCTAATCAGGCGAGCCGGACGGTACCAATGGGTAAATTAGTACACCCCTGCAGGGTTTAATCTTTTCGGAAAGCCGTGTCCGCGGTTATGGACGACTTGGGAACGGATATACGAGACCATAGAAAACCTTAACTTAATTAAAATTTGGCAACTAGAGGTTGCAACTCAACGTGTGTTAAAAGGTCCATTTCCTCGAGGGTGATTCGAGGGAGTGCCTTGGTGGAGACGAGTGGTGTTTCTGGCTACGGTTGGTTCAAGGTGAACCGAGGAAGAAAAGTTTACTATCTTACCCCTTTACAGAAAACCTTCTGAGTAGTCGATGCCATGAGTCATTTATGTCTTCAAAAATGAAAACTAGCTTTATGCAAAATATCCACTATACAGCTTTAGAGCCATGTCATCATTGGGCCTATATCGCCCTACAAAACTTGCGAGTACGTCGTACTCAGTCTCTCCTTGTTGGTTATTAATTGTTTCAGAGGAGGACGACACCGAGCAGACAGGTGGGTTCTTCGTTGACATCGATGAGTAGTCTGGGGTTCCCAGGTGGCAGCCTGGGACGTCGTGGAACAAGCTGGCTGGGATTGTTTATCTGTAGGCCTCTTAGGCCCTATTTTGAATCTTGTTGTTTAGACAACTACTTCGCTTTCCGCATGATGTACTGTTGGGTCTATGACCTCTGTGTGTAATATTTGTATCTTTCTCGCTATATGAGTTGCTATACAATCTTTTGTGTATTAGAGTCTGTGATGTGCCAGTTGTTGCACAAGTCTTGATCTCCTTATTATGCTTTGATAGCTATGCCAGTGTTTATGGCATGATCGAGGTGTTGCGTGGGAGCGGTAATCCCATGCCCTTCGATTGTGTAGCATAGCCTGTGGGTTACATAGCCTCTCTGCATAATTCCGGGGTCGAGGCGCTACAACAAGGCTCGGGGGCTTGTAGTCTCTTACATAGAAGGTCGCTTACAGAGAAGGTCGCGGTTCAAGTAGGAAAGCCCCGCGCTCAGTGGGACAAGGCTGTTTGGACCTTAGAACGGCCAGGACACCTTGGGTGGCATGCAAGTCCTGTTCAAACCTGTCGCACCGTTTTTGAAGCACCGAGTACCTATACTCGCCAGGATCTTGAGCCATAAGTGCCAGGCACGCCAGATGGCTCGGAGCAGCGTGCTTGAGTGGACGCACCTCCAATTACTAGAGGACTACTCGCAGGATCAGCCTGCCGATAAAACAAGCAAGGGACGTAAGAGCCAGTTGTATCGACATCTGCAAAATCGCTCATGCCCGAGTCTTTCAAAGGACTTGGGGATGCGCAGACACAAACGAATATACAACGAATAAGAAGAAAGAGGCAACATCATACCCCTAGGCCAGAATTCATTACAACAACAAAACAAAGAGGATCAGGTTTTTATACATCTTTGGCTAAGTGCTGCGAGCGTACAAGCCTATCAACTACTGCGAGCTAGAAGACTTCTTCGCCTTCTTTGCATGCTTGGCAGCTTGTTTCTCCACGGTCTCCGTCAGCCTCTGCGCTAGCTCGCGGGACCTAGCAGAGAAACTGCTAAGCGACAGCACATTGCCATCGGGCCCGCGGGGAACCCCCCACACGGCCTTGTCAAAGTCGCCCTCGAAGCCGTGTCCCAGCAGCATGAGAAGGGTGGTCTGCGAGCCACGTATCGTATGCACATACCTGAAGTCCCCGATGGTGGAAACATCTGAGCCAAACAACTCCGCCAGCTCGCCGAGGGAAGGAGGAGGCTGACCCTTCGGGAACATACTGTCATGCAAGCACGTAAGTGCGTCCTTCGCCTTCAACAGAAGACCTCCTGTCTGGTTGCCGGCACCCTCAAGCGCCACCAGGGCACCCTCCATTTCTTTAGGAGAGGCCTGACCACTCGAGCCAGCAGAAGCGCCCAAATACCTTGTACAGAAAGAAGAAGCTTCAGCAAAACAAAGACACGACAATATTTCAGCAAAGGAAAACAGCACGTCACTGGCGTACCTAATAAGGATTTTGCGACGGCACCAAGTCGCTGGGCGGCCGCTTTCTTGTGCTTCTCAGCTTCTTGCCTCGTAGCTCTAGCGGCCTCGTCAGCTCTCAAGCAAGCATCGCTCTCTGCGGACTCAAACTTTGTCTTCAGACCAGCGGCCTGCCGAGTGGAGTCATCCCTGTCACGTCGAGCCTGTGCCAGAGACTCTGTAGTAAGCGCAAACTCAGAACAATGACAATAGAAGGACCCAAGTGAGGAAATGGGGAGAAGGGCACTTTACCTTGAAGGCCAGCAGTCTGCTGGCTAAGTCGGGCGACCTCTGCTTCCATAAAGGCGTAGCGACGGCCGATGTCCAGCAGATCGCGCACAACAGGCTGCAACAACACAAGGAGGTTGTTAGGGATATAGAACTTGAGTCTATGACCGACTATAGCCAGTCGCACATAGACTCGGGGGGCTACTCCCATCGGGAGCGCTGCCGTGCACCCGATCAGACAAAATAGAAATTAAATAAAAAGAGAGCAGAACTTGAGTCTATACTGTGCCTAGTCGCATATAGACTCGGGGCCTACTCCCATCGGGAGCGCTGTCACGCACCCAATAATAGAATAAAAATTAAGCAACCTACATGCCCAGTCGAGGACGGTGGAGGAGCAGTGGCGATTGTGACAAGGGTGTTCCCTTCAGCAGCAGCTGCAGCAGAACCCGAAGCACCACCGTGACTTGGATACTTGGGCAGCGCCATCGGTTCCTTCCGGCTAGGATCTGCGCTCTCGCACTCGTCCTCGGGCTTGGCTGAAGCAGACGCAGGAACCCTCTCACCGGAGGAGTCTCTGTTTCAAGCAACCAAGTAATCAGCACCTCCAGCCTCAACATGTGCAACAGAGACAATAAAGAAGAAAGGAAAACTTACGAGCTCACGATTTCTAGAAGGTTGTCTGGATCAAAGAAGTCGGTGGCCACACGGGTCTTTTTGGCGGAGGAGCCGAGGAGTAGTGTGCCGCCGCACAGCCCCATCGCCGGTAGGAACGAGAGGCGAGGAGGAGCCTAAGTCGTCGGTGTCCGCCATCTGTTTCGACTTCCCCGTCGATTTCACCCATTTGCCGTGGCGACGCTTGCGGTCGATCTCCATGACAACGTCTTCAATTTCTTCGGCCTCAGCCTCATCGGGATCCACCCATAAGTCCAGAACCGCAGACGTCCCCTTACCCTCGGGTAGTGGCGGTAGGCTTACAAAGGCAGAGTACCGCTTCAAGAAAAACAGCATTCACTTATACGATGAAATAGAAAGGAAACCATGAACAAGAAAGGCAAATAGCGACGGGATCAAAAAAATCTGGCAAGGCGTTACCTCGGGCACCATGTGCTCCTGGCTGAAGGGAGTGACTAGAGGGTCGAAGGCGTGCGACTCCCCAACCTTCAGCATGGTTAGGGCACACACGCGAGCCTCGATATCGCCCGCTGGCAGTTCCTCAGCAGATGACCACGTCGCATCCGTGACACCTTCATATTCATAGAGTGGATGCACCCTAGCCTAGATGGGGTGCACACGTCTCTTCACAAAAGTGGCAATCAGGTGAACCCCGTTCACCTCCTTGCCAGCGGTCTTCAACAGAGCAGAAACACGGGACACTAAAGGCTTCGCCTCGTTAGCCTCCCGCATATCAGGCTGGTGCGACCACGAGTGCTTCTTGGCAACGATAACGCCGGCTTGGAACTTCGGCACACCATATAGATGCCCAATCTCGTGCGTGTCGGTGACGTAGAACCACTTTTTCCTCTAGTTCTACGCGGACTCGAGCTCCTTCGGGTCGAAGTAGTCGACGTCCCCGCGGGTCTGGATGCCAAACCCTTCAACAGGTTACACACCGCAAGGCCCGGCATTGCGCTCCACATTGAAGATGCGCTGCCACAGTCCCCAGTGCGGGTGTATGCCGAGGAAGCACTCGCACATCACAATGAAGAAAGAGATGTGCAGGATGGCGTTGGGGGTGAAGTCATGGAGCTGTACGCCGTAGGCATACATCAAGCCATGGAGAAATTCGTGAACAGGGAATGCGAATCCCCTGTTCACGAAATCTACAAAGCAGACACGCTCGTCTTCGTTTGGGCGAGGGATTACCTCGTCTCCGGGCGCACACGTCTTCATCTTCTGTGACGACGGCAGATGCCCGTCGCACCGCAGCGCCTCCAGCTGGCGCTCGGTGACGTAGGACCGCTGCCAGTCGCCATAGACTTTCTTCAGATCGCCGGTGGCATCAGCGCTGGCGGCGGCGGTGCCCGTGGCCTTCTATCCTGGCCTCCCACTCATCTTCTTCGGCATGGCGGCGAGGGGGACGGGAAGGGAGTTCGCTCGGTTCTCAAGGAGGCTATAGAGCGCAAAGAGGAAGACGACGGTGGGCGGTGAGAATGGGAAATTTCCGTTCTCACCACTGGTACACTGTTATTTATCTCAAGAGTAAGGAGAATCTTAGCGCTTGATTTGGCATCGCAAGCAACGACGATGATTTAACCCTACACGTGGCAAGCATAGAGGGCAACTGTCGTGGGCCGCGTCTCCCACTGCGCACAAGAAACGAGGAGACCATCATCATCATGCCGCGTAATTCTCGCGTCGCATGGTCAAACTGAAGTGACCTCTCATTTGGCCATCTCTGACAGACTTAGTAGCGGGGCACATCCCATCGGGAGCGCTGCGCACGCCAATGACATCAGTCATGACGCCATCCTCCAAACAAAATCAAGCGCTATCACGCTCATATATTCGACTACCTCACGATCCGAAAGTGACTTGATAAGTCCTCGGGTCCCTGCGGCGTTCATTCAATGTTGTTAAACGCCATCTTACTCCCATTGGGAGCATAAATGCTAACGACCGCCGTCAAATTATCACCAATTACAAGTAATTCAGCATAATCTCGGGGGCTACTCCCATTGGAGCGCTGTCGCGCACGCGATAATCAACCGGCTAACAAACACCCGATGGGTTATCGACTCCCCTTTCGGAGTGTTACCCGAACAACGAACACAAATTACCCGAGATGAATCAGACACAATTGACCCTCGGATGCTGCACCTTACCGTGCAAAGGTAAGACCCACCAATCCGTCATGTAGGGCCAGGACCAACAACAGCAGATGTGGTAACCCTGTCAAACTTCAATGCCAACATGTGTGATGAAAAATCCCGATGGACGCGTTGGGTACCCTTTTAAGCTGAGTTCGACTTTGTGAGACCTCAAGCGGCCTGAGTTGAATGGATCTAGCTTCCAGGCTTGAGTCCGGGGATTCGAGTTTGATCTAGGCTAGTAAGTGAAAGTGCATGGTTGCCCCCCGTGTGTGTTTTTGTAATTAATGACAATCTATATGGACTAATGTTTGTATTGAGCTACTTGTAGGTGTGTCCATTTGCATTGCTTGATCCCCATTTGTTGGAGTCAAGGCTACGGGAAGAAGCTATATGTTGATCAAGGCTAAGTGCAAGTTGATCAACACTCAAGATATTTCTCCATGAGCATGAATGAAGTGAAGGATCCTATGTGGCTCGTGGAGGATGTCGTCTTGGTGATCGTCATAAAGATAAAGGCCAAGTGAAGATATGCCGAAGAGTGCTTCTCCCATATTGGTGTATGGGGGAGCAACATGTGAATCTTCACCAAGCAAAGCGTAATCGAAAGGTGGTGCGTCTTGAGGAGATGAAGATCGTCTTCTTCGACCTCAATTGGTTTAATGCGCAAGGCAAAGGTATGATCTTGATAGGGTTTCTATTTTACCGGTCTCATGATGTTAGTTGAGAGACCGGGTAATAGGATAGATAACCGTACTACCAAGAGGGGTTCCCNTGGTTAGGGCACACACGCGAGCCTCGATATCGCCCGCTGGCAGTTCCTCAGCAGATGACCACGTCGCATCCGTGGACACCTTCATATTCATAGAGTGGATGCACCCTAGCCTAGATGGGGTGCACACGTCTCTTCACAAAAGTGGCAATCAGGTGAACCCCGTTCACCTCCTTGCCAGCGGTCTTCAACAGAGCAGAAACACGGGACACTAAAGGCTTCGCCTCGTTAGCCTCCCGCATATCAGGCTGGTGCGACCACGAGTGCTTCTTGGCACGATAACGCCGGCTTGGAAACTTCGGCACACCATATAGATGCCCAATCTCGTGCGTGTCGGTGACGTAGAACCACTTTTTCCTCTAGTTCTACGCGGACTCGAGCTCCTTCGGGTCGAAGTAGTCGACGTCCCCGCGGGTCTGGATGCCAAACCCTTCAACAGGTTACACACCGCAAGGCCCGGCATTGCGCTCCACATTGAAGATGCGCTGCCACAGTCCCCAGTGCGGGTGTATGCCGAGGAAGCACTCGCACATCACAATGAAGAAAGAGATGTGCAGGATGGCGTTGGGGGTGAAGTCATGGAGCTGTACGCCGTAGGCACACATCAAGCCATGGAGAAATTCATGAACAGGGAATGCGAATCCCCTGTTCACGAAATCTACAAAGCAGACACGCTCGTCTTCGTTTGGGCGAGGGATTACCTCGTCTCCGGGCGCACACGTCTTCATCTTCTGTGACGACGGCAGATGCCCGTCGCACCGCAGCGCCTCCAGCTGGCGCTCGGTGACGTAGGACCGCTGCCAGTCGCCATAGACTTTCTTCAGATCGCCGGTGGCATCAGCGCTGGCGGCGGCGGCGCCCGTGGCCTTCTATCCTGGCCTCCCACTCATCTTCTTCGGCATGGCGGCGAGGGGGACGGGAAGGGAGTTCACTCGGTTCTCAAGGAGGCTATAGAGCGCAAAGAGGAAGACAACGGTGGGCGGTGAGAATGGGGAATTTCCGTTCTCACCACTGGTACACTGTTATTTATCTCAAGAGTAAGGAGAATCTTAGCGCTTGATTTGGCATCGCAAGCAACGACGACGATTTAACCCTACACGTGGCAAGCATAGAGGGCAACTGTCGTGGGCCGCGTCTCCCACTACGCACAAGAAACGAGGAGACCATCATCATCATGCCGCGTAATTCTCGCGTCGCATGGTCAAACTGAAGTGACCTCTCATTTGGCCATCTCTGACAGACTTAGTAGCGGGGCACATCCCATCGGGAGCGCTGCGCACGCCAATGACATCAGTCATGACGCCATCCTCCAAACAAAATCAAGCGCTATCACGCTCATATATTCGACTACCTCATGATCCGAAAGTGACTTGATAAGTCCTCGGGTCCCTACGGCGTTCATTCAATGTTGTTAAACGCCATCTTACTCCCATTGGGAGCATAAATGCTAACGACCGCCGTCAAACCAGAGGGTCGAGATTATCACCAATTACAAGTAATTCAGCATAATCTCGGGGGCTACTCCCATTGGAGCGCTGTCGCGCACGCGATAATCAACCGGCTAACAAACACCCGATGGGTTATCGACTCCCCTTTCGGAGTGTTACCCGAACAACGAACACAAATTACCCGAGATGAATCAGACACAATTGACTCTCGGATGCTGCACCTTACCGTGCAAAGGTAAGACCCACCAATCCGTCATGTAGGGCCAGGACCAACAACAGCAGATGTGGTAACCCTGTCAAACTTCAATGCCAACATGTGTGATGAAAAATCCCGATGGACGCGTTGGGTACCCTTTTAAGCTGAGTTCGACTTTGTGAGACCTCAAGCGGCCTGAGTTGAATGGATCTAGCTTCCAGGCTTGAGTCCGGGGATTCGAGTTTGATCTAGGCTAGTAAGTGAAAGTGCATGGTTGCCCCCCGTGTGTGGTTTTTGTAATTAATGACAATCTATATGGACTAATGTTTGTATTGAGCTACTTGTAGGTGTGTCCATTTGCATTGCTTGATCCCCATTTGTTGGAGTCAAGGCTACGGGAAGAAGCTATATGTTGATCAAGGCTAAGTGCAAGTTGATCAACACTCAAGATATTTCTCCATGAGCATGAATGAAGTGAAGGATCCTATGTGGCTCGTGGAGGATGGCGTCTTGGTGATCGTCATAAAGATAAAGGCCAAGTGAAGATATGCCGAAGAGTGCTTCTCCCATATTGGTGTATGGGGGAGCAACATGTGAATCTTCACCAAGCAAAGCGTAATCGAAAGGTGGTGCGTCTTGAGGAGATGAAGATCGTCTTCTTCGACCTCAATTGGTTTAATGCGCAAGGCAAAGGTATGATCTTGTTAGTTGAGAGACCGGGTAATAGGATAGATAACCGTACTACCAAGAGGGGTTCCCGACCGAGTATCTTGATCATATCGTTCGTGGAGAGCTCAAACCTTTGCATCCTTGCAATCATCTTTATTGGTTCTTATTTGGCACTTATCGTGGTGTGGTCTTGGTGCTTGTCGTGCTTGTCATGACAAGGCCAAGTTCACCGAAAATGGTTTTCAAATGAATATCCAATTACGTTTTTGGTTTTGGAGGTTTATCGGTTTGTCTTTCTTAGAGAGGTTTTACGCTTCTCCATTTGGTTTTATCCTCCCTTATTGGACTATGATGTTTTTCTGTATATCCTTGTAGAGATTTTCGTTGTGAGTCCAACGAGCCCAAGATCATCGAAAACGGAGTCCGGATGCGAAAGATATGCCCGTTTTTTCGTTTTACATTTTTTGCAGTTTTCAGTGGGGCGGAAGTTCCGGCCCCCGGAAGTTCCGGCCCAAGCACCAGAATTTTCGGCCCATATTTTCATCTGAGCTTTTTTGGCTAAATCCTTTCGGCATTTCTGGAGGGGTTTCGGATTTTTGCCCCGGAAGTTTCCCCGGAAATTTCCGGGGGCCCAGAAATTTCGGTCCTTGGTCCGGAATATCCGGTCTAGGAAAAATTTGGCTAAGTCTTTTTGCGTTTTTCTCTCTGGAGGGGGTCCGGAAATTCGCCCCGGAAGTTTCCCCGAAAATTTCCAGGGACCGGAATTTCCGGCCTCTCACTGCTCCAATGGTTATATTTTTGGGGGAGAATATAAATAGCCCCCTTCTTCCCCAAGAGGTGTAGCTCACTCACTCTATCTCTCTCCTCCATTGTTGCAAACTTATGAGCTTGATTTCTCTCAATCACTCCAATGATTCTTGCCTAAATTTAGGGATTCAAGAGAGGAGATCTAGATCTACGTTTCCACCAATCCATTCCTCCTCTAAGTGAGGGGAACCTAGTAGATCTAGATTTTGGAGTTCTTAGTGTTTATCCTCTTTGTTCTTCATCTTAAATCCCTCCATAGGATTAGTTGCTTTGGTTGGATTTTGGAGAGAAGGATTTGACCACTTAGTGTGTTCTTGCCTTTTGCATTAGTTGCATCGGGTTGTGCTCTTCACGGTGATTCGTGGGATTGAAGTTCGAGAAGCTTGTTACTCTTGGGTGCATTGTGTCCCCAAGAGCTTGTGCCTCTTGGGAGCATTGTGTACCCTAGACGGTTGGTGGTGCCGCGAAGACTTCGAGTTGTGAAGCTTCGGGCAAGATTTGGGAGCCCCCAATTGAGTTATGGGTGTGTGCCCCAAGAACACTGTAAAGGCTTCGGATTCCGCCTTGAAGGATTCCGATAGTGGAAGGTGAACCAAACCCTTGGGTGTGGTTCATCGGAGAATAGGGTGAGGCCTTTGTGGCATCTTGAGTAGGCCTCTTGTGGCGAGCTCACACCCCTCCAATGAGACATACTCCCTTAACAAGGACGAACTCGGGGATACATCCTCGTCTCCGAGTGCCTCGGTTATTTCTATACCCAAGCTTTTTACTTATACAATTTACATTGTGATAGCCTTCGTGCTTGAAGTATTATATCTTGCAATCACCTTATTGCTTTCCTTGCTTAGCATAAGTTGTTGGTGCACATAGGTGAGCCTAGTATATTAGGTTGTTGTCTTGTTAATTTAAACACTTAGTTTTATTCCGCAATTATCAAGCCTTAAACCGGAAAAGTTTTAATCGCCTATTCACCCCCCCCCCCTCTAGGCGACATCTCGGCATCGTTTGTTCTTTCAGTAAGGTTGTGCCCAAGAGCACTTAAGTGGTCCCGATCCATCGAGTGAACCAGGCCTACAATACCAAGCATCCACCGCAAAGCTCCCTGAAACACGGGTATGAATATACTCTGCAAAACTATAAGTCGCACCACGAAACTAGACAAAGGTTGAGTCCCTGCCAGACTCCCTAAAGTCTACCAGGTCCTCGGGGGCTACTGACGTGGGTGTACCCTTCTGGTGTACCACGATGAAGATACCTGGTGCGCGTAGAAGACTATGGCCCATGGGGATAAGCCCACAGTGAAGGCCCAAGACAAAGAAAGCAGCCCAATACACAAGGAACCTTACGTCGGTTGTGACTTTCCTTTACTGTAAACCTAGTCGGTAGAGGATTCCCGAGACCCAGCCCCAATACATATGTGCTGGGAGGGCCACCGACCTAGGGTACGTTCACCCTGATCACCAAAAACCCTAGCGAAATTGCATCTAGCGATCTGGCCATTGTAGCTCTCTTGTAACACCTCCGATCAATACCAGACAAGCAGAACGTAGGGCTCTTACCTTCGGGGGCCTGAACCTGGGTAAATCTTGCTTGTTAGCTGACGATTCCACCAGCACTACCGCCTTCTTTCTCATCTCACGAAACCCGAGGATGTCCTCCGAGGGATTTGGCGTGGTAACCCCACGTCACTCGGCCTCGGCACGGCGCCGCTTCACCGAGTGGTGCTCGGAGTGCACGGACTTGGAGAGAACGCACGCCTCGAGCTCGTCGGGGTCGTCGATCTTGGCGAGTCCCTCGCCATCATTGTTGGAGTCCGATTCGACGCTTGAGTATGAGTACAACTCATCGTCGCTGTACTCGGTTGAGGGCGCCGGTAGCGGTGGAGCGGATGGACGTGGCGCCTCTCCTCCTCGTCGGAGGCAGAGGCGGCGCCTCTCCTCCTTGTCGTCACCTCCCGTAGGAGCATGTCCAGCGTCGCTCCCGTGAAGGCCTCCACGGCTTCGCCCGGATGGGGAGGACATGGAGCGAGGAGGCAAGGACGGAGAGCGGTTGTGAAAAACTGGGCGGAGGAGGCGAACCAAGTTCGATGAATGGTCAAACTCGCGTAGCGCCCCCACCGAATCCGGCCAATCCGGTCGCAGAACTAGGCTTCTCGCGGATCGGCTTTACCCTAGCACCCTATCCAAACTGTCCATGCACAGCGTTCAACGGCCCGGAAGAGTGTGGGGTTTCAGATGGGGTTTTGACAGGGTTTCAGTGACTAGGGTTAAGCATTGCATTGTTTGTGGAAACGATTCCATATTTGATATGGACCCTATATCTAGATGTCAAGGATGATCACCTAACGTGCATAATAGTTGAGAAAGCATTGCAACATCAATACCACATACCACATTTGAATTCTAGCTCAAACTTGAATTTTGGTTCAAACTTGAATTTTAGTCCAATTTTCAATTTGAACTAAAAAAATTACCAAACAAGTTCAGATAGAAAATATGGGGGATACATAGTGCATAATAATTGAGGAAGCATTGCAACATCAATACCACAGACCAAATTTGAATTTTTGGTAGCTCAAATTACAATTTTGGTTGAAACTTGAATTTGGGTTCAAATTTCAACTTGAATTAAAAAACATGACCAAACAAGTTTAGATAGAAATACGGGGATACATAGTGGTGCATAATAGTTGAAAAGTCTTCACGAGACGGACTATCATCTATGAAGGTTCAAGGCAATCAAGCCAAATGATCAAGTCATGACCATAACCATGGCTAAGTTAGTTATATCATTACCCAAACTGGCACAAATATGGGTTAATTTACATATTCTAAACAAGATGAATTGCCAAAAGTTGAGTTAATGATAAAGTTATGAATGGTCAAATGACTTGGCCAATGGTCAAACCCGCAGCATCGGCTACGCAGCGCCCACCAAATCCAACTAGGCTGGTGTACAAGATTGAAGCAAGAATGATAAATTAACTTGCAATTCCATATTTGTAGCTCGTGCAAAATGAGATTTCTGTGTGAAGTACCGGGAAAATTTGGCCCAGTTTTGAAAAAAAAAACGCAGAATATCGACAAAAAAAAAATCGAGAAACAAAACTTCACATGACTTCATCCTAGGCTGGTGTACAAGATTCAAGCAAGACCGAGATATTAACTTGCAATACCATATTACTAGATATGCAGAAATGATATTTCTGTGTGAAGCAGTAGGTAGCACAAAAAAAGAGTGGAAATCGTACTTTTGGAATTCACACCCAATGTATATGATATATATATATATATATGGTCATGGGGGCAAATTTGGCCCAGTTTAAAAAAATACAAAAAAATCAAAAAAATTGAGAAACTTCATCTTAGGCTGGTGTACCAAGATTGAAGCAGGACTAGTAAATTAACTTGCAATACCATATTTCTAGCTAGTACAAAAATGAGATTTCTGTGTGAAGCACCAGAAAAAACAGAGTGAAAATCATACTTTTGTATGTAGTCCGCATGCAATTAGCTTATACTCCCTCCGTTTCATAATATAAGGTGCCTAAGGTTTTGGCACGGATATTAAGACATTAGTATTTTACATGTAGTGGACTTATTTTCTCATGGAAAAAAATCAAGATATATGAGTATGTAATAGCCACAAATTGAAAACGATCCTTCAAATCCCTCTTTTCCATATTGTGACTCATTTGTGAATGGGTATAGTTGTCCATAAATCGCAATACACCTTATATTTAAAAAAAAATATCTCAAAACCTTAGACACCTTATATTTCGGAACGGAGGGAGTACTATTTAGTAACGGAGGGTCAAGGTAGCAAATTTGGCCCAGTTGTGAAAGAAAAATGAAGAAAATCGAGGAAATTCCAAAAAAAATTGAGAAACAAAGCTGCACACAACATCATCGTAGGTTTACCAAATCCAACCAAACTCTGGATTAATCAAAACGAGCGTGCGCTCTTTGCTGCATGCCTGCATCTCCTCTTGTTTCGAGGACCGTGTGGCCCAAGTAGACTGCAGGAGTAGCTGTACATAGCTATAGCCCCATCATATCAAATATTTTGATCGGTCTGTAGTTGGATTTCACTATCTCCACCGACGTGCTACTACTGGTATGACATTAGGTGACATGTATGGTTATCCCTGCACGCCTCGCCATTTTCTGTCAAATCAATGGGCTGTGTATGTTTGACAAGAGAGACGCTCTTGATTTCCCTTTTCATTTCTTCACGAACATAGCCGACATAGTATCGTGTACCTCCACATGCGGAAGTAGTATCATTTCTTCACGTCCATGTTGCATACAGAACCCAAAACTGGAAAATTCTCAAACTCATGTACACGAACTACCTGTTCATATGGTATGCATGCATGGTGCACGTCTGGACACAGCCTCTCCTTGGTACTACATCTTTCACACTTAATTTCTTTGGTAGAAAAAGTGGAATCCACTCTAGTAGTAGTACAGTACTATTTTATCCAATGCATTGCACTGTTTCGATTGTGAACCTTTTCGGGTGCATTGTGAAAGGTATCCCTCCAAATTTATTGCTTGGTCTCAGCTCTCAACCTTTTCTGAAGGAACCCCTCTTCAGCATCGGTTGTGAGGCAAGCCTCCCTTCAGCATCGGAAGCCTCAAGAAGAACTCAAACTTCTTGCTCTTCTGCTCATCGCTAGGCACTCTCAAACCTTTGCGAACCCATCTTATAGCAGCAAAAGGCTCGAGAAGTACTTCAATAGCTGGTACAATCAGATCTATTTCTTCTTTGTTTTATTTGGTTATTACTATGTTTCATCGTCTGTAGTTAGATCTATTTCATCTCCAACCTCAGTCTGTAGCAGTTGCTCCTTTTCTGATTTTATTCTTCTTCATCTATCATCTACAGATGGATAACAAGAGCAAATCATTTGGTAACGTTGAAATGTCGGATGCCTATGGCTTTCATGGAAATCATCATCCTGGAAAGATATCTCATGCATTTCGTCCCAAGGTTGCTCACTATAACATGAAAGTTTGCACGGTCTCTACTTTTGAGTTTCGATCTTTACCTACCTAGTGCTTTAATATTATGTATTTCTGAATTAGTTTTCCTAGTGGTTTAATAGAAAGTTCACTTTTCTACATGTATATAAGCCGAGTACTTCTAAATTACTTCTTTTGTTCTTTAAAAGTTTTTTTTCTTCAGTGTTGTGCACATGTTTGTCCTATTCAGGCATGCGAGATATGCTTCAAGAAAGGTGGGTGCATTGTGAAGGATACATTGAAATCATTCTTTACCATTGACATTAATCACGATGAATATAAGAATTTTGTGGTAAGGATTTACATTGTCGTTTAGTATTTCTTTCTCATATTGTATTTATTTAACCGTATTGTTTTAACCTCTTCTTATCATGCAGCCAGTGCCGTGCTATTTCCGCAAGCAGTTGGACATCACTGTTAGTGGGAGCGATTTTGAACTTGTGTCCCAGGATACAATCAGTTCCAATGATGGGACTGTTCTTACCACGTACCATGCAATACTTTTTAGACATGAAAGTATCAGTTTCATTGGTGGGAATGGGTGGGAGGTCTTTGTTCTCCAGTACAATCTAAATTTGGGGACCATGTTCGCTTCAGTGTATATGAAAAAGAACCAAACACACTATTTGTTTCTGCATGTTTTTGAGTAAGTGGAGCTTGAGAATTAGAAAGCATGGATCGTGTTGTCACAGCAGGCATTCGCTAAACTTTTGGATCGTTTTACTTTGAACTGAGACAAGCAACTTGCTAAATATGTAAAATTTATCATGTTTTTTTAACTACAGCCATGGAAGACATATTTTATGATGATCTGAATGGAATGTTGGAGAGTGTAGTTTACACCAAGGGCCTAATTCTCAGTCAAGATAAAAAGACTCCGTTAGGTGGCTTCTTAGGTCCAACTGGGAGCACTGCATTGCTACCTTTGTCCATCGTCTCAGAAATCAAGACAAACTTAAACTTGTAAGTGGACTTTTTCACAACACAACAGTTTGTTTTTCTTTCTAATAATTACATCCCCGTATCTTGCCAGAAAGTACCTGATCAAGTTAAACAAGAACTCGAAGCATTGAGTATACTACAACTATCTGATGGAAACGTGAAGCTTTAAATGCACGAGCCAATTAATAGGTATGCAGGCGGCTACAGGATGAATGAGAAGTGCACAATGACAATAAGATACGGATGGAAGGCGATTGTACAAGCCTCATCTATTGTATCATCTAATATTCTGGCCATCCAGTTTTATTTGCTGGAGCGTAAACTAACCATGCTCATCAATGTTTTGTAGAATGTATATCCGGCTCAAAGTTTCAGACTTTCTTCGTTCTTTCGATGCCTGTCTTGGAGTTTGTTCCCTGGTAGTTGTATAAGCTCTTTGTAAGTCACTTTTGTTTATTGTATTTCCATGTCTGCTCTATATCAGTATGACGGGTGTTGTTGAAACACTAGTACTAGTTTACCTTAACAGTTTGAACCTTTGTTTCTGTAGGTTTGCCTAGGTTTAAGTTTTACTTTTGCATGTAAAACCCCATTGTTTCGTTTCTTGAATTGGCACAACCCTCAGGAATTGTCCATCATCCATTGTCCTAAGCAAGTTCTGCTCCAGTCGTGTCTATGGTGACCCCCCTCTTCTCGATCAGCAAAACATCTAGGTGGGAGCATAGCTCCAGGTGGGTACCGGTCAAGCTCTTCAGGTGTAGCGAGTATGCTGGCAGAGGAACTTTTGGGGGCTGTGAGCTATCTGTTGCATCCCTAAGAACATGATCAACCAATGAGTATTTTCCTCCAGATCACCTGTAAACCAGACCGGCCAAGACGTTCCAATTAGCAGTTGCATGTAGCACCTTTGACTATTGTATGTTTACACAATCACTGACCGAGAGATTGCCAATAATCTCGTTTATATATATAGGAGAGGCATATTGACACAAGCTATATATCATATTTATTTCAGTCCAAACCTTGACAGCAACTGCAGAACACAAGCACGAGTGTATGCATGATTCCGTTTCAGAAATAAAAAAACGTGTGCATCAACTGGCCCACTGCCCTTTTAACAATATCATCTCTAGTGTATGTGAACGAAGTCATGCCCTCAAGTGGTGAAGGTACATTTTTTGCTAACTAGTAGAACTAATTTGTGACGTCGGACATTTTAAGAACTAGTTTAGCTTGCTAAAGAGGCTATGTAGAAGCAGAGTAGCTTTGTTTTACATTTTTTGCTAACTAGTAGAACTGAATCAACTTTCTGTTGGTCTTATTTTCGAGGTTCGATACAATTTTTTTTAAGAGGCAACCTAGGACACGTTGCTGTATAGAGAGGCTGACATCAAAATTTGGGGGGGGGGGGGCCTGCCAGAGCATTCTATTGCATCCCCTGAGAACAGTATCAGGCATTGAGTATTTCCCTGAGAACCTCAAACCCAGACAGCAACAACACAATACAAGCATTAGTGTATGCATGATTCAGTTTTAGAACTAAAATTCGTGTGTCATATCATTTGGGAGGGGGCTGTGAGAGCTTTCTATTGCATCCCCTGAGATTTTAAGAACATGATCAGCCATTGAGTATTTCCCTGAGAACCTCGAACCCTGACAACAACAACAACAACACAATACAAGCACGAGTGTATGCATGATTCAGTTTTAGAACTAAAATACGTGCGTCAGATCATTTGGTCAACCCGCCGGCTGCCGTTTTAACAAGATCATCTCTAGTGTATGTGAATGAAGTCGTGCTCTCATGTGGTCACGGTACATTTTCTAACTAGTAGAATTGATTTGTCGGACATTTTTTACTACGAAACAGAGGTAGTAGTGAGCTAGCCGTATATAAACATGCCGAATTGTGTAGCGCAGTGGAATCAACTCATGAATGGTCTCGTGTTCGAGGTTCTATGTATGAAGTATATTTAATTTTTGAGAAGAGGCAACCTAGGATACGTTTTCTATAGACCCACCAGCTCGACCATAACACGTCTGTATCATGCAAATTAACCTTCAGGTAATAGGAGCAACCAAAGATAAAAAAGGTAGCTAGAATCAATCACCATATCCCATAATGCATTGAGCCACCGACATGATGGATCGACCTACATCGCAAAACCTTCAAGTAACAGAGCAACCGGGAAAAATTCACGAGCATCACACAATCCTTTGAGTCACCAGCATGTTGGACCCGACCGGTTTGAACTGCACCGCTTATCCTTCAGGTAACAGGGCAACCGAAGAAAAAAAGTCAGTTAGAACCGATCACGAGATCACACAATCCTTTGAGTCGATGACATGGTGGACCTGTCCTGTGTCAACCAGCCTTGAGGTAACGGAGCAACCGAAAGAAAAAAATTCATGAGATCACACAATCCTTCAAGTTACTGACATGGTGGATCTTCCCTTCATCGCCCAGCCTTTAGATAATGGAGCAACCGAAAGAAAAAAGTCACGAGCTCACACAATCCTTTGAGTCACTGACATGGTGGATCCGTCCTTCATTGCCCAGCCTTCAAGTAACGGAGCAACCGAAAACGCTTCAGATGAGAGTAATGTCGCACGTGGAATCAAAAACACAAGCTTTGACCACGAAAAACGCGCATCGATCATGGTAGATGGCTCCAGCGGAGCAGCCGGCACGATTTGGGTATTTCCTGGTGGATGGTGTGCATCGACCGTGAAAGCACCAAAATCACCCAAAATACGTGGTAGATGGTCACCATCTACCACACGGAAGATGCTAATTCGTGGTGGAAAGTAACTTTTCTTCTAGTGGCTCTCTTGATCAAAGTCACATGACCCTTGCGTTGGTTGTTTCTCGATGCAGCAATCCGTCTAAGAATGCTCATTGTAGAACTTTTGCACATCATCATCAACATGGTCAAATGTCATCCCTAAAAAGGAACAACTGGTTGTGATGAAACATCATCTTTGTCGTCTTCAACTTGTATCTAAGCATCTTGTTGTTCTGCCCCACCCGCTGTATGTTCTTTCTTGAATACCATCTGATGAGGATATATCCATGGATTATGGTGATTGTACATGGAAGCTGGAAAGAAGTATTGAGTCTAATTGATGAGTATCATAAGGTGAACTCATTCCTAGTTGAGCATGATACTTTGATTTCTAAGAATTTTATACCACCTAAGTCATTGTATTTGTGTGTCATTAGGTTTGATTTAATAGCGAGTGTGTCGCATGGAAAAGAAGTTATGCGCAATGAACGAATCTCGTTGACAACCATCAAGATGGCGAGCATGAGGGAGGAGAGGGAGGAAGTGGAGCCATCAAGCAAAGGACGACGTGCCACAAGAGAAAACATCCAGGGAAGAAGCTTCAACCAAAGTTTAGTCCATCCCGGACATGGGCCGGAATTAGCCCAGACATTGGGCCTATATCCAAAACGCAATAGGATCTTCTAGTACCAATCCGGATATAACCCGGACAGAGCCCGAACATAGCCGGGAGCACGGAAAAGTTTGTTTCGACCCAAACTAGAGTTTGAGTCGGTTTGTACCCATTTTAGTCGAACCAAAATTGCCTTTCGAGTCAAGAAACCTATTGGGATGTCCCATCTACTATAGATAGATGAGGGATAACTCAAATTAGGGTTAGACCATGTTTTGATTAAACCCTAGATCGGTTTGCTACAAGTGTTCATCTATATTTGTGTTCCTCGTTGTTGCGAGCAAGAATACATCCTCTCCACTTTGTTTCGATATGGAGATTGTGCTACCAAAGTTAGAGTGTGATATGTCGTTCCACTGGGAATTGGTAGTTTGCAAGCCGCTCGTGGTCGGCGGCTACGTTGCTCAAGCGTGCGGTGTTGCGAATATCCATTGGGTTGAAGAGCTGTTGCATTGTCAACGGGGGAACAACCACAGAGTTCGAGAGCATCTCGCGAATTACCTTCCAGTCATCATCCATCCACCATCGGCTCACTGACGGGCAACCTCATTTCATCTTGGTATCAGAGCCAGGTTTTGTTCAGCTCGAATACCATCTTCTTGTGAGTCAATTGCATCATAACACCAAGGCTATAGCCCCATCCGTATAATTACTGCCCTGAGCTTCTCCATCAGCAAAAGAATCCAACCAATGATGGAAACAATTTCTAGATTTCAGAACCGGTAGCATTTTTCATAACAAACTACATTATATATCACATCATGACCATTCAGTAGCAATGTTGTAATTTCTATATGATCATCATGCAACAATAGCATGATCACATGAACTACATTTGCAACATATATGTTAGCACCCGTTTTTGGCAGGTCACAAGTTCCAGCTCAGCCAATGGAGAATTGGTGACCCGGAGAAGGCCTGAAGTTGTGACCCGGCAAAAGCCAATCCGGCATAGACTGAATCTGGTGAAGGCAAAACTCAAGTTTCCTAAAGATTCTAGAAGCCGCACAAGGGAAGCCAGGCGCGACATTGTTTAACGCTTTGGAGCCCAAAACAGAAGTCGGATGCCGTTGATAGAAAGAGTTCGAGGTCAACACGGAAGGACAAAAGGAGACTTTCCAAAAGAACCCGGAGATGAACGCTTGAAGTCCGGATCCAGTACAAAGCCGGCCAAGGCTTTTACCTAATTTAGAGATAGAAACCGACTTAGACTACGAATTGTAATCCTTGTAGAAGTACAATGCTTGTACGGGAAGTCCAGCCGCCTCATTATATATGTAAGAGGTGACGGCCGATTGAAATTAAGCAAACAATCGACAATCAATACAATCCCTAATTTTTACCCTCAAACCCTTGTTCATGCTTCCGTTATTCAGCGACTTTGTGTGAGTTCATCGAATATCGACAATCGAACTAAGAGCGGTCGAATCCGGGTTAGTTCAGCCAATCGTCGCCGGCTTCCTCTGACGGGATCCCTCCCGAGGGGCTGGGGCGTCTGGTTCCAAAAGCGCCGGCTTGTTATCTTGCGTATCGCGCTATAAGTCGGCCTCCCGCGAGGCGAGTTGCGGAGTATCTCCCCCGGCACCGCGGGTACATGAGGACGTGTTCGTGCGACGAATTTTTAACGCAACACACTTTTTGGCGACTCCGCTGGTTACAATTTCAAACCTAAATCGGGCAATGATGACCGGTTCTAAGGCTACAGATTTGTCTGCCATCACCACCAACAACATCATCAAACCTACTCTCAAGGATCTGTCGGAGGCACAACGCCAAGACCTGGATGAGTGGAAGAAGAAGAGAAACGAGGAGTTCGAGGCGCTGCGAATCAAGCGGGAGTTGGAAGACGAGGAGTTGTACTTGGCCAGCTTCAAGTTAGATCGGCAAGGTGTAACCGTGCCGATCAAGGAGCCGGAATATGTACCTCTGAGCATCAACACTGACAAACCCGCTGTAAGTAACAGTACCTTTTCTCCTGAGCAATTAGCCAAAATTCAGTTTCATGTTTCGCAAGGCACTAACAATGTTTATGATCTTATGTTGGAACATGAAAAGGCTAAGAAAAACACCATCCAAGGCCAGACATTAGACGCACAAACGATGAACCCCTACAGGGAAAACCGGCTTGTTAATGCTCTACCTTGTCCAACTCCGATCCAAAGGTCACCTGACCCAGCAGGTCAGCTGGGACCAACGGTGCGACTCCTGGGACGTGAGTCAATGCCGAATTCAGATTCGGCTCCTTGGATACAAGCTGGCCCTGTGGCCAATTCTCCTTCTGTTCCGGCTCAATCGGCCAACGTGGACGATTTGGTGGTCGAGTTCAGAAAGAAATTGGACCAGTTAGCTTATGATAAATTTGGGTTATGCCTAAACATAGAACCTACGTTAAACCCTACCCCGAATATTTTGATCTACAACCTTATCCACCTGGCTATAGAGTTCCTGAGTTTTCTAAATTTAATGGGGCGGATAACAAGTCGACATGGGAGCATATTAGTCAATATTTGGCTCAATTAGGCAAAGCTAATCATGATCACATCAAAGTTTGCTTGTTCTCGTTGTCATTAACTGGTGTTGCATTTTCTTGGTTTTCGGCTTTAGCTCCTAATTCTATACATACTTGGTTTCACCTGGAACAGAAGTTCCACGAGCACTTCTTTGCTGGAGAGATTGAATTAAAGTTGTCCATCTTACATTGGTTAGGCAAAAACATGATGAATCGGTATCCGATTATGTCAATAGATTTAGAAACACAAGAAACCGGTGCTATGGCTTGGCGATAAATGAAAGGTATATGGCCGACTTAGTTTTTAACGGGTTGAGATCATCTAAAAGAGAAGCTGGAAGGACACGAGTTCTCCTCTGTTGGACAAGCCCGGGAGAGAGCTCTGGCTCACGAAAGCTAGGTTAACAATACCAAAGATTCGCATCGCATAGGTAGGAGTCGGCTTAACACTATTGAGCATAATGCCGACTCCGACAACGAAGCCGATGTTTATTCTGCCGAATTCATTTGGCCTAGTAAGGCCAAACCTTATATGTGTGATGACTTGAAGCCGATTCGCAAGAATCGGGATGATGAGGTAAAGTGCAGCTTTGACGTAGGCAAGTGCAATAGAATATTTGATGCCTTGTTAAAAGATAAGGTGATACGGGTTAACCATATTATACCATCGCCTGATGAGTTAAGGAGGCGGGCTTATTGCAAGTATCACAATTCTTTCTCTCATGCTACTAATTATTGCAATGTCTTTCGTCAACAGATTCAATCGGCCCTTAACGATGGACGATTGAGCTTTGCTGGCATGGCTATTGACACACAGCCATTCCCAATGAACGTGCTAGACTTGGAGGGGAAGAAAGTTCTTCTTTGGCCAGAGGCGGCCGAACGCGCTAATAGATCTAACGTGGTTATTGGTGAGCCCAGGAAAGAAGCCGGCGGCAACGAGATGAGGAGGCAGATCACATTGAGCCGGCAAACCGATGGACAGGAGGTGATCAAGATCACCATCAAGAACTTTACACCCGGGGGGCAATAACCATGTTCAGGGGAATCACCACCCAGTTTCATGAAGCCCAGGAACGCGAAAGTCGGCAAGTGGAAAACAAATCAGGTTGAATACAAGCCAAAGAAGATCATGCTGACTTTCGACATGTTGCTGAACAAGTACGTGCGCCAGGCCGGGTCCAAGGTGAACCAGCAATATGGGAAGCAGCCTAGGTCACCATCTATCGAAGTAAGTTGCCAATATCAAATGTCGGCTAGGGAGTCCAACCGTCAAACAACCCGGCAAACTGTGCGGAGCCAGCTTGTATATCCGGATGATTCCTCATACTAGCGAGTCAAGGCGCAAGAAGATAAAGCAGTTGACCTGGGAGGTGGATTGGTCCCAAACAACTCATTGGTCATTGGAACGCATGTGCTGAAGCTGAAGGACCCGGCCATAGAGTTGGCAAATGATGAGCCGATACTTGCTGTCGTGCCTAAGGTGACATCCAATGACCATGAAGCCGGATCTAGCCAAGCTGTAGCAACCAAACCCCGGGACCCAAAATATACCTAGCCAAAGTGGTGCCCGCCAGGTATAACAAAGACGCAAAGGCGAAAGCTACAGAGGGCAAGGAACCAGGAAAAAGTTGAGAAAGAAGCTGAGCAAGCTAGGGACGTCAATTTCAATGCTGAAAAACCAATGGTGTCGACTCAAGTATGGGTACCCAAGCCAACTCCTACGACAACTCCTTTGATGATTGCACCGAGTCATGATATTAGCGGCGAGACAGAGCCGGTTTCCGTACCGGCCATTACTTATTCATCATGGGAAGATGAGGTAGAAGCAGCAGATTTGGAGACAAGAGACAAGCCGGCAGAAGACGAGTCGGCTGACGAGTCAACATATGAAGGCCCGGAAGAGAACCTGCCAAGCGAGGAGTCGGCAGAAGGTGAAACAGAGATGTTGGAATCAGTAATGGACGAGTCGGAAAATTTGCTAGAGGAAGATTTGCTGGATTATGAGTGTCGCAACAGTGGAACACGGAGTTCCCCTGATGCGGTCAAAGTGGGTCTACCACCTGTGGGCCCACCAAGAAAGCGAACAAAGCAAAGGTTCAAGACTGGCAGATGGCCCCCCCATCTGCCCCGCGACGACCAGGCAAGGATGGCATCGACAACCACCACTAAGGACTAGGGGACCTCCCGGGGTCTCCCTCAACCCGGCAGACAACGCGGAGGTCCCGGGGACCCCGACGCCCGGCAGGAGGCCATGCTCACCCCCGGGATCCAACATCCGTACAAGGAAAGAGGATAAGCTTGCCAGCTCTAGTTGGAAGATCCTAGAAGACTTGGGCGCCAAGATGACGGAGGCGCCGCGGGGGGACACGGTTAGAAAAGGTGACAACCTTTGTCCGACCGCCCTGCAAAAGGTGGGCGACCGCACCTAACCCCCCTCAGAAGAATACTTGGACAAGAATAGGCCACGTCACCCCATAAGTACAACCCGGAGGGGTTTTTCCGCCTAAAACCCCTCCGCCCCCAAAGGTGCACCTGTGGGATCCCCTTATCCTATAAAAGGAGGACCAAGGCACCGGAGGGAGGGGACAGATTTCCGGAAAGTCGGAGGCTAGGCTAGGTAGCGCACAAGACGAAGAGTAGCAGAAGCGAGAGGTGATCTCCTCCGAGTCAGGATCTGCTCGTCTTCAACCTCTAGCCAACACCTCCCGGGTTCTCACCCGCAACCACCTTTGTAAGGCTACAACATGATAAACCGCTCAATCCAGACATGCAGGAGTAGGGCTTTTAGCCTCCGGGCAGCCTGAACCTGGGTAAACTCCCTGTGTCCCTGCGTTGCTTGCTAGTACGTAGATCGGAGGTCTTGACGAAGTTCTCCCGGCAGAAGAAGTTTCCCAGCCTCCTTCGCGCCCCATACCGAACCTAAAAAGGGTGTATCCTTTACTCCCGGTGTCTGTGATCCAAGACACGACATCTAGCATGCCAGGTAGGGGGTGTAACATCCCGGGGTTTTCCCCAACTTAGAAATTGCTTGTTTTTCTTTTTCGCATCATCATGGCATCATGTTTCAATCACCTTGCACATTTTGCAAAATAAATCAAAATATTATTTTAGCAAACCCTATTTATTTTGGCAAAATCCCTCCTCTCTTTCTTTTCCCTCTTTTCTTTTCCTATCTTTTCGTTATGTCCTTTTCCAATTCTTTGAACTAGTCGTCAACCCGTGCACCTGCACGGGCTAACATTTTTTGAAATATATTAAAGCGGGGGAGTTTTAATTTGACACCTTGTTATTAATATTATGTCAAGGTTACATTGCCATGTCAGATTCATTTTTTACAGCCAAATATTGCATACTCGAATTGTCACATTAAGAGACCAATCAACGAAAAGAGTTTAGACCCGGGTTTTCCATATACCTATTTGTAATATTCAAAGAAACCCAACTTGGATAGATATGTTTTATATTAAGTAATAGGTACACATAAATACAATAATAGAAATATTTTTCTTCTGTAACTTAATAATGGTTAATTTTCCAGTTTGGACATGCTTCAAGAAGAAACTCCAAGCTATAAATGTTGATAACTTGGCTCACATACATGATTATTTAACTGAAAAACAGGATAATTGTGATCATATAGGTTTTGGAAAAAAAGATACAGTTGAAGGAGGTAGATAGCAAAATGAGAACAACTAAAAGGTAAATCGACTAACTACACTGTTCATTAAATATCATAATTAATTTACCCTACATGCAACAATATTGGCATTTACGTAATGATGGCAAACTTATGGGCACGGTTTGATGAAACTACAATTTAAAAAGTATCAAATCACACCATAAATCACACATCTGAAATCCATATATTTCTACATTTGTGTTTTTATTTTATTTTCTATATTTATGATTGCCGATGGTTACAATATTTATGATTTTTCAGATGTGTTACTGTTGGTGTTGGTCCATTCCAGTTTTTTAAGCAAAACTTAACTAATGTTATTTTTATCTAAGGTGAAGCACTAATATGTAACTTAGAAGCAAATGAGATGTTGCATCTGTCATACAGTATAATATGTTATTCCAACCCATATAGCAGTATATTTGGCACCGTTATTCCAACTTCAACACTTTGGTTCATATCCTAATAGGTGCGAATTTAGGTTGCTATTTAGCTCTCCGCAGTTTTTGCACAACGAAAATCCTCGTTGTATAAATAAATAAATATATATATATATAATATGCAAAGAAACTCAAAGAAACTTGAACATGACATTATCTAAACTGTATAGTATAAATATCTAGTACCTAGTCAACATATCTACTGAAATCAATGCAGAAGTGAATTACTTGAAAAAACATTCAAAACGCAATGAAAAGGATCAGTTTGACATTTCAATGGGAGAACATAGCTTCAGGTTATTTAACTCTTACTCGAAAATACTTGTTACTATAAGCCAAAAATCAGGATGCATTTTTACCTAAAAAAAGCGCGCATGGAGGTCTAGAATTTCCTTAGTTTCATGCTCCTCATATGGCAAAGAATACGGAAAACCCTACAACCAAGATGAATGATAGTGCAACACTAAAAAGTTGTGTTTATAAAAATAAAATGATCAATTGGAATGTGACAAAGGAATTACCTGAGAAGACAAAAGACTCTCCAAATGAAGATGGAAAGGTTACCTACTCTTGTTTTCTAAGAAGACATACAAATCAAGGCAAACAAAGTCAGATCAAAGAATAATTATTTGTATAATTAGTATATTTGTTAGCATCATATATTTTGTTCTTGTAATTGGTAGAGCTGTTTTCCATTATTGACACCGCATTTCTCGATTATGAAAATTGAATCGTTTTATGAAATCAGATATCTCAAGGTACTTTGTACTATAAGTATTGTCTAAGAATGATGCCAACTTGCATGGACAGGTAAGTAAGAACTTTATCCATGACTGAATAATAAGATATATTGTAATCCAGAAAGAAATACATCTTGAATATGCTAGCTGTCAGCAAGATTATGTCTCTTATCAACTATAACGTGAGTGCCTATTTGGTTTAGACAGCACTCAAAATTATAATTTAGCTACAGCAAAGTGACATCGTATATTTATATGCAGGTGCTAAGAAAAAGGTTTGACACAAAATTGCAATAGGAAGGAGAAGACGAAAATTACGGTACACATGACAGATACAGCCTGATGCTTAAGATAAGTAATAGTAACTATATTGCTCCTGTTTACAACAACAAAAAATCGGATCAATTTCATGTTTAGGTCATGCACAGCAATTGAGGACCTCAGATGCTTTCTAAATTACATAGAATTAGCCACATATAAAGCCTCTCGTCTATTGATGCGACATAGGAAATCAAAGCAATTTTTGACGGGTTCTATACTGAAGATTTGAACGGTTGAAAGACATAAGTCTACAAGTTACTGAATTGGGATTATTTGCCTATTGAGTTGGAGCATGAGTGACGGCCGAGAAACTGAACCCTGTGCGCGAGGGTGAACTACTACATCAACAGTCCGCTGCAGTGGCTCCTTCGGGCGGGCGTATCAAGGATGACGGCTGCTCGACCTGCCTAAATTTTATGTCAATCGGCTTCTACATCTGCTGGACTACTATGGCCTTGAAAGAGATAGTGAATTACTTCATGCATTGAGTCCTCTGCTTCACCGACTATTGCTGCAACCATGGACATGGAACATCACCAGTACCTTCATTTGAAAGGAACATCTTTCCAATCAGCATGCTCCTCAAACCTGAGTAGCAAAGTAGCAGCAATATAAAGAAATGCACAACCGGAAAACTGATGCTAGAATCATATGCTTCCATAACCTGATTTTTTTCTTGCTTGCAAATTTCCGATAATGAGGAAATCATTAGATTTTTATAATTGTTAGGCGAAAAAAAGAAAAAAAAAGCTTGTACATTATACAGATGTGCAACAACAACCGAAATTATGCTCACCTCAGTACCTCACAAATACCTTGCAAAGATACAACAAAAAAATTCATACTATTCAAATCCGAATAGCCGAGTATTTGCAATATAAAGGAAGGCACAAAAAGTTAATGGAACAATTATAAGCTTTCATCATCTGATTTTCTAGGCTTTGAAGTTCTCATCTGAGGCTTGCACGCATCATTCTGTAAATTTGCAACGCAAGTAGCATATGAGAAAATAATTTAAGTTATATTGCGAATTTTCTATGACCCACGTAATAGTAGAATTCACTATATATAATTGAAGTTTGAAAATATATGAATCTAGCTAGTACGTTATTAGAACCACAGTCCATAATTGCACATAAAAGAATAAGGAATTAACACACGTATGTTTGATGTGCATATTCTGTATTTGGTGAAGGCGTATAGAGCAAGTTCCAAAATCAAATCTTTCAAAACCTGGAACCTCAGCAATGAATCAAAATCTGAAATGTACGATGCCACACATTATCATTAAAAACATTATTAACTGAGAACTGTTATTAATTCAGGGAAGAAAGAACTAAATCTGATTGAGATGGCATGCAGCAAACCCAAATCCTACCAGGATTGTACCTGAAAGGAGAAAATCTTGTGTGACCGGTTAGGAAGTTGCTGTTGCTTCTTCAAGAACGGCTTGTCAGGCTCCTATGTGTCGCAATCGCGATCGGCCGGCCGGCCGGGAGAAGTTCCAGTCTCCATCAGATAATTTAACCGTACACACAACTGCACTATTCCGGTGGATTTCATCTCTGTTGCTCCATAGAAAAACGAAAGAGTGTGTTAGTATATGGTTGCGCGGAAGCTTTGGGTTGCAGCTGATGCCGTCATCGTGGCCCATAATCCGCACAACCTATACAGCTCATGGAGATGGAGAGATAGCTTCTCTTCATTGGCTATTTCCCTGCCGATGGAAACTCGTCGGCATGTCGCCGCCAGATCCAGAAGAGGAGATCCTTTTTATTTTTTCGAGGGTATCGGGAGAACTTGAAGGAGAAGAGACGTGTGCGTGGCAGAGACCGATGCATGTTATTGTTGTTTCATCCGACAGTGACGGTTTGATATAACTTCATCGGACAGATAATTTTTTAATAATCGTGAGGATTAACGTGGAGCCTTCTACGGTGCCTCCAATTAGTGGCCTTCTACGGTGCCTCCAATTAGTAAATATAAGATTGGGAAAAATCCTCAAAAAAAAATCTTAAAAGGGCAGCAGCCCAAGACCAGCCCAGCCCACCAATCCTTCTCCTACCTTGACGTCATGCTTGTACGAACCAGGGGCAGCCACGTGATCCTCTCCTCCTCTGCTGGATGCACACCGTACATCGCCTCCCCCTCCTATAAATCATGTCCAGGAGCTTGACCTAGCCCTCCTCCTCCTTTTCCCCAACAACGCCGCCTCCTCGCCCTTTCTCCTGACCTCACCATCTCCATGCCAAGCAGCGCGCCCCTAACGCCACCGAGGTCGGCCGCCGTCGATGTCCCCATTTGTACGCGCCACCCCTGGCCACGCCGCCATGTCCAGGAGGCCTGCGGCGGCGCCTACGACCAACACGCGCAAGGAATCGGAACCTGGGATGCCGCACACATCGTCTTCTTCCACGACGTCCTCGCCGACCGTCGCCGCCCCGTCGTCGAATTCGTCGCCACCGGTGTTCCCCAAGCCTCCCCGTGTTTTCCTGAAGGTGCGGCACGGCTTCCTCTTCAATATGACGCAGACCCGGAGCCGGAGCAGCTAGGGATACGCCAAGTCGGCCGTCGACGTTGTCGTCTCCTCCGCGTGTACGCCAAGAACACCAAGCTCTTCTTCCTCTACCTCCGACTCGCTGCCGTCTTCCCCGAGCCCGTTCTCTTCGCCAGCAGACCCGTTGTGAGCAGCCGCCCCTCTCCCTTCTCTTCCCAGCGTCGATGGCATCCTGTACGCGTGCTCCGCTTGTTCCGATCGCCGTCCACCATAGTCATGTGCGCAAGTTCACGCACGAGTCTCTTCCGCTGCGGCTTGGATGCTCCTTTTCCTGTACGCACACCAGCTTCTGCCTCGCCCACACATGGGCTCCCAGACGTACGCAGCAACCAGCAGCACCGATGCGCATCGTCCATGTATCTCTGCACCGAAGCCTGAAGTCTGGACCTTGCTGTTTGGAAATTCAGTTAACCCCGCCTTTGTTACCTCTTTTACAAAACAAACCCGCCTCCTGACAACAACACCGAGCTAGCCCAGTGGCCTGCTCTCTTCTCCTCAGCCCAGCAGACCAGTGTTCGATACCCCAGCCTCCATCTATTCCTCCCCTATTCTGTTCATTTTTTTCCTTTTTGCAAATTATATCCAAATCCATATCTTTTAATTTGTAGCACCAAATTTGAAATGTTATATATGAAAGTTGTTCAGAAAATTGTGTAGAATTTAAATATGCCATCCATGCTCATGTTTGCATCATGTAGCTTGCATTTTAGTTGTGTTTTGTTTATCACCTAAATAATTAAATATGGAATATGTGGGTTCGAATTTAATTATTGACCCGGTTCCATTTAATTTTGAGTAGCTCACCCATGCATTGTTTAGACTTGCTAATAACATTTAATTTTGATGGTTAGAAAAATAACTTGAACCATATATTTAAATGTCAGAATCCGGTTCCGTTTAATTTGGCTTAACTGCATCTTCTCATGTCTTGCCATGCCATGCATTCATCTATTCCACCCCTATTCTGTTCATTTTTTTCCTTTTTGCAAATTATATCCAAATCCATATCTTTTAATTTGTAGCACCAAATTTGAAATGTTATATATGAAAGTTGTTCAGAAAATTGTGTAGAATTTAAATATGCCATCCATGCTCATGTTTGCATCATGTAGCTTGCATTTTAGTTGTGTTTTGTTTATCACCTAAATAATTAAATATGGAATATGTGGGTTCGAATTTAATTATTGACCCGGTTCCATTTAATTTTGAGTAGCTCACCCATGCATTGTTTAGACTTGCTAATAACATTTAATTTTGATGGTTAGAAAAATAACTTGAACCATATATTTAAATGTCAGAATCCGGTTCCGTTTAATTTGGCTTAACTGCATCTTCTCATGTCTTGCCATGCCATGCATTCATGTCATCAACATGCTGGTTCTTTTGCCGTAGTAGTAAAATGCATCTTTTGCGCTTCCAGTGTTCGTTGCTTATTCGGGATAGGTCGTTGAGTTGATGTGAGCAACGACAGGTTCTGCTAGCTCTACCGGATTGTAGGCAAGCCATACTCCCTTGCTATCTTTGCTAGTTTTTCCGTCTCCTGTCTTTTGTTCCTTTCTAGCCCTATGTTACAATGCTTGTGTCCCGATCCTATTTGTATGTTTACCTGGGAGCCATGATATAGCCTCACCTCCACATTCTATTAAGCTGTTGTTTGTTTATCTTGTTGGCCTTGCGAGTCGTAGCGCATGCTTAGGTTTGTTTTGCTCGAGTCTTTATCTAGTCTTTCTTTAATATGATAGTTGGGTTAAATTCACATGATAATCTTTAATGTTTGACGATGGGAATAATAATAAAGATAAGGCATCGGCGGAAGGCCAATCGTGGTGATTTGTTCTGCTAGTGTCGCCTAGGACCCGAGTTCTTGTCCTCTGATCCAAGACTAAGCGCACTACCCACATGTGGGAGGAAATGGGACTCCCCTCGACCTAGTACCGGATCTGCAGCCTTGTCCAGGGCGCCACAAGTAGTTCGGGTGTTTCCATTTGCGCGGCGCTTTATTATATTGTTGCAGGTACACGGATGGGACGCCTCCGAAAGATATGATACGTGATAGTTACTTACGGTAGGGTTGCGGATAGTTCGTTTATCGAGTGTGGAAGGAGGGGCAATCGTATGAGTGTTCCCTCCTGAAGCCGTTCACGCAACAGTTAGGTCCACCTCAGAGCTTCGGCCGGACTTTCAAGGCGGGTCAGACCTAGCTAGGTGGTTCCCTGGACTTGTGTGGTAATGAAGGAAAGTGTAGTGTCAGATACCCTGCCAGCATACCCCGGAAGTGTGCTAATTGCATGGCGCGAATGGTTCAACAACATGTGTTTATATTTGTGCACCCCAGCAGGGTTAAATCTTTTTAAAAAGTTGTGTCCACGGTTATGGACGACTTGGTGAAATGTGCTGGTTAACAAGATCATAGACAACACACCTAATAATAATAACTTGACTAGTAAGATTAATTGAATAATATCCTATAAAATTGTCAACCGTGTGAGTGCCTTTGGGCTTGCTATCCGTGGTTTTAAACGGGCGGGTAAGGAATCGGCTGGGTTATGTTTGGTGTTAGCATAGTTGGTTACCTGTGGGGACCCCGGACTAGCCTGTCCGAAATACCCTTGTGCCTACATCAGCGATCCCATGATCAGTGTGTCGCTGAGCACAATCAAACTGGTAATCAAGGAACATCCATAAATACCGAAGGAATATACTTACTTGATTGAAGTCATACTCTTCAATAGGTACTTGCAGCGGAAAATCACCAAACAACGTGGAGCCCAAGTCATTCGCCTTAACCCTACAGGCAACTGACTGGGAAGCGCCCTAGTTCGCATTGACGTCATTTCCGCCTCCTCCTTCAAGCTGCTCTTCCTTAAAATCTGGCTAAGACAATAGCCAGGGACGAAACCATTATGAGTACAATGGGAATTGTACTCGCAAACTACTCCTCTACTGAGTATGCACCAATTTTAAGTTGTTGCCTATAGCACTTTTAGTTATTACTCTATCTCTATATCTTTGTTGAAAAAGGTAAGAAGAGATCACTACCACAGAATAGGCTATCTGTGGCGCACCATTTTGCTTATCTGTGGCGCATCTGTGGGCTAGCCTGGTGCGCCACAGAATTCTCGCCACAAAAATATTTTCTGTGGCGCACCAGGGCATATGCGCCACAGAAATATCAACTTTCTGTGGCGCACCCCTGTCTGTGCGCCACAGAAATAGGTCGCCAGGACCCTATGGAGAGGCTTTCTGTGGCGCACTGACCTTGGTGCGCCACAGAAAGTGGTGCGCCACAGAAACTGAAAAAGGTGCGCCACAGAAGTGTTAACCAGAAAAACTGTATTTTTTTATTTTGCTGTATAAATACACGTATATACAGTATTTATACAGGTTTATACAGAAAATACAGGTATATTTGACAGGTATATAAACAGACAATGATATTAATCAATATGTCATCACACATATATATTACTTAATTAGTGGCCCGATCGAGATATATATATACACATAGTCACAAAAGTGCCGAATGTAAACACAATTAGCTAGTCATGTATATACAACCAAAAGTTCAACATTTCACACTATATACACATTACAAATCAAGTGTTCGCCGCCTAACTATGATCCGGGAGCATGCATAATCATGGAGTCCTCTACTTTCGCGGCTCCGGCAACGGTAGAAAGCCTTGTTTCGTCCTCCACTCCCTGGTGTCATACTGTGCCTCTAGTCGTTCTTCGATATTCCTCTGAGACAACACTGAAGATAAATTGGGATATATATATAGGTTAGTGATATAAAATAGAATATAATTTATTCATCTAAGTAGAGAGGCAAGACAATCATATGGCTATCCTATTTGGGTTTCATAGCATAGCATATATATAATAGATAACCCTACACATGCACTTCTATATATAATACCTCTGTGGTGGTGGTAGGCCCCTGATCTGTGAAGGACATCTTCGAGGATGATCGTTGTCAACTGCAGCTGGATGCGATGGAAGTCTGCTCTGTAATCAGCATCGGTGAGAGCATCCTCTGATTTGGTGTATTCTTTGAGACCCGATGGAAACTTCGCTTTCTCGCAATCCCGGACAATTCCTTTAAGGTGATGGAGGGCGTAGTAGGCCTCCTTCACGCTGCCATCCAGTTGCTTGATGCAATGGAATCCGCTCCCATGCTGAAACTTGTGTGTGTTTTCATCCGTGAAAAATTCTGACTTCTTATGGAATGGGCCGCCCTTTTGGGCATAGGCCTCGAGAGCGTCATCCAGAACACCCTTTATTCTGGTGTATCGTCTCGGCGTGGATTTATTCCCCGAGTCCAAATAAGTGGCAATGGACCACCTCGGGGCTACGGAGATGAGTGCGCAGTACTTGTCCCTGCTCAACACAATTGAAACGGAATGTTGGACAAAGGATCAGCGATGGAAGAAATGTACAAGAAGGCATAAGATACGACGGTGGCGAGCGGATGTGTACTTACTCGAAAAAGAAAGGCAGAAGAAGGGTGGTCTTCCTCTTGTTGGCCAGCATGACCCTTACGAGGTACTCCTTGGCCGTTTCCCTTGTCTTTGACCCTTCCTCCAGATGGCTATCGCGCATGTAGTAAGGATCCACTATCGCGACGTACGGGGTCGCATCTCTCCTGATCTTCATCGCCATATCGAGCGCATATAGACGGACCATGTTATAGTCCAGCCGTTGAGTGTGAAAGAGTTTGAAGACGTCCTCGTACGCGATGAAGAACACATCCGCAGGGTCTTCCTGGACGAAGTCCACCAGCTCCTTTGGCACGTGGACCGCGAACGCCGGGTAACTCGGATGCTTTTCTTTAAGAAGCTGCTCCTCCAGATACAAGATACTTTGCACAGATGGTCTTCAGTATTGATCGACTTCGGCCTTGATGATGGCGATCTTCTCATTACCAGCTATATGTGATTCTTTCTATATTACCTCTCTTTTTGTCAAAACTTGTGGTTAGATAAGGCCAGTTAGTATAGCCACAAACTAGGGTTAGATGTTAATCTAGAATTTGGTAAGTGGGTTCAAAAAGTCGCGGCTTAATGGACTTTATAAAAAGGTTAGTGAAGAATCTTCACACTGTTTGTTTCCCAAACAGGTACCTTTGTCTTTCTTGTTTTGATTAGTTGAGCCGGGTTGAACTAGGATTGTTGTTCGGCAAATGACGTCGATGGCGTCCTTTCTCCTGGGGTAACTTCATGTTGACGATCTTTAAGTTGGTTTCCTTCGGGTTTGTTGGTGACGATCTCCCTTGGATGAGTCTTGTGCTTGAGGCTTCATATAATCTTCAGAAAATCAGCGGCAGGCTAGGGTTTTCATCTATCTTGCCCAAGTTTGCGGTGATAGGTAGGAGTTAGTCGAGGTTTCTTTGGTTTTATTTCACGGGACAAATTTGGGTGGGTCAAACCTAACAAGGTTAGCGCAAGGGATTAAGGTGCCACTAACTGCTCGTCAGGCGGGTAGGTACATGATCCTCTTTGAAACCCATCATTACCGTTGGTCTCTGAGCTCGAATCTTCATAGAAACTCTTATGCACTCCTTGAGTTCCTCTAGTTACCCATTCTAAATGAGTCTCCTTATGTCCTTGTTTCATGTCAAGGTTTGTGGTCCTAGAAGATTAGTCGGTACTATCGTGGACTTGAGTCAGACGTTAACCTAAAGCTAGATATGATAAGTTGGTGTGGTATTCTTGTAATTTCACAAGTTAATTTTGTGAGGTGGGGGCTCGTGTCTTCACGAGGTTGGCGTACAATTGCAGTTTCCTTCAAGATCTTGACGCACTTGCTCCAGATGGTGCATGATGTCTGACTTGCCGGTTAGGTTACAAAAATTTCCGGCTATTTGGCTAAGGATCGGGGGTCTTTTGTATCTTGCGGAACTATCAGATCTTAACGGGAGATGGTATAGATGAGAGGGAAAATATTTTAGAAAGATTTTCCTTGGCGGTTTACATCCGCAACAAGGTGCAACTATGGTGAAGAGTTAAAGAAGAGGAGTTTGAGATTACTTTGTGCTGCCGACAAGGCGTGATAGTGAACACACAAGAAAAACAACACCCAAACGGAGAACTTGCAAACAACACACAAGCAGATTACACACAAGCAAGGTGCACACAAGGTACGTCTAGTACCAACGGACGCCTAATACTCGTGGTAGTCGGGGTAACCGAGGTTCCTATCATAAGTTTTTCCTATGGGTCTTTGTCGAACATGGTTGGTGGAGTCTTCATCTTATCACCTTAGTCTTCTGCTGGAGAAATTGGGGTCGTCGAAGTTGCAACTTGAGTAGAATTGTTGATGTTGAGCTGAGGTCTTCGGAGGTTTCTTGCTTTGTTGACATTGACGATCTTGGCATTTGCGAATCAACCACCCTGAGGTTGAATGTCGAGGATTTGGGATGGAACCTTCTTCTCCTTCTGGCTACTGGTCAGTTAGGTCTCACTTGGGTTCATCATCGAGTATATATGTAGGTTTTGAATGAAGGTAAGATAATAGAAGAATGCCTTTGAAAATCTTAAAATAGAGGGGTAAGACTTTGAAATATTTGAGAAGATGAGAAGAGCGAAGCCATTTTTAGGACTTCTCTAGATAAAAATATATTTTGGTAGTAATATACTTTTGTCAAAAATATTTGCTTTCCTAACTAACGTCCATGCTAACTAAGGTCTCCTACAGTCAGGATTGCTCCGATACCAAGTCTGTGGGGACCCCGGACTAGCCTGTCCGAAATACCCTTGTGCCTACATCAGCGATCCCATGATCAGTGTGTCGCTGAGCACAATCAAACTGGTAATCAAGGAACATCCATAAATACCGAAGGAATATACTTACTTGATTGAAGTCATACTCTTCAATAGGTACTTGCAGCGGAAAATCACCAAACAACGTGGAGCCCAAGTCATTCGCCTTAACCCTACAGGCAACTGACTGGGAAGCGCCCTAGTTCGCATTGACGTCATTTCCGCCTCCTTCTTCAAGCTGCTCTTCCTTAAAATCTGGCTAAGACAATAGCCAGGGACGAAACCATTATGAGTACAATGGGAATTGTACTCGCAAACTACTCCTCTACTGAGTATGCACCAATTTTAAGTTGTTGCCTATAGCACTTTTAGTTATTACTCTATCTCTATATCTTTGTTGAAAAAGGTAAGAAGAGATTTACTACTATCTTTAGAGAGAATCACAATTTTATTATTTATCCAAAACTCCTCCTTTTTCCCGACCACGACTCATCATGGTCTCTTTTCCTCCACAACTCATACCACTTCATTTGGTATAGTTGGGATACATCAGCCACACCTTTGTTTCTTTAAAGTTACCTCCTTTTGTAAAACTTGCACATAGTCTAGTACAGCCTCCCAACTGTCCATATCCGAGGACTCGGCTATTCGAATAGTTTTTACCCTCTGCAGAGGTAGCACGCTTTTCCCACACCCATCCGGTAGCTCATCGTGTCTGCCACGTCCCGCCATACAAGGTGTATGCGAAGTTGAGCCACCGACCATAGCCTGTCCTTTGCTCATGCTAGTATAGGACCCTGCCCTTACGATTTCACCATTCCTTCAACACCTAGTACAGGATCCCCCGTCGAGGAACCTAGATGTAAGGACTCGTAGTTTTGCCCGGCGGGCGCGAAGCTCTTCAATCCCTCAATCCCTCAGATTGCCGGGACCCAGGTCAGGGGGTAGGTCGCCATGACCATCCCCTCATGCATAACGGAGTCATCTCCGTCGATGAGGTCTCCAGTACTAACACGAGCAAACTATATGACTACGCCCGTTCCCATATTTGGGTAGGTGTGGTCGCACAGGTTATCGGCTGGTCGTCATGGTACTAAGACACAATGTGCATTTTTCATAAACAACTCCCTTTATCACTTCTCCATTTTAACACCGATAACTCGGCATTTCATCATCAACTAGGTACTTTAAAAAGGAGTTTGGAATAAATCATATTTTTCCCATCCTATAATTTTAAGTATCTACTCTACATTTTTCATAGGGTGATAAAGCAGTTTTCATATCCTTTGTGAAAAGGTCTTTCAGAAAATCAATACCACTACTTTAGGAACTTGCATGTGATTAAATTAGAGGTATGTAAATGCAAGCTCAGCGAAGTAGCTTGCCTTGCTCAACAAAGTGCTCGGGTTCCTGCTGTTCGAAGTAATCTCCTTCCTCGTAGACTCCAGCAACGTTCTCGTCTAATCGACAAATAAACAATACAAGCAAACAATCACTAAGACTAAACAAGCAAACATCACATCACAATCATCATAAACATCACAATTAGCTACTGAACACACAAGATAACACAATTTGGTTTCAAATTGACTTCATTAACCATTATTCATTTGCATCACAATTATGGCAGAAACTAGGGTTTCAGGTTTAATTGCATAACTTTAGTTCTGTTGGTCACAAAAATATGAATTAAAATTCCACAGATAGCCACTGATTTATAGGAAACAACCCAATTGGATTTAACTCAATTTGAGTTATTAAACTCCCTGTATAAATGTTTTAATCCAGAATGTTGGTTTTCTTGTTTTTGCTACAACTCAAGTTAATTGTATTCAAAAATTAAATCCTTTTAGGGGTAACTATTATTGCTTAAATGTGAGATAACAAAATTGCTTTGACCTCATTTGGATTAACAGGGTATTAGAAACAAACAAGTTTAGCTTTCATACCTTCTGTGGCATTTTGAATATCATTATTTATTAATTAATCTAAATGGGGTGAAACCACTTTGGTGAGCTAGATATTTTCATAAGCTTTCCAGAACATTTTCATGTGCTATTTTTAGATTCCTAGATCTCAAGATATTGAATTTCAAAGTTCTAATCAAATTTCTGACAGAGAAATTTCCCTATTTTAAGTTTATCGATTAGCACATTTGTCATTTTAATTTTGAATCAGGGAATTATCCAACAAGATCATGGCCTATATCTAGGTGAAGATGGCATGTTATACTAGTTACAACATTTTAGTTTTCTATTTTTAGGCCTCTGGATAACATAGAAACTTGTATGGGAAGTGGCTACCCCTGTTATTTCATGTGGTGGAATAATCCGATTAGCTATCTTCCTCGGATTATATCTTTTATCTAGATTTTATTTTGGGGTTCAAAATACTTGTTCATGGTATTACACTAACTATACTAACATGACATGCCACTACTAACATCTAAATAAACCAAGATTAATTTCTATGATTGGATCAAAAACCTAAGCAGTAATCTGTTTTCAGAAGTTTCTGAAAACAGACAGAACATAGCTACTTTGCCTCATATTTCCGTTGAGCTAAACTAACTATTTTGGAAATCTAAAAGTTGCATCTGAATCTATGTAACTTGTTCTTTCTAACCATGGAAATATTTCAAATTTTTGTGGAGTAGATTTCTCAGAAAATGCTGGCAAAAGTGGCTTTTATAGGCGGGGGAGCTCGGTCTCGAGGAGGGAACTAGCCGGGACCGTTGATCTCGAGATCGACGGCCCACGGCCATCGTCTCCATCCCGATAGGCAGAGAACGTGGGAGAGAGGGAGAGCGGCCGGGGAGCTACCTGCCGGCGGCGAGGGGCGGCGGCGAGGGTCGGGGTCGACTGCGGTTGGCTAGGGCTGCGCCTGGACACCGGTGGCGTCGCCGGAGATGGGCTGCAGCGGCGGCGCGGCTCGGTGGCCGAGCTGCTCGAAGTGGAGCTCCGAGCTCCTCTCCGGGTGGCTCCTAGGTGAGGGGGTGGGGTGCGGTGGTGAGTGTGGTGAGGGGTGGAGGCCTTGGGGTTGCTTTTATAGGCGGGGGAGCTCGGTCTCGAGGAGGGCATTGGGGGTGGCGCGGCATGGGCGCGGGCGACACGGGCGGTGTGCGGCCGTCCATGGTCGGCGTCGTGTGGGGCGAGGGAGGCAAGGGCGCGGTGCCTGCGGGTCGGGGGAGGTGCTGCGCGTGCTGGGGCGGTCGGGGCCGGCTCGGGAGGGTGCTGGTCGGCCGGGGTGGTTGCGGTGCATGCGTGCCCGCAGGGTGTTCGATGCTTGGTCGGCCGGCAGTGCAACGGCAAATGCGGGCAAGAGGGAGGGCCAGGCGTGAAGGGGTCGAGTTGGGGAGCATCTAGGGGGCAAGGGGCAGCTCCAGGACATGGTGGTCGCTGGGTTTGGTGCGGGTTGGTCAAGTGGCCCGGGTGGTGGCCATGTCCATGGCATGGATGCTGAGGGCTAGGGTTTAGGGCATGGGAGTGCTAGGGGATTGTCCAGAACGTGCAAGGGGGTGCTGGGTGAGTGCTGGACATGAGAGAGACAAGATTAGGGCAAGTGTGGGGCTGCCATTTGAATATAGGGAAGGGGCACCATTTTGCACTATGTGCCACTATTAGGCACTTTAATGCTAAAGAAAAAGATGAAGTGCAAGTGTGCAAATGCTGTGGGAAATAAGTATAGGTGTTGGTGATTTTTTTGGTGCTATAATGGAAATTAGTTGACAAGTGCATCATAGCACATTTTGTGATTTGGTAAAATTAAAGAAAGTAATAGAAACGTAAATTTAGATTTTTGAACTTATATTTTGAAGAGGGAAGGAATATTAGAGCAAAGTGGGAGTGAGCACTATGTCACCCCACTGATTTTTGGTTTTAAAAGACAGTATTAATTTCTCACTTGGAGAAATTTGTTTGTCACTTTTCACCTGATTTTATGTGTTAATGTTTTTATTTTGTTTCTTTTCCTTTCTTCATATTTTTACTAAGCAACACACACATCAAACACACAATACTCACATCACAATCATGACCACACAATTCAACCACATGAATTAATCTCACCACCAATTCCATAATTAACAATACTATCTTATAAAAATGATCACACTCAATTATGACAAGATGATGTTTAAAGAATATCTCAACTCATAACTTAATTGTTTTCAACAAGGTTTGAGAAAGGAAATATGTGGGGTAATATATTTCCCACTAGAGTTGTTTTCAAATGGAGTGGAAATCAAGGTTTATAAAATGGGAGTTGCATATACATGCAAAATATCATGGTTGATAATTAAATAGGAGATAACATATAGATCCCCATATTTTTGGGAACACATAATTTTGGAAATACTTTTACTTTCTCAACTAAAAGGTATTTTATTTATTGCTGAAATCAAACATCATTGAAATAAACTTTGGCCAAAATAAGGTTGGAAAAGATATATGGAATTTACTCTTGTCATAACATGAGCACCAAGTTTAATATATTTTACTTGGGCTGGATTCTTGGATTAATATTTACCAGTCAAACAAGCATATACATCAAGTCACACAAGGTCAAACAGAACAATATACAGAAAAACACAATCAAATAATTAAGTATTTCAAAAAGTTTTTGTTGGTTCTGAATTTTTGGCTCTTGTTAAATTCTTATTATAAATTTGGGATGTTACAAATCCTTCCCCCCTTAAAATAAATCTCGTCCCGAGATTTTGCCCGGGGTACGGGGGAGTACGAGGGCACGGGTTTTGGGCTGACTATTCTTCCGAGGTCGTTGCTTCTTGAGTGAGATCACCAGATGAGATATTGACAAATGGATGTTGCAAGGTCGTTCCTTGTCGATAATTTTCTCTGATGGGTTTAGATCCTCGATGATAGGGTTGACTTGACGATCGATGCTCATGGATAGTCTTGGTTGGTTGTTTCCAGTTTCTACGAGGCTGAGGCGCAAGGAACTAACCATTACCACTTTCTGGTATACCTATTGCTGGTCTTCCCCCCTTAAAAAGGGGTTTTTAATCGGTCTTGCTGAAGTTTGCAGCTGGAGTTGACTTGGAGGCATTATTCTTCTTGATGATCTTCGTCTCGGTTGCCACTCCTTGGTGCTTGGTGTCGGTGCAGATATCATTTTGTACCCTTTTCTCCTTACAGGGGTCGTAGATGGGGACGTGTGGTTTTCAGGTTGCGTCGAGTCTGCGTACTCAACTCTCTTCGGTTTTCTAGGTAGATGAAGGATGTTAACAACTGCTAAGGGCGTCTAAACTTGCTTGGTGGTTGACGTTGTCCACCGCAGGTGCTTCCGTCGTTTGGTTCTTCTGGGTATCCGCTGGTTATTTGTCTTCATGCTTGTCCTTCTTTAGCTGAGTAAAGGAGGAAATTCATTGCTGACTTCCTTGGTTCTTGAGCTTCATGAAGCGTTGGTAAGAATCTTAAGAAGTACAGTCTAGATTATTGAGCTTCCAGATGAATCTAAAAGTCAGTTCGAGTGTCCTGAGTAGGTGGTTTGGTCTGCTGTTCTACGAGGGTGCAAGGGTCGCGTTCTTATTTAACCTTAAAAGTTAGAGAAAGAGCTTCATGTCAACAGTCGATGCTCGCGCTTTCTTGAATCCTCCTTCGGTGTGATTGGTCGAGGCCAGTTGAAAAGGATGATTGCTTGATAGGTAGCGTCGATGGTGCTTGCTTCCTGGTTCAATTTTGCACAGATGGTCTTCAGTATTGATCGACTTCGGCCTTGATGATGGCGATCTTCTCATTACCAGCTATATGTGATTCTTTCTATATTACCTCTCTTTTTGTCAAAACTTGTGGTTAGATAAGGCCAGTTAGTATAGCCACAAACTAGGGTTAGATGTTAATCTAGAATTTGGTAAGTGGGTTCAAAAAGTCGCGGCTTAATGGACTTTATAAAAAGGTTAGTGAAGAATCTTCACACTGTTTGTTTCCCAAACAGGTACCTTTGTCTTTCTTGTTTTGATTAGTTGAGCCGGGTTGAACTAGGATTGTTGTTCGGCAAATGACGTCGATGGCGTCCTTTCTCCTGGGGTAACTTCATGTTGACGATCTTTAAGTTGGTTTCCTTCGGGTTTGTTGGTGACGATCTCCCTTGGATGAGTCTTGTGCTTGAGGCTTCATATAATCTTCAGAAAATCAGCGGCAGGCTAGGGTTTTCATCTATCTTGCCCAAGTTTGCGGTGATAGGTAGGAGTTAGTCGAGGTTTTCTTTGGTTTTATTTCACGGGACAAATTTGGGTGGGTCAAACCTAACAAGGTTAGCGCAAGGGATTAAGGTGCCACTAACTGCTCGTCAGGCGGGTAGGTACATGATCCTCTTTGAAACCCATCATTACCGTTGGTCTCTGAGCTCGAATCTTCATAGAAACTCTTATGCACTCCTTGAGTTCCTCTAGTTACCCATTCTAAATGAGTCTCCTTATGTCCTTGTTTCATGTCAAGGTTTGTGGTCCTAGAAGATTAGTCGGTACTATCGTGGACTTGAGTCAGACGTTAACCTAAAGCTAGATATGATAAGTTGGTGTGGTATTCTTGTAATTTCACAAGTTAATTTTGTGAGGTGGGGGCTCGTGTCTTCACGAGGTTGGCGTACAATTGCAGTTTCCTTCAAGATCTTGACGCACTTGCTCCAGATGGTGCATGATGTCTGACTTGCCGGTTAGGTTACAAAAATTTCCGGCTATTTGGCTAAGGATCGGGGGTCTTTTGTATCTTGCGGAACTATCAGATCTTAACGGGAGATGGTATAGATGAGAGGGAAAATATTTTAGAAAGATTTCCTTGGCGGTTTACATCCGCAACAAGGTGCAACTATGGTGAAGAGTTAAAGAAGAGGAGTTTGAGATTACTTTGTGCTGCCGACAAGGCGTGATAGTGAACACACAAGAAAAACAACACCCAAACGGAGAACTTGCAAACAACACACAAGCAGATTACACACAAGCAAGGTGCACACAAGGTACGTCTAGTACCAACGGACGCCTAATACTCGTGGTAGTCGGGGTAACCGAGGTTCCTATCATAAGTTTTTCCTATGGGTCTTTGTCGAACATGGTTGGTGGAGTCTTCATCTTATCACCTTAGTCTTCTGCTGGAGAAATTGGGGTCGTCGAAGTTGCAACTTGAGTAGAATTGTTGATGTTGAGCTGAGGTCTTCGGAGGTTTCTTGCTTTGTTGACATTGACGATCTTGGCATTTGCGAATCAACCACCCTGAGGTTGAATGTCGAGGATTTGGGATGGAACCTTCTTCTCCTTCTGGCTACTGGTCAGTTAGGTCTCACTTGGGTTCATCATCGAGTATATATGTAGGTTTTGAATGAAGGTAAGATAATAGAAGAATGCCTTTGAAAATCTTAAAATAGAGGGGTAAGACTTTGAAATATTTGAGAAGATGAGAAGAGCGAAGCCATTTTTAGGACTTCTCTAGATAAAAATATATTTTGGTAGTAATATACTTTTGTCAAAAATATTTGCTTTCCTAACTAACGTCCATGCTAACTAAGGTCTCCTACAGTCAGGATTGCTCCGATACCAAGTCTGTGGGGACCCCGGACTAGCCTGTCCGAAATACCCTTGTGCCTACATCAGCGATCCCATGATCAGTGTGTCGCTGAGCACAATCAAACTGGTAATCAAGGAATATCCATAAATACCGAAGGAATATACTTACTTGATTGAAGTCATACTCTTCAATAGGTACTTGCAGCAGAAAATCACCAAACAACGTGGAGCCCAAGTCATTCGCCTTAACCCTACAGGCAACTGACTGGGAAGCGCCCTAGTTCGCATTGACGTCATTTCCGCCTCCTTCTTCAAGCTGCTCTTCCTTAAAATCTGGCTAAGACAATAGCCAGGGACGAAACCATTATGAGTACAATGGGAATTGTACTCGCAAACTACTCCTCTACTGAGTATGCACCAATTTTAAGTTGTTGCCTATAGCACTTTTAGTTATTACTCTATCTCTATATCTTTGTTGAAAAAGGTAAGAAGAGATTTACTACTATCTTTAGAGAGAATCACAATTTTATTATTTATCCAAAACTCCTCCTTTTTCCCGACCACGACTCATCATGGTCTCTTTTCCTCCACAACTCATACCACTTCATTTGGTATAGTTGGGATACATCAGCCACACCTTTGTTTCTTTAAAGTTACCTCCTTTTGTAAAACTTGCACATAGTCTAGTACAGCCTCCCAACTGTCCATATCCGAGGACTCGGCTATTCGAATAGTTTTTACCCTCTGCAGAGGTAGCACGCTTTTCCCACACCCATCCGGTAGCTCATCGTGTCTGCCACGTCCCGCCATACAAGGTGTATGCGAAGTTGAGCCACCGACCATAGCCTGTCCTTTGCTCATGCTAGTATAGGACCCTGCCCTTACGATTTCACCATTCCTTCAACACCTAGTACAGGATCCCCCGTCGAGGAACCTAGATGTAAGGACTCGTAGTTTTGCCCGGCGGGCGCGAAGCTCTTCAATCCCTCAATCCCTCAGATTGCCGGGACCCAGGTCAGGGGGTAGGTCGCCATGACCATCCCCTCATGCATAACGGAGTCATCTCCGTCGATGAGGTCTCCAGTACTAACACGAGCAAACTATATGACTACGCCCGTTCCCATATTTGGGTAGGTGTGGTCGCACAGGTTATCGGCTGGTCGTCATGGTACTAAGACACAATGTGCATTTTTCATAAACAACTCCCTTTATCACTTCTCCATTTTAACACCGATAACTCGGCATTTCATCATCAACTAGGTACTTTAAAAAGGAGTTTGGAATAAATCATATTTTTCCCATCCTATAATTTTAAGTATCTACTCTACATTTTTCATAGGGTGATAAAGCAGTTTTCATATCCTTTGTGAAAAGGTCTTTCAGAAAATCAATACCACTACTTTAGGAACTTGCATGTGATTAAATTAGAGGTATGTAAATGCAAGCTCAGCGAAGTAGCTTGCCTTGCTCAACAAAGTGCTCGGGTTCCTGCTGTTCGAAGTAATCTCCTTCCTCGTAGACTCCGGCAACGTTCTCGTCTAATCGACAAATAAACAATACAAGCAAACAATCACTAAGACTAAACAAGCAAACATCACATCACAATCATCATAAACATCACAATTAGCTACTGAACACACAAGATAACACAATTTGGTTTCAAATTGACTTCATTAACCATTATTCATTTGCATCACAATTATGGCAGAAACTAGGGTTTCAGGTTTAATTGCATAACTTTAGTTCTGTTGGTCACAAAAATATGAATTAAAATTCCACAGATAGCCACTGATTTATAGGAAACAACCCAATTGGATTTAACTCAATTTGAGTTATTAAACTCCCTGTATAAATGTTTTAATCCAGAATGTTGGTTTTCTTGTTTTTGCTACAACTCAAGTTAATTGTATTCAAATATTAAATCCTTTTAGGGGTAACTATTATTGCTTAAATGTGAGATAACAAAATTGGTTTGACCTCATTTGGATTAACAGGGTATTAGAAACAAACAAGTTTAGGTTTCATACCTTCTGTGGCATTTTGAATATCATTATTTATTAATTAATCTAAATGGGGTGAAACCACTTTGGTGAGCTAGATATTTTCATAAGCTTTCCAGAACATTTTCATGTGCTATTTTTAGATTCCTAGATCTCAAGATATTGAATTTCAAAGTTCTAATCAAATTTCTGACAGAGAAATTTCCCTATTTTAAGTTTATCGGTTAGCACATTTGTCATTTTAATTTTGAATCAGGGAATTATCCAAAAAGATCATGGCCTATATCTAGGTGAAGATGGCATGTTATACTAGTTACAACATTTTAGTTTTCTATTTTTAGGCCTCTGGATAACATAGAAACTTGTATGGGAAGTGGCTACCCCTGTTATTTCATGTGGTGGAATAATCCGATTAGCTATCTTCCTCGGATTATATCTTTTATCTAGATTTTATTTTGGGGTTCAAAATACTTGTTCATGGTATTACACTAACTATACTAACATGACATACCACTACTAACATCCAAATAAACCAAGATTAATTTCTATGATTGGATCAAAACCTAAGCAGTAATCTGTTTTCAGAAGTTTCTGAAAACAGACAGAACATAGCTACTTTGCCTCATATTTCCGTTGAGCTAAACTAACTATTTTGGAAATCTAAAAGTTGCATCTGAATCTATGTAACTTGTTCTTTCTAACCATGGAAATATTTCAAATTTTTGTGGAGTAGATTTCTCAGAAAATGCTGGCAAAAGTTTTCAGAGATCTCAAACTGGGCGGGAACTAGCCGGGACCGTTGATCTCGAGATCGACGGCCCACGGCCATCGTCTCCATCCCGATAGGCAGAGAACGTGGGAGAGAGGGAGAGCGGCCGGGGAGCTACCTGCCGGCGGCGAGGGGCGGCGGCGAGGGTCGGGGTTGACTGCGGTTGGCTAGGGCTGCGCCTGGACACCGGTGGCGTCGCCGGAGATGGGCTGCAGCGGCGGCGCGGCTCGGTGGCCGAGCTGCTCGAAGTGGAGCTCCGAGCTCCTCTCCGGGTGGCTCCTAGGTGAGGGGGTGGGGTGCGGTGGTGAGTGTGGTGAGGGGTGGAGGCCTTGGGGTTGCTTTTATAGGCGGGGGAGCTCGGTCTCGAGGAGGGCATTGGGGGTGGCGCGGCATGGGCGCGGGCGACACGGGCGGTGTGCGGCCGTCCATGGTCGGCGTCGTGTGGGGCGAGGGAGGCAAGGGCGCGGTGCCTGCGGGTCGGGGGAGGTGCTGCGCGTGCTGGGGCGGTCGGGGCCGGCTCGGGAGGGTGCTGGTCGGCCGGGGTGGTTGCGGTGCATGCGTGCCCGCAGGGTGTTCGATGCTTGGTCGGCCGGCAGTGCAACGGCAAATGCGGGCAAGAGGGAGGGCCAGGCGTGAAGGGGTCGAGTTGGGGAGCATCTAGGGGGCAAGGGGCAGCTCCAGGACATGGTGGTCGCTGGGTTTGGTGCGGGTTGGTCAAGTGGCCCGGGTGGTGGCCATGTCCATGGCATGGATGCTGAGGGCTAGGGTTTAGGGCATGGGAGTGCTAGGGGATTGTCCAGAACGTGCAAGGGGGTGCTGGGTGAGTGCTGGACATGAGGGAGACAAGATTAGGGCAAGTGTGGGGCTGCCATTTGAATATAGGGAAGGGGCACCATTTTGCACTATGTGCCACTATTAGGCACTTTAATGCTAAAGAAAAAGATGAAGTGCAAGTGTGCAAATGCTGTGGGAAATAAGTATAGGTGTTGGTGATTTTTTTGGTGCTATGATGGAAATTAGTTGACAAGTGCATCATAGCACATTTTGTGATTTGGTAAAATTAAAGAAAGTAATAGAAACGTAAATTTAGATTTTTGAACTTATATTTTGAAGAGGGAAGGAATATTAGAGCAAAGTGGGAGTGAGCACTATGTCACCCCACTGATTTTTGGTTTTAAAAGACAGTATTAATTTCTCACTTGGAGAAATTTTTTTGTCACTTTTCACCTGATTTTATGTGTTAATGTTTTTATTTTGTTTCTTTTCCTTTCTTCATATTTTTACTAAGCAACACACACATCAAACACACAATACTCACATCACAATCATGACCACACAATTCAAACCACATGAATTAATCTCACCACCAATTCCATAATTAACAATACTATCTTATAAAAATGATCACACTCAATTATGACAAGATGATGTTTAAAGAATATCTCAACTCATAACTTAATTGTTTTCAACAAGGTTTGAGAAAGGAAATATGTGGGGTAATATATTTCCCACTAGAGTTGTTTTCAAATGGAGTGGAAATCAAGGTTTATAAAATGGGAGTTGCATATACATGCAAAATATCATGGTTGATAATTAAATAGGAGATAACATATAGATCCCCATATTTTTGGGAACACATAATTTTGCAAATACTTTTACTTTCTCAACTAAAAGGTATTTTATTTATTGCTGAAATCAAACATCATTGAAATAAACTTTGGCCAAAATAAGGTTGGAAAAGATATATGGAATTTACTCTTGTCATAACATGAGCACCAAGTTTAATATATTTTACTTGGGCTGGATTCTTGGATTAATATTTACCAGTCAAACAAGCATATACATCAAGTCACACAAGGTCAAACAGAACAATATACAGAAAAACACAATCAATAATTAAGTATTTCAAAAAGTTTTTGTTGGTTCTGAATTTTGGCTCTTGTTAAATTCTTATTATAAAGTTGGGATGTTACATTACCTTTGCGCTCTCTTACCTTGTCTCTAATAGACGGAAGATGTAGCGTGTCTCTATAAGTTGTTAGTGCTGCTTGCCGCCGCTTCAATCGCTAACCCTCTTTCCCCGGATTTCAAGCTTGGATATCTTGTGAGTATTCCTTGCCAGTACTTCGTATAGTACTGACCCCTTCGGAGCTGCTATTCCAATGCAGCCGACAGGTTTGAAGTCTAACGACGCTATCTTGGGAGTCCCTCCGGCTTGGCCTAGGTAGGAATATGGTGCCTTTGTTTATCTTCAGGACTCTTAGTCCAATTTGTATCTTGTTCGTAGTCGGACGTAATTCGTTTTCGTTGTTATTTGGATCGTTGTATTGTATCTTTTGTACTCTTGACTCGGTGAGTCATTGTATACGATCTCTTATGGGTTCCGTCGAGAACTATTGTAATGATCATCACAATTCCACCCGCATAACGTGTGTGTTGCGACGTGCACGTTATGCCTGGTGGGCGTCCTACGATCGTTATTATACGGATTTGGCGGCAGCGCTCAAATCTACATAGTACCGATCCCGGAGCGTTAAAGGGGGCGCAAGCGCTGGATCCGCCTCCATCGAATTCAAGATCTTCTTCTAGATCTCGATCAAGGTCCGCATCGACCACGTCGCTAGGTTCATCGACAAGGTCTGCGTCGGCCTCATCACTAAGTTCAACGTCAAGCTCATCAGTCGCGGCAAGATTTTCCCCGAGCTCTTCTTCTACTCCAACCGGAGTAGCTGCTCCCTCAAGGCTGGGTGAACGGGTGCATCTTCGGCAAGCGAAGACCATGTCGGGAACTCAGGAGGTCCGTGGTGAGCCGTCGCAGCAGTCAACTCAGAAAAGCTGGGGGCTGGAAGAGGCACTGGGCACGGCCCGAGTAATTCTCTCCTTCCCGCCAGAGCAGTGCAAAAGTGATCCCCGTGCGAGGGCATGGATCACAAGCTTGGAAAACCTGCTAGACTATGCTCACCACTGCCACGCTCCCGCGAGTTCTGCCCCGACCAACACCCGCGCTGCCGCCGTCCCTGCGCCAGCACCCCCAGAGGAGGAACGACAAGAGGATCCCCATGGCAAGAGGCCCATGGATCTAAGCCGCGAGGCCACCGGCCAAGGCTCCAACCCCAGGCGTCGCACCCACGAGGAAATGGAAGGCCAAGCCGGCCAGCATTCCAGGACCTACCCCGCGCCGAACCCGACGACCGTCGTTGACCTCTACCGTCTTGAGCAAGGACCCGAAGAAACGTTGCGTCACTACATCTGGAGGTTTCGGGGCGTCATCGACCGCATTCCCCCGGCTGACCTACAAGCGATCTCCGTCATCGCTGTCTTACACGCCAATGTCCGCAACCTGATGATGCATGAAAAGCTTAGCGTACGTGCAGTGGACACCCTGGAGGACTTGTGGAAGATGGCTGACCGATGCGCACGGGCCGAGGAAGCTGCTACCCTTCCGCCCCGCGAGGTACGCTGAAGCCAGATGCACGACACGCACGAAGTACCCGCGACGCCCTGAGATGTACCCGGAAGAATCAAGTTGTCACCCGAAAATCCCCACGATCAATAAAAGATAAGTTATCCATGATCAGAATCCATGTCATGCTTTGCTATCTATTTCACGGGTATAAAACTATGCACGAAACCGAGAACAGGTCTTGTCCGTCGAATGAGCACTCCAGGGGGTCGACTCTCCCGGGGGTACGAAGTGGTGAGAGACCTGATACTGCCCGGGAGGAGTGCGTGCCGAGAGGGTGAGTAACCTTCTGGGAATCGGTAGGGCTCGTGACGGCATTCCTGATCAGTCAGGGCCTCATGGGTAAACTTACATCCCTGAAGGATCTCTCAAAGACGTGGAGAAAGGAAAACATGATAAAGCAAAAAACACCCGCGAAGTAGAGTAGCACAAAGTTTCCAAAGCGTTACAGCATAAGTTTTGACAAAGTGCGAAGTCTGACGCCATATTTATTACATTTGGGGAACAAGGTGCTCGAATGATGTGCGGGAAGTTTAAGGGCGAGGACGGGGGAACATCTCCGTGGCCAGTGCGGTCGCGGAAGCATCCACGACCTGGAGCGAGGTTCGGGAAGGCTTGGCACCCACGAAGTTGGGCATGACGGCGTTCGGGTTGGCCTGCCGGAACGATGCCATCATGCGCGCCGCTGTCTCAAGACTGGCTCTGTTTCGGTCGTTGAGGAGCCGGCGAACGGTGTTATTCTTGATGGACCTGATGGAGGCAGTCGTCTTCGAGAGGAACTCTGCCATGTCCGGGAAGCTTTGACAGTCCAGGGCCAGCCCAGAGAGTTCGGCATTTCGATCCAGCTGAAGCACCCACGCCACGACGTCCGTGCTAGCGGCGGCGACGCCCTTGAACCCCTCCTCCGCCCGGTGGCAGAATTCCGTCAGCTCGGAGGACACCCGGGAGCGATCCTTCTCCAGCTCGAGGTGCCTGGCCTTCAGCGACGACAGCTCCTCCTCCTTCAGCTTGAGGGACTCCTCCAACCCAGCCACCTTCTAGCCATCTAGCTTGGCTCGCTCCCGCAATGCGCGAATGGCCTCCTGTTCCGCGAGAAATCTCTTCTCGGCGTCCTCGATGGTCTTCTGGGCCTCCGTCTCCTTCAGGTGCAGGTCCTTGATGACTTTGACCTTCTTGTCGAGCACCTCCTGGTGTTTTTTCTCCACCTCTGCGAGACGTCGCTCGACTTCGCCTTCCAGCTCTTGTTTCTGGAGGTCCAGGGCCTCGGACTTTCTTGTCGGCTCGGCTTCCCGGGTTGCCAGCTGCTGCTCCCGTTGCGCGACGTCGCACTCGCAGTTTTCGCAATCAGCCTTCCAGTGTTTGTTCTTCTGCTCGAGGCCTTTCCACATAACCGAGAGCAAGCCCCACTGGCGGGTCAGCTTCGCCGACCCTTTCTGAATCACCTCCTCGATGCGGGAGCTGGCACGTGCCAGCGCATCCTCCCTGGCCTCGATCTCCTGGACTAGTTGGCCTACTCCCCGGAGCACGGCTTCCTTGGTGTTCGGCCCGCTGATCGTGATCTCGGGGGCTGCCCCTTGCTGGCTACCGGAAGCACCAGTTCCCCAGCCGCACTTCGTGGAGAAATCCGCCTTGATCTCCGCCAGCACGGCAATCTCGGCACTCGCCCCGGAGCACGTCGAGAACTTGCTGAAAGCCTTCAGCTCCTCCCTGGTCATGAACGAGCAGCTCAAAATGTCCGGGGTACCCGGGCAGTTCGATGTTTCGGCCCCGACCTGACCACCAGAAGGCGCCGAAGCGCGCCCACCTCCCGGGCACGCGGTCATCGTCACCTCAGGTGCGTCCCTGGACACCTCCTGGTCCGGAGTCGCTACGGCCTAGTTGCCCATTGGGGACCCGCCAACAACCAAAGTATCTGGATCAACAAGAGACGATGTCAGACAAGCGGGGCGGAAGAAGGTGAAGCTTTCTCGGCGGGGTAAGATTTACCTGCAGCTTCCGGCGTCCCCGCGTTTCCCGTCTTAGTGGGGGCAATAGGCGTCCCGGGTGCGTCCTCTGCGTCGCCCCCGCGTCTCTTCTCCGCTCCCTGCAAGTTGGAGGAGGGCGTCATCCCTCCGCAGGCTCCGGCGCTGGTGGTCGTGTCGTCCTCGGCCGCGTCTCACCGCCTCTTGTTGGCCTCCGGGGAATCTTGACCCCTGCAACAACATTTGGTCATCTTCTTTGGAGCACAGCATGCATGCTCAGAGAGAACAAGGCTTGAGTTACCCTCGGTGGGGAAGAGGAGCGGCCCGGGCGGGGCCTGCCGCAGTCTTCTTCCTGGTGGATTGCTTCACTTTCCTCACTTCTCTTTTCTCCCGCTTGGGCGCCATGGGCGGGGGAAGAGGGAGAAGCACGCGGTGCGCGGCAAGAAGGAAGAAGACGAAGAGCAATTGGGCGGCGATTTGGGGATTTCTGCGATTGGGAGAAGTAATGGCTACAGTTCCAACGAGCCGTGGCTTATAAGGCATCCCACGTGTGGCGTCGAGGCCCCACCCCTCCGGCCTGCGCGGGGATCGAGGAGACGTTCTGTTCGGCACGCTTCCTCCCGTTGGATTCAAGATGGGCGTTGGCGATCCGCGTGGATCGCAATGTTCGCCAAGGCGAAGAAGACCCGGGGGCTCGCGCTGCTCCTCCACGAGCACGGCCCTGACGGATGCGACAAGACAGTCAAGACATGACGCCGAGGACCCACTTGGACGTTTTTGTTCATAGGCCCGGCAGCAGAAGGACGTGGAACTATGCTCGGGGGCTACTGTCGCAACAGTGGAACACGAGGTTCCCCTAATGCGGTCAAAGTGGGTCCACCACCTGTGGGCCCACCAAGAAGGCGAACAAGGCAAAGGTTCAAGACTGGTAGATGGGCCCCCCATCTGCCCCACGACGACCAGGCAAGGACGGCATCGACAACCACGACTAAGGACTGGGGGACCTCCTGGGGTCTCCCTCAACCCGGCAGACGACGCGGAGGTCCCGGGGACCCCGACGCTCGGCAGGAGGCCAGGCTCACCCCCGGGATCCAACCTTCGTACAAGGAAAGAGGATAAGCTTGCCAGCTCTGGCTGGAAGCTCCTAGAAGACTTGGGCACCAAGAAGACGGAGCCGCCGCGGGGGGACACGGTCGGAAGAGGTGTCAGCCTTTGTCCACCCGCCCTGCAAAAGGTGGGCGACCGCACCTAACCCCCCTCAGAAGAATACTTGGACGAGAAGAGGCCACGTCACCCCATAAGTAGAACCCGGAGGGGTTTTCCCGCCTAAAACCCCCCCGCCCCAAAGGTGCACCTATGGGATCCCCTTAGCCTATAAAGGGAGGACCAAGGCACCGGAGGGAGGGGACGGATTTCTAGAAAGTCGGAGGCTAGGCTAGGTAGCGCACAAGACGAAGAGTTGAAGCGAGAGGTGATCTCCTCCGGGTCAGGATCTGCTCGTCTTCAACCTCTGGCCAACACCTCCCGGGTTCTCACCCGCAACCACCTCTGTAAGGCTACACCGTGATAAACCACTCAATCCAGACATGCCGGAGTAGGACTTTTAGCCTCTGGGCAGCCTGAACCTGGGTAAACTCCCTGTGTCCCTGCGTTGCTTGCTAGTACGTAGATCGGAGGTCTTGACAAAGTTCTCCCGACGGAAGACGTTTCCCAGCCTCCTTTGCGCCCCATACCGAACCTAAAAAGGGGGTATCATTTACTCCCGGTGCCCGTGATCCAAGACACGACAATGAGGGTACACCAACTCGGGTAGCCATGGCCATGACCATGGTATATTATTTGCCTGCTGAATTCTGTGCTGTTGAAGAGGAAGCCAAAGTAGCGCAACTCGACTTTGGACCCAAGAACGCCGTCTTTGAGAAACCTGAGGGACCGGTTAAGAACCTTAAGCCTTTGTACGTCAGAGGACATATCATCGGGAAGCCGGTCACCGGGATGATGGTTGATGGAGGCATTGTGGTAAACTTGATGCCATATTTTGTCTTCAAGAAGTTACAGCTGGAGGATAATGATCTAATGAAGACGAACTTGGTACTGAACGGGTTCGAAGGAGGAGAAGGAATAGAGGCCAAAGGAGTTATCAGTTTGGAGCTCACGGTGGGAAACAAAACTTTGGCTACAGCGTTCTTTGTCGCTGAGGTGCAGGGAAACTACAATGTGCTACTTGGACGGGATTGGCTCCATGCGAATCAGTGTGTGCCATCTACCATGCACCAGCAGCTCGTACAATGGATCGACGACGAGATCGAGGTCGTTCATGTTGACAACTCGACATGTATAGCTTTATCCGACTCCATTGTTGATTGGCAACATTCAAATGTTACATGTCTTTCGGGACGTGATTTATCCGGGTTCGATTTCCTGAGTGCTACCAGGGACGGATTCGTGCCAGTATCTTTAAAGCCGATTAATGGTAATCGGCTGCGGCTCAAATAAATGGGTCCCAATAATGAGTGGCTGCAAAAACGTCTGGATAAGTATTGGGCCGAGGGGAACGATATGTGTGAAGCAATTGAAGAAACATACGACATGGACAAGTTGGGACAAGGCTTTATGTCGGCTGACCCACTTGAGGAGGTGGATATTGGGGACGGCACCGTTCCGAGGCCGACGTTCGTAAGCCAGAATCTAAAAGCCGATTATAAATCTGAGTTAATTGCGCTAGTAAAGGAGTACCTGGATTTCTTTGCTTTGGAGTACCACGAGATGCCCGGGTTAAGTCGAGAACTTGTTGAACATCGATTACCAATAAAATCCGGCTTCAGGCCGCATAAGCAGCCGGCTCGCAAATTCAACCCGGCAATCTATGATCGGATCAAAGAAGAGATTGGCCGGCTTCTAAAAGCTAACTTCATCAGGCCTTGCAAATATGCCGACTGGATCTCCAACATTGTGCCAGTCGAGAAGAAATGATCCGGCAAGATCAGGGCATGTATAGACTTCAGAGATCTAAATCGAGCTACACCAAAAGATGAATATCCTATGCCAATAGCCTACATGCTTATCAACGATGCCTCAGGACACAAAGTTATCATCTTTTAGACGGGAATGCGAGGTACAATCAAATATTCATGGCCGAAGAAGACTCTGCTAAAATAGAATTTTGCTGCCCCGGGTTCGTTGGTTTATTTGATTGGACAGTAATGACCTTTGGGTTGAAGAATGCTGGTGCCACATATCAGAGAGCGATGAACTTAATATTTCATGATCTTCTTGGAGTTGTGCTGGAAGTATACATTGATGATGTAGTTGTCAAGTAGGACGGTGAGTTAAATCATTTGGCCGACTTACGACATGCATTTGAAAGGATGAGGAAGTACGGACTCAAGATGAATCCTTTGAAGTGTGCCTTTGGTGTGTCGGTTGGGAAGTTCCTTGGCTTTATCATACATGAAGACGGCATAGAGATCGACCTGAAAAAGATTAAAGCTATCCAGAAAGTGCAGGCGCGGACTTGCAAAAAGGACATGCAGAAATTCCTAGGCAAGGTAAATTATTTGAGGAGATTTATTACTAACTTGTCTGGGAAAGTTGATGCGTTCACACAGATCCTTCGGCTCAAGAATGATGACGAGTTTACCTGGGGGGCAAGGCAATAAGAGGCATTTGATAGATTAAAAGCTTGCTTGTCTAAAGCGCTAGTTCTGAGGAAACCGGCTCGTGGTTTACCGTTCCGTCTTTACATCGCTGCTGAGGAGAAGGTGATTGGAGCGGCCTTGACTCAAAAAGCCGAAGGACAGGAGTACGTTATCACATACCAAAGTCGGTGGTTGCTAGATGCCGAGTCCAGGTACAGCTTTGTGGAGAGGTTGTGCTTGTCTGTTTATTTTGCTTGCACCAAATTGCGCCATTATCTTTTATCTAGCGAGTGCAAAGTTTTTAGTCAGACCGATGTCATCAAACACATGATACATAGGCCGATTCTCAGTGGACGAATCGGCAAATGGGCGTATGGATTGATTGAATATGATTTGGCCTATCAACCTCTCAAATCTATGAAAGGCCAGATTGTAGCCGCCTTCATCGTTGAACATTGGATTGACTTGGAGCAAGAAATCGACTTAAACATTGTGTCGGTTGTACCGTGGAAGCTTTATTTTTACGGCTCAGTTTGCAGCAGTGGGCAAGGGGTCGGCATTGTGTATATTTCACCCCACGGTACTTTTTTGTGGCCTCTTGTCGTCTTGATTATTTTTGTACTAACAATGAAGCCGAATACGAAGCTCTTCTATTCGGGTTGGAGATTTTAATTGACGCAGGGGTAACTCATGTTAAGGCATATGGTGATTCACTGCTTATTATCCAGCAAGTGGCCAAGATCTTTCAGTGCAACAGTGGGTCGCTCAACATATACCTTGACAGATGTCTGGACATCATATCGATTTTGGATTACTTTTCCATATCTCACGTGTCCAGGCAGGATAACTGGCTTGCCAACAAATTAGCACAGCCAGCATCAGGCTATCATGTCAGTAGAGGAGTATTTTTGAAAGCAGAGAAGCCGGTGTTAGCCGTTGTCAATAATGTTGAAGCCGGAGATGAAGCCAGCTTGTCTAAGTCAGCTCTTGAAGAACATGGTGGAACCCGGCCAGCTGGTTGGAGGACACCTATTGTTGACTACTTGCGGAATCCAAGCCAGAAAATGGATAGGACAGTTCGGCGACTTGCCTTTAAGTATACCTTGGTAAACAACGAGTTGTTTCGCCGAACAGCTGAAGGTCTTCTTCTGAAGTGCTTGGATGAAGATCAATCTCGAATCGCCATGGCGGAAGTACATGACGGCTTATGCGGGACACATCAGTCGGCTCACAAAATGAAGTGGATGCTCAGACGAGCCGGATTCTATTGGCCGACGATGATTAATGACTGCTTCAGATACTATAAAGGGTGCGAAGCATGCCAGAAGTTCGGAGATGTTCAGTTGGCACCGGATTTACTTCTTAGTCCTATAATAAAGTCGTGGCCTCTTCGAGGATGGGCATTGGATTTTGTTGGTATGATCAGCCCGGCTTCATCCAAAGGGCATCGGTTCGTATTGGTTGCTACTGATTATTTTACCAAATGATCTAAAGCAGTACCCCTTAGAAATATGACCCACAAGGAGGTAATTCAATTTATTACAGAGCATATTGTTCACCGATTCGGTATCCCGCAGACACTTACTACAGATCAAGGTACTTCCTTCATGGCTAAGGAGGTGAAACAGTTTGCCGAATCACTCGGGATCAAGATGCTCAGCTCATCTCCATATTATGCTCAAGCCAACGGACAAGCCGAGTCAAGCAACAAGATTCTGATCAAGTTGATTAAGAAGAAAGTACAAGACTACCCGAGCAGGTGGCATGAGGTACTGTCCAAGGCATTGTGGTTCACATAATCTCAAGGCATGGTGCAACTAAGGTGACTCCTTTCGAGTTAGTATATGAGTAGGAAGCCGTTTTACCAATAGAAGTGAATTTGGCTGCTTTGAGGTTCGCTAAGCAAAACGACTTGTCGGATGAAGGCTACCACCATTTGATGATGGATAATATAGATGAGGTAGCCGACAAACATATAAAGGCTTTGAAGGACATCGAGAAGGAGAAGTTGCGGGTGGCAAAAGCTTATAACAAAAGAGTCCGACTTAAGGATTTTCAAATCGGCGACTTGGTCTGGAAAGTTATATTGCCAGTTGGCGCTAGAAGCCGGAAATTCGGCAAATGGTCGCCAGGTTGGGAAGGGCCACTGCGATTCGTAAGGATTGTACCCGGCAACTCTTATCTGGTGGAGACATTGGAAGGCAACATCTTGCCTCGAGCTATCAATGGGAAGTACTTGAAGAAATTCCACCCAAGCGTGTCGCAAACTGCATATGGCCGATATACATATATCGCCCTTAGCATATGGCCGATGAGCTTAAGCATCATCCTTAGTCAAATATTCTACATTGAATATTTTCTAGTACGCAAGCTCTACTAGAAAACAGGGGGGCATGTGTTAGCACCCATTTTTGGCAGGTCACAGGTTCAAGCTCATCCAGTGGAGAATTGGTGACCCGAAGAAGGCCTGAAGTTGCAACCCGGCAAAAGCCAATCCGGGTTAGACTAAATCTGGTGAAGGCAAGACTCAAGTTTCCTGAAGATTTGATGTAGGGCTAGGCCCGATCTTCACGGATTTGAGGGGGGAAAAGGGATGAACACGAAGAACACGGAGGGGTAGCGAGGGAGATTCGTGGCAAACAAAGAGGGTAAATAGCAAATCCTGCTAAGATCTCCACCCAACAACAAACCCTCAAAAAGGTAGCCTTTGGATCGAAGAATAAAAGCCAAACTTACTCTTGTTGAAACCGATTACTCTTACCGGCCGGTCCACCGATCCAATAGAATCACCAAAGTGAAAGATTGGTTTGTACTAGTAGAGACACCTCAGTGAAAGAGTAGCAACAACAAGATCCATCCTCTAAGAGGAACCCTAGCACAGAGGGATGAGGAGCATGGCTCAAAAGTCTCAAATTCAGTCTAACCCTAGGAAAAGAAATGGGGGTACTATTTATAATCTAGTACAAAAAGGGGGAAAAATGCGGGAGACCGGCCTGGGGGCCGGCCTAGGCCGGCCTGGAGGCCGATAGGCGCTGGCGGGGGTCCGGCCCCGGGGCCGGCCTAGGCCGGCCGGCTCAGGAGGGTGGCCGGCCTGGAGGCCGGCAGCGGTGTGAAGAGGCCTGGCCTGGTCCGGCTCGGAGGCCGGCGGGCTCTGGTGGGCGACCGGCCTGGTGGCCGGCCTGGGCCGGCTGGGAGGCCGGTGGCCTCGGGATGGAGCCCGGCCTTGGGGCCTGTAGCGACCTTGCCTTTTTCAAAATGGCCAAGATCTCTGTGTTCTGTGCTAGTCCCTGGATCGAATAGCTAGCACCACAGTTCAAGATGTAATATCATGCAAATGCGTCAAATATCTATTACATCGATGATCTAGAAAAATAGTTCATTACAAGTTGCATAGCCAAAGGCTAGCATGTTACAAAGTTCAACAGCGGAAAACTTAAAATAGCATGGAGCCTCATCATCTTCATGTGCCACAGGCAGACATGTTGGTTGCAGACTCGAAACCTCTAACGTTCCTTACTCTTCGGCAGAACAACCTGCAACGCGTAGGTTACAGCCAAAAATTGGTCAGAACCATTGGAATGGATCTGGCAAATGATACTTGTGGACTCAAATGGCGAACCTTAACTTCTACATGCTTATTTGGCTAAGTGGAGTTCAAGGCTATTTGCATAAAGCCAATTTTATCCTATATTTTCAAAATCATTTTTCTTTCCAACAACTTATGAGACAATTCCTGGTGTATAATCCAGTGCCAACAATGAGGCAATTCCTGGTACGTATCCAGTGCCACAATTGAGGCAATTCCTAGCTTATATGCAGTGTCCCTTCTACCCTTGTTCACCCATCAAAAAAATTTAATTAAGAAATTGGAATGAGGAGATTTTCCATCAACGTCCTTGTCCAACTGCTCAGAATTGTCCGTAACTGGGGACACGGCTATGATCATAGTTTTACACTCTCGAGAGGTTGTGCACTTTCACCACGAGACTTCATCAACCCATTCTGTCCTTGACCTTCTTGAAGTGAAAAGGAAAGGTGAAGATGAAGACGAGACCTTTGGGAACCAGTCCCCTGTTCGTCAGGCAGACCCATACAAGACATTCATCCGCTGAGAACTGCAGGAATCAGGTTCCTAGAACTTACTTAGTCAAGGCAGAGCCATAATACCAAGTGGCTGCACTGGAAGCAATCTAAACTTGGAGCGACTTAAACCTCTTTGTTCCTGGGTGGCCGTTCACAAGTGCACATACTCAGGTATAACCATGAAAATGGCCCTGAGCAGCCACTCAACTATGTACCACCAATAGAGCAAAATCAATTGCCACCCAGGTAGTTGTTTAACTTAGTAGAAGTAATGCTAAACAGGTCTAGCATAGCACTTCTACTAAGTTATCATATAGGTACTAGACACTTAGGAATATTAGGAGTAATGCTAAACAGGTCTAGCATAGCATAGTAATAATATTCCTATCATGCATACTACTGAAATAGCTAAAGTGCAAATAGTAAAATAGTAGGACTTTTATGCTGGAGTATCACTTGCCTTTGATAGAATTCGTTGCTCACACACTCTTTTCAACGTAACTCGTAGCACTCCGTTCAAACTATAAAATAAAATAACACCACATAAACATACCATTCATAGCAACGAAATAAGCAATGCAACCAATTAGAAAGATGTGTTATTCTTTTTATTTTAGTCTTTTCTATCTTACAGATCATTAGGAAAAAAGGATTAAGGCTTGAGACTGGCTTGCAAGATATGATCTTGAGGTGTTGGATGACAAAGTCATCGAGTCAAATAATTAGAAAGAAATGTATCATTTAGATATATTAGAAAGAATTGATATGCTGCACAAAAGATAGACAGAATTTAGAATGACCCATGTGAATAGAATTACATGAGTTGCAAATTGTGTAACTACTATACTATTTCATAGAGTGTGACAACACTTATCAAAATAGTATAAGTTACACATGGGTTTTGGGTAGGCATGAATTATTGGGGATGACGATGGGTGCATGTCCATAAGATTCACTTTGAGGAAAAATAATAATAATAATAATACTTGGTTCAGGATTTGATTTGTAGGAAATGAATTGACTAGAGTTGATTTGTGATAGATAGTGCTTCTATAATAATGGCGGACACCTATGATCAACAAGCTCATAGGAAAAAGGAATTAAACAAATAGGGTTGATAGATTGTGATATATGGCATAGAAAGATCTAATTTGTAAATTTGAAGTAATATTTAGGGAATGAGTTCAAGAATTTGAGCATGGGTGGTACTGAATATAGAACTCCACTATATTCCATTTGCAAAAGGAATCAATTGAAAATAATTATAGAATTTAAGTTATGAAAAAAATGCTCAATATCTCTCATTCGAAATATGAATATTTTATCATTGTAAGAACTTGAAACAAATGACATAACTATATTCTATATGTTCTAAGGATTTCAACGATATATTATTTGCTAAATTTGGATGAGCAGATCAAAAGATATGATTTTTGCAAGATGGATATAATTTATGTCCCCAATGGACGGAAAAGAAAAGATCTAACACATGATAGTTGCTGGTTGGATGATAACAATTTATTTAAATGGTTATAACAGAGACACACGATCTAGATCCGATGGTCCAACAAAGAGGGAGAGTGGCTCACCGGGAAAGTTCACTGAAAAAGGTCGTCGTGGCGACGGCGATTCGGTCGTGGATGAAGAGGTCGTCTGGCGCTTCCTTGGGCTTGGCACGATTACGATGTCGTGTGGTGCGGTAAGGCAAGCACCATGGAGGTTTTGATGGGAAGTCACGCTTCCGGGAAATATGGAGAGGAGCGTGTGGGATCACGGCGGCTTCGGCGTGCTATTGTCGAGCTCGTTCCCGGGGAACTGGCTGCGGGAAAAATGAAACGAAAGTTTCAGGAGGTGCGCAAGGACACAGAGATAACGAAAGACATTATCCCAGGGATTGGAGAAGGCTCACCTCATTGGAATCTTGGCCGCGGCGGCGACGATGCTCGGGCTTCGGTTGGGGCGCAACCAACGGCAATGAAATGGTGCATCACCATGTCCTGAAGATAGGTCTTGATGAGGGAAGTCTGCTGGTGCGAGGAAATGGTGATATGCTCACCGTGCACGACAAGATCTGACGATGAACTCGGTTTGGGCTGATTGTTGCCATGGATGGTACGGGCTGTAGAGGCTTCCTTTTGGGAAAGTTTGAGAACCAAAGTGAGGAAGGAGGGACAGTGGCACGAAGTGACGCGCTCGGTTCATCTTGGTATGGTGTGAGGAGGGAGATCGGGAGAGGAATGCCAACGGGTGGCATTTGGTTCAGCACGTCGGTCTGGATGTTGAAGGCATGGAAGTGGGAAGTAAAATCCCTGAATGAGTTCCCCATCAAGTTATGAGTAACTCTCGTATTAAAGTCGAGTAGAAAGGAGTGCTCGAATTGATGGGGAGAGGAGGGGAAGAGATGGCGTTCATGGCGTACAGTTTCTGTACATGAACGACAGGAGGAAGATGAGCACGAGCGCTATAGCGCCCCGACCCCAGAGCTATACAGTGAAACGTTGTGCAACCGGTCATGCTACACAATCGAGGGTTACTGGGTTTACCAATCCCAGGCCAAAACACATTGGCAGGCGTGCTCGGAATACATCATCGGCACACAACACCTCGATCATGCCATAAGCTCGGACATCGCTTTCACGTATAACAAAGAGACCAAGACTGCGGAACAACTGGCACATCACAGACTCTACGACACAAAGATATCATAGTTCAACTCATATAATTGAGAAAGATAGCAAATGACACATCAGAGGTCACTGACCCATCATTACAATAAGCGGAAGCAAATTTAAAGTTGTCTAAACAACAAGATCCAAATTATGGCCTAAGAGGCCTACAGATAAACATCTCGTGTCAGCCTGTTCCATGACGTCCCAAGCTGCCACCTGGGAACCCCAGACTACTCGTCGAAGTCAATGTAGAACCCACCTTCCAGTTCGGTGGCGTCCTCCTCTGAAACAAATAATAATCAACAAAGCAAGGCTGAGTACGACGTACTCGCAAGAATTAGTAGGGCGATATAGGCCCGATGCTGATGGAGTCTCTACTGCCGTATAATGTAGCTAATTTGCATAAAGCTGGTTTTCCTTTTAAAAGATATAAAGACCCATGGCATCGTCTACTCAGAATGTTTTCCGAAAAGGGATAAGAGAGTAACTTTCATCTGCGGTTCTCAACGAACCATTTGTAACCAGAAGCACCTCATCTCCACCAAGGCACTCCCTCGAATCACCCTCGAGGAAATGAACCTTTATCACACGTTGATTATGCAACCTCTAGCTGCCATCTCAATTAGATTAAATGTTATCTATGATCTTATCGTCTATTCCCAAGTCGTCCATAACCGCGAACACGGCTTATCTAAAAGATTAAACCCTGCAGGGGTGTACTAATTTACCCATTGGTACCGTCCGGCTCACCTAGTTGGCCCTCTTCCTGGGAAGGCCGGCAAGCAGGCGCGGTTAAACCTTTACCTCGCGTGAGACTATCCAAGAGTCATCTGTGGCCACAGGGCAAGTTTACCCAGCCTCAGCCCCTGCCCCATCGCCATGTCCTAAACACCACCATCCTCATCATTTCTTTTTCCGCTCACACACACGACAAATGGAAATAGCAAACTAGAGGACCCTTGGATACGCCCGCACAAGTTATTCAGTTAAAGGGGGTTCCATATGTCCCCACCGTTGGAAGCACGATCGTCTTGGTTCAAGAGGTAAAGAACTCGCACCTAGGGGCAAGAGTGAGGCAAAACACCATCCCCGATGGCAACTCACCCAAGCCTTCTTAACATTTAAATAAGCACCCCACATATCCACCATGTCCGAAACATTCCATCAACATCAACAATTATGGAATTAATCAACGGACATAACTAGCATACGACTAAGCATGGCTAAGCATAGCTAAGCATATAAAACCAACAAGTATATCTTTTTCTCCGGCCAACACATCAAACCTAGGGTTTATAGGAGGGGAAGCATGTGATGGTTCGGGGATAAACATGCATTCATAGGATACTCTACATCTTGATCAAAAGAGACATTTGAATCGCATGCAATATTATGGTGGATAAAAATAAGTTTGTAAAACTGTAGGATGCTAGATGCCAAGAAGGTTAGGTTAGTTCTTGCCTTTGTTGGCAATATAAAGATATAGAGCTTCGGGGAAGACAGGGTCGTTGACTTGTCGATCCATACTCCAGTGTCGTCCATCGGCGTCGTCGATCTTCACATTGGACTCGTCTCGATCTCGAACCGCGTTCTATCGAGAAGATACAAAACACCGGAAAAGAAGGAACAATCAACACATAGAGAAGTGCAATGCGCATACACATGATGACATGACAAATTATGCATTGGAAAGGTCTTGGGCATGACCCACAAGTTAAATGGGATCCCGAATATAATTATAACAATTAATCGGGATAAACCACATAATTGAACTTAATGCTTTTAGGTTATTCTAAAAATACCAGTACTGAAATAAGATGACAACATGCATGGAGATGATATTATTAGTTAGTTATTATCGGGCTGATCGTTTTGATACCTCGTTTGCATTTTTCCGATTAACGGGAATATTTGGTGATTGTTTCAATTTGACATTTTCCAAATTAAGCATTTTTAATAGGACAGCATATCAAAATGTGTTGCCGTGAGTGGAAAAAGACACTAACATGTAGCTATTGACAAGCTGAACATTTTGAGCTATTAAACCTAATTTTTGAGTAAACAAAACTCAAGATATAGATTTTCCAAAAGTTGTTATTAGTTCTGCCATTTTAGTAAAATTAAATAAACAGCAGTATAAACTATTTAGCTGATCATAGAAATCATACTAAAAGATAGATATGATTTCTATGAACATTTTGACATATCATTTGTAATTTTCTGAGTTATAAAACAAAATATATTGAATTTACAAATTCATATCAAAATCTGCCATTTTAGTTATTTCAATTTAACAAAAATTTAGGAAAATCATTTTAACATGCAATTACAACTAAAAGGTAGATATTAATTCGCTGAACATTTAGAGATCTTATTTTCAATTTTTGGATCAATATTCAAATTATTATGAATTCCCCAAATATTTATTTAAATCTGCCCTTTTTATATTTAACAAATAAAGGCAATTTAATTTAACCAAATAATTCAAATAAGAGCACTAACATGTAGAGTTTAGTTAGCTGAGCATTTTAACATGTTATTTGCATTTTTCTGAAATATAAAACTCTAGATATTAATTTCCAAAATTTGAATAACTAATAGGTGATTTTGCATTTCACATTTAAATTCAAATTTTTGATTTCAATTGCATGTATGAGTGACATATTTGAATAGGTAGTGAAATTATAAACTTTTGGGTAGGTCATTTGCATTTTTCTGATCTACCAAAATAAAGATACGAATTTTACCATTTCTGTTTAATTTTCTGGAAAAACAAAACAGAGGAACTGCTGATGTCATGGTGACGTCATCAGCAAGGATGCGGGCTGTTGATCACAATTTCGTTGTCTCGGGTGGAAATTGAACGTGGGCACGAGCACCAGGAGCTAGAGGAAGGAGAGGGGAGTCGGAGGAAGCGGCGGGACTGACCAAATGGTCACCGGAGCGTGGCCGACGTCCATGGTCGTGGCAGAGCGGCACGGTCGACCGTGGGGGCGACCAACCAGAGCGAGAGAGTGAGGGGGAGAAGGAGCAGGGGTGAGAGGATCTCACCCTCGAGCAGTTGGTGCTCGTTGCAGCGACGGGGATGGCCGGACGGCGGCGTCACGGTGCTCAGCGGCGCCCGGCCGACGCGGACTAGGCGAGGACGATTCCGGCGAATGCGGGCACCCCTACCCGATTCCTAGCGCGGGGAGGGAGAAGGCGGCGGTGCGGAGCTGGTGGCGGCGTCTTCTTGGCTCCGGGCGGCCAGAGACGGCGACGTGCGTGCCGGCGGCGGCGGACGGACAGGGAGCTGCTAGGGTTAGGGTTGCCACGGGAAGAGGAAGAGAGGAAGCAGGGGGAGTGAGAGAGGAGGAGCACGACGCAAGGGGGGCCTCCACTTATCGACCAGGGGAAGGGGGGCCGGCAGGGCACAGCTCGGCCACGGCGGCATGGCGCGGCAGTGGCTTCACTGGCGCCACAGTGAAGAGGAGGAGGGAGCTGACAGGGGGGCCCCACCTGTAAGAGATTTAAACATTTGCTTTTTTCCATTTTTCTGATTTAAAAAAACAGCAGGGCTTTAGTGAATTAACAGAGGCACTAAACCATTTTTATAAATTCAGGGAAAATTCACAGAGGCTTCCCATAACATGTAGCACCTCCACAAAATTTGGTGTGGCCAAATTAAAAGTTTTGGGCAACATTTGTTCATAGAGTTAAATATGGCCATTGTTGATAAATTCCAAAAATGTATTTAATTGGAGCAATTAAGCATCTTCAAAAATAAGGAAAATATTCATGGAGGCTCTCACAATAATATTGAAGCTCCCTATAATATTTTTATTTGGAACTTTTGAAATGTTTAACTTGGTTTCAATTTAAGAATTGGTTTAATCAATTTTGAAGTACCAATTTATTTAATTGTTTGGCAAGAATTTGACTTTGCCAATTAAATTTGAAAATGCATTCTTGGAACTTCCTGGACAAATATGGAACCACAAGAATATTTTGTTTTGCCAATTTGAGCAATTGCATTTGGGTTGGAAATTCGAGAAGGGTTGTGCTTCCCTTTAAGTGTTTTCCAATATTTTCAATTTGTTGCTTTGATTAAATTTAGCAATTTAATAATGTATGCCATGATGCAAAGCAAAACAAAAGTGAAAATTTGGCCCATATTTTAAGGTGCCAAATCTAGGCTGTTACAAGCGCTCGGTCGACCTGGTCGGGCCGACTGTTGGGCTTCGGCCCAAGTTGGGATCGTTTTTTTTCTTCTCTTTTTCTTTTTCTGTTTTTCTTTTATAACTTTTGATTTAAAGCTCCAAATCAAGTCAAATAAATTTGTAACAATTTGTAAAATTCCAATTATTCAAAATAGACATTTAGGAACTATTTTTTTATAAATGAAAAATTACCAAAATAACCTTTTGGTCGAATTGCCTTATATGGCTATTTGGGAATTTTTCAAATTAGGGTTTAGAAATTCCTTTTGAAATCAAATAAGGTCCAGAAAATTATTATGAGTAATATCATTCAAAATGATAACTCATTTTCATATTAAAATAATTTAAGATAAAACATTTTTTATAAAAGAAAGCTTGGAAAAGTATTTAATTATTTCCACAAATGAAATAGGGTTTATAATATCCCCACATTATTTATTTTAAAACAACACACCAAAGGGGGAAAATACTATTTCCAAAAATCCCATTTAAACATTTTATTTCCAAGACTTTAAATTTGAGATTGGAAGATAAAGGAATATTTAATTTAAAATATAATTTTGAAGATGTCAAAACAATCTTCTATAAAAGCTTTTCTTGATTTTTGGAGACTTTATTTAATTATTAATAAAAGTTTTAAATTTCTGTGATTTTTAGAACATTACAAAATTTTGGGATGTTACAGGGCCGGCCTAGGCTGGTTGGGAGGCCGGCCTCCCTGTCTTCGCCTTCTTCCTCCTCTTCTTGTCCATCTTCTTGGATCTCCTCTTGTTCATCTTCTTCATCATCTTGGACCTTCTCTTGGTCATCTTCTTGATTCCATTGTGGGTCATCAACTGGGTGGATCCTGAGTATGCACAAGGTACCAGCATGAAGTAGCAAACCATTCATAGGGAGGTCGAGGTCACACATCGAGAGGAGCGAGGTAACCTTTTCATGAAGTGCATGCCTTGACTCTTGATCTTGTCATTGGGCCATGTGGCGTGATGTCCATGGTGTTGTCCACATGAGGGGCTACATCATCTCCCCCCGCCCCTTCGGAAAGAGTCGTACTCGACTCGCCATCCTCTTGAACGCTTGCATCTCCGTGGAAAGGGGATAGGTCGGCGACGTTGAACGTGTCATGCACCAAGTACTTTGAGGTTGGGATGTCGATCTTGTATGCGTTGTCATTGATGCGCTTGAGCACTTTGAAAGGTCCGTCACCACGAGGCGCGAGCTTAGATTTTCTTTCATCCGGGAAACTGTCCTTACGGAGGTGTAGCCACACAAGATCTCCTTCTTCGAATATCATGGGCTTCTTCAACTTGTTGATCTTGGTAGCTTGGCGCTTGGTGTGCTCCTCTAGAGTTGCTCGAGTTGACTCATGTAATGTCTTCATGTAGTCGGCTCTTTTGTCGACGTCCATGTCGGTGCGCTCGTGTAGAGGAGGTGGGAGGATGTCTAGGGCAGTGTTGGGGTTGAACCCAAAGACAACCTCGAACGGGCTTCGCTTGGTCGCCCGGTGGGAGGCACGGTTGTAGGAGAACTCGGCGTGTGGTATGCATTCCTCCCAACCTTTGAGGTTTTGCTTGATTAATGCGCGAAGGAGAGTTGATAAGCTTCGATTCACCACCTCGGTTTGGCCATTGGTTTCTGGGTGGTAAGCGGTGGAGAAGAGGAGCTTGACTCCTAGCTTGGCCATCAATGCCTTCCAAAAGTAGCTTGTGAACTTGACATCTCGGTCCGAAACAATGGTCTTCGGCACTCCATGTAGACGAATGATTTCCCTAAAGAACAAAGTTGCAATGTGTGAAGCATCGTTGGTCTTATTGCAAGGAATAAAGTGTGCCATTTTAGAGAAGCGATCGACAACAACAAATATTGAATCTTTGCCATTTTTTGTTCGAGGTAATCCTAAGACGAAATCCATACTAATGTCGGACCAAGGTGTGTGTGGCATGGGTAAAGGCATATAAAGACCATGAGAGTTTAAAGTCGACTTAGCTTTGAGGCAAGTTGGGCAACGGCGCACCAAGCGCTCCACATCACGTGTCATCCGTGGCCAAAAGTAGTGTGTAGATAGCATGGCAAGTGTCTTGTCACATCCAAAGTGTCCCATGAGGCCCCCACTATGTGATTCCTGTAAAAGCAACAACCGGAGCGAGGACTCGGGAATGCATAGTTTGTTAGCCTTAAACAAGAAACCCTTGTGCAAGTAGAAATCATCGCATCCTTTGTCAATTGTGCACTTTGTAAAGATAGGACCAAAGAAAGGATCGGAAGCATAGAGTTCTTTAAGGTCATCAAGGCCCAAAACGTTGATTTCAAGTTTGGTGAGTAAAATCATCTTGCGGGAAAGAGCATCCGCAACTAAATTGTCCTTGCTTTTTTTTGTACTTCACCACATAGGGAAAAGACTCGATGAATTCAACCCATTTGGCATGCCTTTTGTTCAAATTGGCTTGGGTTTTCAAATATTTCAATGATTCATGATCGGAATGGATAACAAACTCTTTTGGCCAAAGGTAGTGTTGCCACACTTCCAAAACACGGACAAGGCATAGAGTTCCTTGTCGTAGATTGGGTAGTTTAGGCGAGCACCATCAAGTTTTTCGCTATAATAGGCAACGGGACGGTCACATTGCATGAGGACGCCACCGATGCCAAGGCCACTAGCGTCACACTCAAGTTCGAAAGTTTTGGAGAAATCCGGCAAAGCAAGTAAAGGAGCTTCGGTCAATCTCTTCTTCAGTTCATTGAAAGCCGATTCTTGAGCATTGGCCCAAATGAAGGGTACATTCTTTTTGGTAAGCTCATTCAAGGGGCAAGCAATTGTGCTAAAATCCTTCACAAAACGGCGATAAAACCCAAACAAGCCAAGGGCGCTACGAAGTTGAGCAAGATTAGTTGGCGGTGGCCAATTTGTGATTGCCTCAATCTTAGAGGTGTCAACTTAAATCCCTTTTGAAGAAACCACATAACCCAAAAACACAAGCTTGTCGGTGCAAAAGGTGCATTTCTTGAGGTTGGCAAAAAGCGAAGCATTAAGAAGGGCCAACAAAACTTGCTTCACATGGTCGACATGTTCATGCAAGGATTTGCTATAAACAATGATGTCATCAAAGTAGACAATCACAAACTTGCCAATGAAAGTGCGCAAGACGTGATTCATAACACGCATAAATGTTGAAGGAGCATTGGAAAGACCAAAGGGCATGACAAGCCACTCATAAAGACCAAGTTTAGTTTTGAATGCGGTTTTCCATTCATCTCCTTCATGCATACGGATTTGGTGATAGCCACTTTTCAAATCAATTTTGGAGAAGATAGTGGCACCACTAAGCTCATCTAGCATGTCATCAAGTCGTGGGATAGGATGTCGATACCTCACCGTGATATTGTTGATGGGACGGCAATCCATGCACATTCGGAGTGTGTCATCTTGCTTGGGGACGAGGATGATCGGAACGGCGCACGGACTCAACTTTCACGAACATGTCCCTTGGCAAGGAGTTCTTGAATTTGGCGCTCGATCTCCTTTTGTCTCCTCGGGGTTGGTGCGGTATGGCGCTCGATTGGGTAGAGGGGCGCCGGGAATGAGATCGATGCGATGCTCGATTCCATGGAGGGGAGGAAGTCCTTGAGGTAGCTCATCCGGAAAAACATCTGTGAATTCCTGCAAAATAGACAACATAGATGGAGGAACTTGGGTTAAGTCGTTAGTATCTTTGCCATCTCGTTTGCATAAGAGCACAAAGTGGAAAGTGGATGGGTTTGCTCTCACTTCTCTCATCTCACTTTTGGTGGCTAACAAGACTACGCCGGGACTCACTCTTTTCCCTTTCTCACTCATATTTGGCTTTTGGCTCTCACTCACGTGAATGTGGTTCGCTCTCTCACCCCTCAACTCACTAGAGGATTGTTTTTCTTGCGCTCTTACAATTTTCTTGGCATTGTCGGCAATAATTTGGCTTGGAGTCATTGGGCGGAGCACTAGGATCTTATTGTTCCATTTGAAGCTATAGTAGTTGGTGCACCCATCATGAGTAACGGCCTTGTCAAATTGCCAAGGGCGGCCAAGAAGTAAGTGGCAAATCGACATTGGTACCACATCACAATCCACCGTGTCCTCGTAAGAGCCAATATTGAAGGATACTTGAACCGTGTGTTGGATCTTCACGGTGCCGGAGTCACTAAGCCATTGCACATGGTAAGGATTGGGGTGCTTCTTGTACGTCAAGTTGAGTTTCTCACATAGCTCCTTGCTTGCAAAGTTGTGACAACTCCCACCATCAATGATTACCTTGATTGATTTGCCGTTGATGCCGGCCTTGGTTTGGAACAAGTTGCATCTTTGAGCGTCATCACCTTGGTTGATTGTAGTCAAGACTCGAGTGACAACTAGACTGGGGTTGGGATCACCATCACAATAGATGTAGTCATCATCATCATCCAAGCTTTGCATCGTGGTCACCTTGTTCAATGCGTGGTACTCGTCTTTGCTCATAGACTCATAGTCTCCATTGTCATTGACGATCATCACCTTTTTGTTGGTGCACTCAAATGACTTGTGCCCTTGACCTCCACACTTGTAGCAAGTGATATATGACTTGGCGGCTTGGGGTGAGGGCGTCGTCTTCTTGGAGGTGGTAGTGGGTTGCGGTGTAGAACTTTTGACATTGCCTTGAGCTTGGACTTGAGTCATGGGTTGTGTTGATCATGAAGCTCTAGTGGCGAAGAAAGACTTGGCCTTGACATACTTCAGCTCTTCGGCGACTTGGTGCTCGGCCTTCATGGCTTGATGAACTAGCTCAACAAGGTTCTCATAAGGTTGGAATTCTACTATCTTCTTTACGGGGTACGTGAGGCCGTTCAAGAAGCGTGCCATTGATTATTCCTCGGACTCAACAATGTGTGCGCGGGAGAGAGTTGACTCCATCTCCTTGTAGTACTCGTCGACCGTCTTGAGCCCTTGTTTGAGCTCTTGTAACTTCTTGTACAATCGCGCGCGTAGTGATACGGCACAAAGCGCTTGTGGATTTCCGCCTTCATGTCATGCCATGTGTCGATTGGGTCCTCAAAGGAGGCTTGGAGTTGTTCCCACCATAGTTGCGCATAGCCTTCGAGCTCTAGGGATGCGAGGTCAACTCGTTTGTCTTGAGGCACCTCGTAGACTCAAAATAGCTTGGAGACCTTGGATTCCCATGCAATGTAGTCCTCCGGGTCGTTGGTGCCATGGAACTTAGGAATGACGAGCTTGGGAGGATTGAAACGGTTTTTGTGATCATCCTCATCATCATCATCATGGTGGCGATGGCGGTCTTGGTGACGATGCCTTGGATGGTGGCGTGGAACATAATCCTCATTGTCTTCAAGATCAACATGATTGTCGGCCAATGCCACTCGTTGGGCGCGATGTGGAGGTAGGTCGTGACGATGATTTTGATTATCCTCATGGCGGTGTTGGGGATCCAAGTTAGCATTTGGGATTGGTATTTCTTGTCTATGGCGATCTTGATGATGTTGATGGTGTACGTTCGCTCGAGGAGGAGGCGCTTCTTGATGATGTTGGTCTTGGTGTTGGTGAGGGTCCAAGTTCGCTTGTTGATGAGGCATCTCTTGGCGATGGCGCTCTTGGCGATGGCGATGTCCTTGATCATTCTCACTCCGTGCGTGGCTTCTTGCGGTGGAGTGGTGAGAGCTTCGCGAACTTGACCTTGAAGAGCGACTATGATCTGGATCGAGGAGCTTGCTCATGGAATCTTGGATTTGAGCGAAGCGCTCATTGTTTTCACGTTGAGCGGCTTGATGGCGCTCCTCATAGCGGCGTAAGTTGTCGTCGATGTACCTCTTGAGAGCCTCTTACCTTGGTTGATAGTATTGGAAAGTGGGCTTGCCTTCCGAGACAAAGGTGTCACAAGAGTAAGAGTTGGTTGATTAGTGATCCAAAAGCGACTCACACACACACACTTATGAGGAGCTTAGGAATGGCAAAGTGGCAAGAAATCGAAACGAAACCAACGAAAAGGATATTGCAACAAGTGGAGGATCACCACAAAGATCAAGAAGCAAAAGAGACTAACCACACAATCCGAGAAACAAAGGAAACTCACACGTGGAGAAAAACGTGGATGGTGCGACTATGGGGAGGAGCAACTTGGACCTAACGAAGACTAAGCTCGTGCCGCACCACCGCTCGAAGGACAACTAGCTCAAGTGTATAGGAGGGAGCACCCGATTTGCACAAGTGGACACGTTTTTCTATTGGGTGTTGGAGCTTTGAGGTGGTAAGGATGATTAGGATCACAGCTCGGCTTTTCTCTTTTTTTTTGAATCTTTTCTATTTCTCTTTTGCTTTATGCTTTTTCCCAAGCCGAGTCCGCTACACGTTGATTCTTGCAATATTATGATATGCTTACTTGGCGTCACACTAGTGCAATGCCCACACTTTGACGAACAAGCTCCTAGGAAAAAGTTTCGCGAAAAGGAAAGGGATGAGTCGGAAGCTATACCTTTGGTTGCGTCGAGGTAGCGGAAATTTGCTCCGTGAAATCTTCAATCCGATGAATTTTGGGCGAAATTGGCACAAGGAAACACCAAAGGAAGGTGGGGAAAGGTCTTAAGCACGAGATACGTGGATCAAAAGCACAAATCGCTCACCAAATCAAGAGATCGAACGAAATCCATATGGGCTATTTATTTTTTGAATTTTCAAAATTGGTATGGGAAAGAAAAATTTTGGTGGAAAAATGGCTAATAAAAGGTGGAAACACGATCCAAATCCGTGGAAACCCTTGCTCTTGATACCAATTGATGTAGGGCTAGGCCCGATCTTCACGGATTTGAGGGGGGGAAAGGGATGAACACGAAGAACACGGAAGGGTAGCGAGGGAGATTCGTGGCAAACAAAGAGGGTAAATAGCAAATCCTGCTGAAATCTCCACCCAACAACAAACCCTCAAAAAGGTAGCCTTTGGATCGAAGAATCAAAGCCAAACTTTTGTTGAAACCGATTGCTCTTATCGGCCGGTCCACCGATCCAATAGAATCACCGCAGTGAAAGATTGGTTTGCACTACTAGAGACACCTCAGTGAAAGAGTAGCAACAACAAGATCCATCCTCTAAGAGGAAACCTAGCACAGAGGGATGAGGAGCATGGCTCACAAGTCTCAAATTCAGTCTAACCCTAGGAAAAGAAATGGGGTACTATTTATAGTCTAGTATAAAAAGGGGGGAAACGCGGGAGACCGGCATGGGGGCCGGCCTAGGCCGGCCTAGAGGCCGGCGGGTGCAGGTGGGGAACCGGCCTGGAGGCCGGCCCAGGCCGGCCAGGAGGCCGACAGGCGCTGGCGGGGGTCCGGCCCCGGGGCCGGCTGGGAGGCCGGCCGGCTCAGGAGGGTGGCCCGGCCTGGGGCCCGGCCTGGGCCGGCTGGGAGGCCGGTGGGCTCTGGTGGGCGACCGGCCTGGTGGCCGGCCTGGGCCGGCTGGGAGGCCGGCGGCCTCGGGATGGAGCCCGGCCTTGGGGCCGGCCTAGGCCGGCTGGGAGGCCGGCCTCCCTGTCTTCGCCTCCTTCCTCCTCTTCTTGTCCATCTTCTTGGATCTCCTCTTGTTCATCTTCTCCATCATCTTGGACCTTCTCTTGGTCATCTTCTTGATTCCATTGTGGGTCATCAACTGGGTGTATCCTGAGTATGCACAAGGTACAAGCATGAAGTAGCAAACCATTCATAGGGAGGTCAAGGTCGCACATCGAGAGGAGCGAGATCACCTTTTCATGAAGTGCCTTGACTCTTGATCTTGTCATTGGGCCATGTGGCGTGATGTCCATGGTGTTGTCCACATGAGGGGCTACATCAAGATTCTAGAAGCCACACTAGGGAAGCCAGGCGCGACGTTGTTTAACACTTTGGAGCCCAAAACAGAAGTCGGTGCCATCGATAGAACAAGTTCGAGGTCAACACGGAAGGACAAAAGGCGACTTTCCAAAAGAAGCCGGAGATGGATGTAACAGCCCCAGTTTGGTACTGTAAAATTTGAACCAAATTTTCACTTTTGCATTGTCATCTTGCATCATGGCATACATTATAAATTGCTAAGTTTGATAAAGCAACAATCGGGAAACATTTAAAAAGGAAGCAAAACCCTTCCCAAATCTCCAAACCAAATGCATTGCTCAAATTGGCAAAACAAATTATTCTTGAGTTTCCAATTTGTCCAGGAAGTTCCAAGAATACATTTTATAAATATTTGTCAAAGGCAAATTCTTGCCAAGCAAAGAAATAAAGTTGAGAATTCAAAATTGGTTCAAATCAAATTCTATTTTTGAAACCATGTTAAATAGTTCAAAAATTCAAACTAAAAATATGGGGAGCTTCCTTACAATATTATGAGCCCCCATGAATTTTTATACAATTTTAGGGGTTGTCTAAGTGCCTCAAATAAATACCTAAAACCCTACTTGTTTAAAGTTAAATAAAATAAATAAAATGGAGCTAGGGGGTTCTCTGCAAAAGAGTCTTCTTCTCCTCCACTGTAGTGACAGGAACGGCACTGGCGACATGCCGCCAACGCCCTCGCCCCTACGCCGCGCTGCCTGCTCCCTTGGAGGATAAGGATGCCACCGAGACGCTCTCTCTCTCCCATCACTCGTTCCCTCCCCGTTTTCCCGAATCGAACAAACCCTAGCTCTGCCACCATGGAGGCCGTCGACCCGCCGCCGTCCCTCGTGCGTCGCCGCCGCTAGGAGCACGCAGAGCAGATCGAAGACTTAAAAAAGCTCTGCCTCGTCGTCGTCTACCTCCCCGCCGAAGGAATAGAGCCGGGGAGCCCGTAATTGCCGTCGCCATCCGTCCTTCTCCCCCTCACCATTGCCCTCGTTTATGGCCTCCCCCTTCACCACTGCGAGCAGCTACGTGTCGAGGGTAAGCTTGCGAGTCTCCTGGACCTCCTCATTCTCCCCCTCTCTTTCTAGTTCACCGGGTCATTGTATCTCGTCGTCGGCCGCCGCTCGGCACCATCGTTCGCGTTGCTCCGACGAACCATTAGGTAGCGGCGCCGTCGTAGATTAGTTCCCCATAGACGGTCACATCGAATGCGCCCTTTAACTCATCCCCGCGTGCGCCCCGTCGATGGATCCGTGCGCGACACCGCCGGTGGTCACCGCGCGCGCGCCAGTCGTGGCCTCCGCCCAGTCAAAACGCTTCGTCGGTACTACCGGGCTGTTAGCCGGAAGTACCGACCGTAGATTGATTCGGTACTGGATACTTCTGTTAATTTCCAGAAGTAGCTCGGAAGTTGCCCCGGAAGTACCGACTTGACCGGTACTACCGGGCTGTTAGCCGGAAGTACCGACCGTGAGTTGTTTCGGTACTGGATACTTCCCGTTCTATTCCGGAAGTAGCTCGGAACTAGCTCCGGAAGTACCGACTTGTCCGGTACTACCGGCTGTTAGCCGGAAGTACCGATCGTGAGTTGTTTCGGTACTGGATACCTCTAGTTCTATTCCGGAAGTGGCTCGAAAGTAGCGCCGGAAGTACTGAACTGTCCGGTACTACCGGGCTGTTAGCCGGAAGTACCGACCCAACCAATTAAATTTTGGGAAAATCATAACTTATTAAATATTGATTCAAATCTTGCAAATGATATACCAAAATGCTCAGCAAATCTAAGGCTATCTAATTATGTTAACTTCACATCATGACAACAACTTTTTCCTTTGATGTAATTTAATAAATGGTTAAGAGAATTAAATTTTAATAACCGTTTAATTCACCATTTATTCATCGTTAATCGGAAAATTGCAAACGAGGTACCAAATTGATCAGAAGAACAATACCTATCTAATAATGTCATTTTTCATGCATATTTAAACCACATTTTAGTACTGTAATAGTTCATAAGCAATGTGGTCAGTAAATTAAATATGGGGTTGTTTCCAAATAATTGCACCAATTATTTTGGCACTCCATTTAAATTGTTAGCTAAATCAAATGTTGATATCAGTGCCTAGACTTGACATGTCATCATGATTGTGCATTGCACATTTTTGTATTCGTGTTATTTATTTGTTCTCCTGCTATTGCTTGTGTATCGGTAGATTCAGGAGTCGAGGTTCCACCACACTACTTCGATGTTCCATGCTATCAGCCCCATCAGCAAGGCAAGAGATAACCTAACCTTCTGTGCATCTCTCATCCTATTGATTTACAAGTATTTTCTCCACCATAATATTGCATTCGATTCCAATGTCAAATTTTGGTCGATGGTTAGAGTATCCTATTAATTGCATTAGATCCCTACACCATCATCTGTTTCCCTCCCTATGATGCATAGGTTTGATGTGTTGGCCTGAGTTAAATTTATATCTGTTGAATATATGCTTAGCCATGCTTAGTCGAATGCTTAGTCGTCCGGTGATTATTTTCCATGATTGTGAAGTTGATGGAATGTTCGGACAAGGTGGAAACTTATGGTACTTAATTAAAAATGCTTAAAGGCTTGGATGAGTTGCCACAGGGGTTGGTGGTGTTTTGCCTCATTCTTGCCGCCTAGTGTAACAGCCCCAGCTTATAATGAAAAATACGAAGAATTTTTCAACTTTTTGCTTTGCCTTGCATCATGGCATCCATTTAAATTGCCAATTTAAAATTAAGCAAAAATTGGAATTCATTAGAGGAAAACCAATCCAATACTAAAATTCTTCAACCTCAATACAATTGCTCAACTTGGTGAAACCAAATTATTCTGGAATTTCCCATTTGTCTAGGAAGTTCCAGGAATACATTTATAAATATTTGTCAAGGGCATTTTCTTGCTAAGCAAAGAAATAAACTTGAGAATTTAGAATTGGGTTAATTCAAATCCTATTTTTGGAACCAAGTTAAACCTTCCAAAAATTCAAATAAATTCATGGGGAGCTTCATTAATATGTTGGGAGCCTCCATGATTAATTTCATTATTTTTGGAAACAATTAAGTCCTCCAAATAAATGCATTTTGCAATTTAGCAAAAATGATCATAATGCAACACTATGAACAAATCTGAAATTAAACATTTTATTTGAAGCCCAAAATTTTTGTGGAGCTTCTTCAGGTTATGAGAAACATATTTGAATTTTTGTGGAATTTTAGAAAATGCTTAAGTGCCACTTTTAAATCCCTAAGGTTGCTGGGGAACTTTTTGCAATTACAGAATTTTTGAGGCAGGGGGTTTTCGCGAAATTTCCCTTTCCCGCACAGTGGCGGCCATGGCCACTGGCGCCATGCCGCCACCTCCTCCGCACCCATGCCGCCGCCCCACTCCCTCGTGGCCGTGCCGCCCCGGTGGACAAGAGCACGAGGACCCCCACATGCTCCTCACCCCATTTCCCCACTTCCCTGCTTCCCCGCCTCTCTCTCTTGCCCTCCCGAGCTCCTCCGTGTCCGTTGCGATTGCCGAGCTCGCCGCCGTTGTTCTGGTACCCCCCCCATTTAGATCGATGCGGACAGGGAGCTTCGCCTCGTCCTCTTCCCCCTCCTGGAGCAAGGAATCGAGCCGGGGAGGCCCGTAGCCGATGGCCGCATCCTCGCTCTCTTCCCCGCCTCGGCCGCGCTCCGCAATTTGTCCTGATGTTTCGAGGTCTCAAAAAAAGGGCGTGGAAACTAAGACTGAGGAAGTTGCAATTAATGCAAAAACAGCTAATTGGAAAGCAATAGTGTGGATTGGATTTCACTTGCCTGTCTACGGTTCCCTTGCGTGTGCTCGGGATAGGTGTTTTGTATAAATGTTTCGCGGCTTTGATCACCGAGGAATAGAGACTTTACAAATAAAAGCAGGGGATTGGGATTCCATTGCTGTCATTTTATATGTATATGGTTACAATTATTTACGCTCCCAATGTGCTTATGATGTAGCACCCGGTGGATCTTTAGCTAGCGTGTATCATCTTACGAGAATACAGTATGGCGGCCGATCCCGGCGTCCCTGACCCTCCCCGCCGTCGCCGACCCCGGTCTCTTTCTCAGGGTGAGCACCGCGCACTTCAGACCCTCTTCCCGCTCCCCCTCTTTCTCTATCACCGTCGATCGACTCCGGTCGCCGCCGGCATCACCGTCCTCATGAGCCGGCCTGGGCTCCGGCCTGACCGGCCACGAGGCCGGCCGGCTCGGGCCAGTGCCCGGCCTGGTCACCGGTCTGGGCCGGCATGAGGCCGGCCGCTTCGGCCACACCCCCAGCCTCCTAGCCCAGCCTAGGCCAGCCAAAGGCCGATGCCTTCGGGCTGGTGCCCGCCCTACAGCCCGGCCTGGCCAGCCTGTCTGGGAATTGTTTTCCCTTTTCAAAAAATAAAACAAATTTAATTAATTGATATCTTTGTAAATAATGATCCAAATTTGACAAATCAAAATTCAAAATGTTCAGAAAAACAATCTCTACATGTTAGAACAATTGTAATGGTCTTTTGAATTTGTAATATTGTTGTTTAACTAAGAATTCCTAAAATGGCATAAATAATACCTAATTTGGGAAAATCATAATTCGATGAATATTTAACCAAAAATTATGAATAAAATATCAAAATGATCAGTGCTTCAAATGCTATGAAACCATGCTAATATCAAATCATGATCACAACTATTTATTTGATGTTATTCATAAATTGGTTAAAAGAATTAAATTTGAGTAATTATTTAATTCACTATTTAATCATCGATATTTGGAAATTCACAAATGAGTTACCAAAATGACCGGAAGAACAAAACCTACTTAATCATGACATGTTCATGCATATTTAAGTCACTTCTCTAATAATGTAATGATTTATAAATAATGTGGTCACTAAGAGAAATATGGGGTTGTTTCCAAATAATTGCACTAATTATTTGGAACTCCATTTAATTTGTTAAATAAACTAAATGTTGTTATCTTTGCATAAACTTGTCATGTCATCATGTGATTGTGCATTGCACCTTGTCTTCATTGTGATTTATTTGTTCTTTGTATTATTTTTGGGTATCGATAGATTCCGGAGTCGAGGGTCCCTTTTGATCAACCATAATGTTATCCACCATAATATTGCATGCGATTCCAATGCCACTTTTGATCAAGATCTAGAGTATCCTATGAATGCATGTCTTTCCCCAAACCAATACATGTTTCCCCTCCTATGAACCATAGGTATGATGTGTTGGCCGGATACAAAAATCTATTGTTGTTATATGCTTAGCTATGCTTAGCCATGCTTAGTCGTTTTTCTATTTATGTCCGTTGATTAAATTCCATATTGATGAATGATGATGGAATGTTCGGACATGGTGGTTGTTGTTGGTACTTAATTAATTACTTAAAAGGCTTGGGTGACTTGCCATCGGGGATGGTGTTTTGCCTCACTCATGCCCCTAGGTGCGAGTTCCTGTCTTCGGACTCAAGGTTTGAGCATGCTGCCATTGGTGGGGGTATGGGCTCCTTACTAACTGAATAACTTGTGCGGGCGTATCCAAGAGTCCTCTAGTTCGGTTTTCCATTTGCGTGTGAGTGGAAAAGAAAATGTTGCGGAGGATTTGTGTTTAGGTTGTGGCGATGGGGGCAGGGGCCGATATAGGCTGGGTAAACTTTCCCTATTGCCACAGATGACTCTTGGATAGTCTCACGCGAGGTAAAGGTTTAACCGCGCCCACTCGCCGGCCTTCCCCGGAAGAGGGCCAATCAGGTGAGCCGGACGGTACCGATGGGTAAATTAGTACACCCCTACAGGGTTAATCTTTTCGAAAAGCCGTGTCCGCGGTTATGGACGCCTTGGGAATGGATTTACGGGATCATAAACAACTTTAATCTAATTAAAACTTGGCAGCTAGAGGTTGCAATTACAACGTGTGACAAAAGGTTCATTTCCTCGAGGGTGATTCGGGGAAGTGCCTTGGTGGTGACGAGTGGTGATTCTTGGTACTATTTGGTTCGATGAGAACCGAAGGAAAGTTACTCTCTTCTCCATTTTTCAGAAAATACTCTGAGTAGACGATGCCTTTGAGTCATTTATGTCTTTTATCAAGAAAACTTAGCTTTATCTAAAATAAATACATATACAGCTTTAGAACCTCCGTCAGCATTGGGCCTATATCGCCCTACTAAACTTGCGAGTACGTCGTACTCAGTCTCTCTTTGCTGCCTTTATATTTGTATTTCAGAGGAGGACGACACCGAGTACACAGGTGGGTTCTTCGTGGACATCAACGAATAGTTCGGGGTTCCCAGGTGGCAGCTTGGGACCGTGGAACAAGCTGGCATGGGATATGTTTATGTGTAGGCCTCTTAGGCCATATTTGGATCTTGTTGTAGTAGACAACACTACTTCGCTTCCGCATGATGAATTGTTGGGTCTGTGACCTTTTGTGTGTAATACTTGTATCTTTCTCAGATATGAGTTGCTATATGAATTCTTGTGTCGTAGAGTCTGCAATGTGTCAGTTGTTCCACAAGTCTTGATCTCTGTATTATGCTTTGATAGCTATGCCAGTGTTTATGGCATGATCGGAGTGTTGCGTGGGAGCGGTAATCCCATGCCCTTCGGTTGTGTCTCATAGCCTGTGGGTTACATAGCCTCTCTGCATAATTCCAGGGTCGGGGCGCTACACCTAGGTGCTAGTTCTTTACCTCTTGAATCAAGACCGAGCGTGCTTCCATCGGTGGGACATATGGAATCCTTACTAACCGAATAAATTATTCAGGCGTATCCAAGGGTCCTCTAGTTTGCGCTTTCCATTTGCGTGTGAGTTGCAGGTTGGAAGAAGGCGCGATGTGGACGATGGTGTTTAGGATGTGGCGATGGGGGCAGGGTGTTCAAATAGGCACTGAACTTGTCCTGTCGTCACGATGACCCTTGGATAGTCTCATGCAAGGTAAAGGTTTAACCGCGCCCGCCTTGCCGGCTTTCCAGGAAGAGAGCTATTTGTACAGGCAAGGGGTCGGACGGTACCGGTGGTAAAAACAGTACACCCCTGTAGGGTTTAATCTTTTCAAAAAGCCGTGTCCACGGTTATGGACGACTTGGGAATAGACAATAAGATCATAGAAAACCTGAACTTAATTAAAATTTGGCAACTTGTGATAAAAGGTTCATTTCCTCGAGGGTGATTCGAGGGAGTGCCTTGGTGGAGATGAGTGGTGAATTCTGGATACTGTTGGTTCAATGCGAACTAACGAATGAAAGTTTACTATCTTATCCCCTTGTGAAAAACCTTCTGAGTAGTCGATGCCATGAGTCATGTCTTTAAAAAGGAAAACTAGCTTTATGCAAAACAACTACTATATAGCTTTGAAGCCAATCATCATTGGGCCTATATCGCCCTAGTAACCTTGCGAGTATGTCGTACGCAGCCTTGCTTTGTTGATTATTATTTGTTTCAGAGGAGGACGTCACCGAACAGGAAGGTGGGTTCTTTGTTGACATCGACGAGTAGTCTGGGGTTCGCAGGTGGCAGCTTGGGACGTCACGGAACAGGCTGGCTGGGATTTGTTATTGTAGGCCTCTTAGGCCATAATTTGGATCTTGTTGTTTAGACTACTAAATTTGCTTTCGCTTGATGTAATGTTGGGTCTGTGACCTCTGATGTGTAATTCGCTATCTTTCTCATTATATGAGTTGAATTATGATCTCTTTGTGTCGTAGAGTCTGTGATGTGTCAGATGTTCCGCAGTCTTGATCTCTCTATTATGCATTGATAGCTATGCCAGTGTTCATGGCATGATCGAGGTGTTGCTTTGCCGAAGATCCATTCCGAGCATGCCTGCCAAAGGTTTTGGCCCGGGAGTGGTAACCCCAGTAACCTTCGATTGTGTAGCATGGCCTGTGGGTTACATAGCATCTCTGTATAGTTCCGGGGTCGGGGCACTACAAATTGGTATCTGAGCAGGACTGCATGTAGGAAACCCTTCTATTGGTCGATGTCGAGTCTAGTGTTTGTGAAAGTTATTTATAACCTAAAAATGAGTTGTGAAAACCATCTTAGGATTCTTTTTACTCCTTACCCAATTCGCTCTATCTCTGAGTTATCTTACCTCTATTAGTTTTAACAGTTGTGTCAAAGTTTAAGGTTCTCGGGGTTGGGTTCTTACCGTCCAGTGTATGTCTCGAGTCTTCTGCTTCTGTTTGATATCGCCACATTGACGTGATGTCACACGTGGTTGTCTTGTTATGTTTACTTGTATTAGTGCCACCTTAAGTCTCTGTACTAGGGAGGACGCTAATGCCCGATCCTAAATATTCGGAGATGGATACTAACTGTGTCCTTGTTCAAATCTCCAGAATAGCTCCTACCTGTCGTGGTAACCAAAGCGATGCTGAGCCACCGCCGCCGCCCTCTATGGCGGAGGTTCTGATGGCCATCGAAGAGAACCGCCTGTGTAATGAGCGTCTGCTCGAGTAGTTGGTGCAGCAGGGTGCACGAAGGAACAATGACTGCAACACCCTCACTGAGTTCTTGCGCTCCCAGCCACCGACTTTCTCTGATGCTAGAGAGCCGCTGGATGCCGACGACTGGCTGCGTGCTCTCGAGCGCAAGTTTGCTGCCCTACATGTTCCTGCTGCTGAACAAGTGAACTTTGCGACCTACCTTCTAAATGGAGCCGCTGGTTCTTGGTGGGAGAGTCATGTGTCGATGTTTGCTGCGGGCCATGTCTTCACCTGGGCTGAATTCCGCACTGCCTTCCATGCTGCTTACATTCCTAAGCCCATGATGGACTTAAAGAGGAGGGAGTTCCTGGATCTGATCCAGGGACGTACGGACGTCCAAGCTTATGGGCGTGAGTTCAACCACCTATCTCGCTACGCCCCGCGGGACATGACCAATGATGAGGACAAACAGGAGTTGTTCTGCAAGGGGCTTGCACCGCGGCTCCGATATGAGCTGTTACCCTTCAAGTTCCAATCTTACCAGGAGTTGTACAACTAGGCTCTAGTTGGCACACTAACTGGATTGCTCCGGAGGTGCAGATTTCCATAGGCTATTGGTCCTTTCCGTTCCCATTGATGGCCCTGAAGTCAAATGGTCTAGATGTCATTCTGGGCATGGACTGGCTAGTCAAATATCAGGCTAACTTGAACTGTGCTGCCAAGTCTGTCACAGTGATCCACCCAACCATCTGGCTAGTGAGTTACTGGTCCCCTTCATCCGCAACTCCATCCGCTGCCACTCCTCTCTCTCCGGAGATCAGTCTATACTTTATGGAAGGAATCACCCCACCTGAAATGCATGAGGTAGGGGTGGTTGCCACCTAATCGAAGTTTGGAGTTTGTCATCGAATTGGTTGCGGGTACTGCTCCGATATCCAAAAGGCCCTACCGCATGCCAGCGGAAGAGTTGGCTGAGCTGATGAAACAAATTGATGAGCTGTTGGAGAAGGATTTCATTCGGCCTAGTAGCTCACCCTGGGGTTGTCCTGTAATCATTGTCAAGAAGAGGGATTCTAATGTTCCTCGTCTAGTTGTTGATTATCGCCCTCTGAATTCGGTAACCATCAAAAACAAGTATCATATTCCTCGGATAAATGACCTCTTCAATCAGCTAGCTGGTGCAACGGTATTCTCCAAGATGGATCTGAGGTCAGGCTACCATCAGATCAAAATCAGGAAGGAGGATATTCTGAAGACGGCATTCACTACCCGTTATGGTTTATACGAGTATACCGTCATGTCCTTTGTTCTCACCAATGCCCCGGCTACCTTCATGAGGCTTATGAACTCCATCTTCCATGAGTACCTCGACAAATTCGTCATCATATACATTGATGACATCCTCGTTTACTCCAAAACCGAAGAAGAGCATGTTGAGCATCTTCAGCTAGTTCTGAAGAAGCTTCGTGATCATCGTCTCTATGCTAAGTTCTCCAAGTGTGAGTTCTAGTTAAAGGAACTCATCTTCCTAGGTCATGTGGTGTCAGCTGCTGGAGTAGCTGTAATACCTGACAAGATTCAGTCAATTCTGGACTGGGCAACTCCAAAGTCGGTCAAGGACATCCGTAGCTTCCTTGGGTTAGCGGGTTATTACCGCCGATTCATCGAAGGCTTTTCCAAGATAGCCAAAGCTTTGACAGACCTTCTCAAGAATGATAAGAAGTTTGTATGGACAGACAAAGCTGAAGAGAGCTTCCAAACCCAAAAATTCAAACTCACGACCACTCCTGTGCTTGTCCTTCCAGACACCAACAAAGACTTTGTCGTCTACTGTGACGCCTCATTACAAGGCTTAGGCTGTGTGCTAATGCAAGAAGGCCTAGTAGCATATGCTTCTCGCCAATTTAAATCGCATGAGCACAACTACCCAACTCATGATCTAGAGCATGCTGCCATGGTTCATGCTCTGAAGCAATGGAGGCCCTACCTGTTGGGCATCCGTTGCGAGATCTTCTCGGACACCAGAGTCTGAAGTATCTCTTCACCCAGCCAGATCTGAATCTCCGATAGAGAAGATGGTTAGAGTTGATCAAGGACTATGATGTGACCCTCAGCTATCAGCCCGGCAAGGCCAACGTCGTGGTAGATGCGCTGAGTCGCAAGTCTTATTGCAACACCCTGATGCTTGAGAAGGCTCAACCTGCTCTGCATGAAGAATTCACCCGTTTGAATCTGGAAATTGTTCCTTCTGGATTTCTGGCAAACTTAGAGATCAAATCCCATATTGAGGATGAGATTAAGGCTGTCCGACATCAGGATGCTGGCATCCGAAAGATCAAGAAGAATATAGCAAGTGGGAAAGCTAAATGTTTCTCCATTGATGACTCGGGTGTTGTCTATTTCGGGGACCGTCTTGTGGTGACCAAGAGTGGGAGTGTGAAAGGGGTGATACTCCAAGAAGCACATGAGTCTCCCATATCCATCCACCCTGGTAGTACCAAGATGTACCAAGATCTTCACTGCCAATTCTGGTGGACTCGCATGATGCGAGAAATTGCTAAATATGTTGCTGAATGCGACGTTTGTCGCCGTGTGAAGGCTGAACATCAAAGGCCCACGGGTACTCTTCCCCCCATAGCTATTCCCGAGTGGAAATGGGATGAAGTTGGGATGGACTTCATTGCTGGATTTCCCAAGTCGCAAAAGGGGAATAATGCCATCTGGGTAGTCATCGACCGTCTGTCCAAGGTCGCTCACTTCCTTCCGGTTCGTGACGATATTCGAGCAAGCCAACTTGCTGACTTGTAAGTTGCTCGGATTGTTCCTTTGCATGGGGTTCCACTGAGGATTATCTCAGACCGGGGAAGCTTGTTTGTGTCCAAATTCTGGCAGAGCTTCCAAACTGCTATAGGAACCCGTCTCAATTTCAGTACAGCTTACCATCCCCAGACTGATGGTCAGACTGAAAGGGTAAACCAAGTTCTGGAGGACATGCTTTGGGCATGTGTTATCTCCTTCGGTAAAGGTTGGGAAAAGTATCTCCCTCTCGCCGAGTTCTCCTACAACAATAGCTATCAAGCTAGTCTACAAATGGCTCCATTTGAGGTTCTCTATGGAAGAAAATGTCGGACTCCTCTAAACTCGTCCGAAACCGGAGAGAGGCCACTCTTCGGTCCTGATGTGATCAATGAGGCTGAAGAGAAAGTCCGTATCATTTGAGAGAATCTCAAGATTGCTCAGTCCAGGCAGAAGAGCTACTATGATAAGCATCATCAGGAGGTTCACTACTCCATTGGTGACAAAGCCTACCTTCGTGTCTCTCCCCTTCGTGGGGTTCGCCATTTCGGGATAAAAGGGAAACTAGCACCTCTCTTTGTTGGTCCTTTCACTATCCTGGCTAAGAAAGGTGATCTCTCCTACCAGTTGGAGCTCCTAGATAAATTCCCAGATGTGCATGAAGTGTTCCATGTCTCCCAACTCCGTCGTTGCTTCAAAGATCCTATCCGTGGGGTTGATCATGAAGTGTTAGACATCCAGGAGGATCTGACTTACCGTGAGCATCCTGTCCGCATCTTGGATGAAGCGGAAAGGAAGACTCGTAACAAGACCATCAAGTTCCTCATGATTCAGTGGTCTAACCATTCTGAAGAAGAAGAAGCAACCTGGGAACGTGAAACTAGTCTTCGTCAGGAATACCCCGCCTTCTTCATTCAAGCCTAGAATCTCGGGTCGAGATTCCTGTAAGGGGGTAGATTTGTAACAGCCCCAATTTGGTACTGTAAAATTTGAACCAAAATTTCACTTTTGCATTGTCATCTTGCATCATGGCATACATTCTAAATTGCTAAGTTTGATAAAGAAACAATCGGGAAACATTTAAAAAGAAAGCAAACCCCTTCCCAAATCTCCAAACCAAATGCATTGCTCAAATTGGCAAAACAAATTATTCTTTAGTTTCCAATTTGTCCAGGAAGTTCCAAGAATACATTTTATAAATATTTGTCAAAGGCAAATTCTTGTCAAGCAAAGAAATAAAGTTGAGAATTCAAAATTGGTTCAAATCAAATTCTATTTTTCAAACCATGTTATACAGTTCAAAAATTCAAACTAAAAATATGGGGAGCTTCCTTATAATATTATGAGCCCCCATCAATTTTTATACAATTTTTGGGGTTGTTTAAGTGCCTCAAATAAATACCTAAATCCCTACTGGTTTAAAGTTAAATAAAATAAACAAAATGGAGCCAGGGGGTTTTCTGCAAAAGCGTCTTCTTCTCCTCCACTGTAGCGACAGGAACGGCACTGGCGCCATGCCGCCGACGCCCTCGCCCCTGCGCCGCGCTGCCTGCTCCCCTGGAGGATAAGGACGCCACCGAGACTCTCTCCCTCTCCCCTCACTCGTTCCCTCCCCGTTTTCCCGAATCAAACAAACCCTAGCTCTGCCGCCATGGACGCCGTTGATCCGCCGCCGTCCCTCGCGCGTTGCCGCTGCTAGGAGCACCACAGAGCAGATCGAAGACTACAAAAAGCTCTGCCTCGTCGTCGTCTACCTCACCGCCGAAGGAATCGAGCCGGGGAGCCCGTAATCACTGTCGCCATCCGTCCTTCTCCCCCTCCGTCCGCCGGCCACCGAGCACCATTTCCGTCGTTTCTGGCCTCCCCCTTCACCACCGCGAGTAGCTACGCGTCGAGGGTAAGCTTGAGAGTCTCCTGGACTTCCTCATTCTCCCCCTCTCTTTCTAGTTTGCCGGGTCATTGTATCTCGTCGTCGGCCGCTGCTCGGCGCCGTCGTTCGCATTGCTCCGGCGAACCATTAGGTAGCGGTGCCACCGTATATTAGTTCCCCGTAGACGGGCACGTCGAATGCACCCTTTAACTCGTCCCCACGTCCGCCCCGTCAACGGATCCGTGCACGACGCCGCCGGTGGTCACCGCGTGCGTGCACCGGTCGTGGCCTCGGCCCAGTCAAAACGCTTCGTCGGTACTACCGGGCTGTTAGCCAGAAGTACCGACCGTAGGTTGATTCGGTACTGGATACATCTGTTAATTTTCGGAAGTAGCTCGGAAGTTGCCCCAGAAGTACTGACTTGATCGGTACTACCGGGCTGTTAGCCGGAAGTACCGACCGTGAGTTGTTTCGGTACTGGATACTTCCCGTTCTATTCAGGAAGTAGCTCGGAACTAGCTCGGGAAGTACCGACTTGTCCGGTACTACCGGCTGTTAGCGGAAGTACCGACCGTGTGTTGTTTCGGTACTGGATACCCCTAGTTCTATTCCGGAAGTGGCTCAGAAGTAGCGCCGGAAGTACCGACCTGTCCGGTACTACCGGGCTGTTAGCCGGAAGTACCGACCCAACCAATTAAATTTTGGGAAAATCATAACTTATTAAATATTGATTCAAATCTTGCAAATGATATACCAAAATGCTCAGCATATCTAAGGCTATCTAATTATGTTAACTTCACATCATGACAACAAATTTTTCCTTTGATGTCATTTAATAAATGGTTAAAAGAATTAAATTTGAATAACTGTTTAATTCACCATTTATTCATCGTTAATCGGAAAATTGCAAACGAGGTACCAAAATGATCAGAAGAACAATACCTATCTAATAATGTCATTTTTCATGCATATTTAAACCACATTTTAGTACTGTAATAGTTCATAAGCAATGTGGTCAGTAAATTAAATATGGGGTTGTTTCCAAATAATTGCACCAATTATTTTGGCACTCCATTTAAATTGTTAGCTAAATCAAATGTTGATATCAGTGCATAAACTTGACATGTCATCATGATTGTGCATTGCAGCTTTTTGTATTCGTGTTATTTATTTGTTCTCCTGCTATTGCTTGTGTATCGGTTGATTTAGGAGTCGAGGTTACACCACACTACTTCGACGATCCGTGCTATCAGCCCCATCAGCAAGGCAAGAGATAACCTAACCTTCTATGCATCTCTCATCCTATTGATTTACAAGAATTTTCTCCACCATAATATTGCATTCGATTCCAATGTCAAATTTTGGTCGATGGTTAGAGTATCCTATTAATTGCATTAGATCCCTACACCATCATCTGTTTCCCTCCCTATGATGCATATGTTTGATGTGTTGGCCTGAGTTAAATTTATATATGTTGAATATATGCTTAGCTATGCTCAGCCATGCTTAGTCGGATGCTTAGCCATGCTTAGTCCAGTGATTATTTTCCATGATTGTGAAGTTGATGGAATGTTCGGACAAGGTGGAAACTTGTGGTACTTAATTAAAAATGCTTAAAGGCTTGGATGAGTTGTGTAATACCCCAGCATTTAGCAATCAACGAAGGGTAGAAGTATGATTTTGTGCATCTGCATGCATGCATCTGAAAATCCGAATAAATTTTTTGCAAAATAAAACCCTGGAGGGATTGGAGATCATTCAACTTCATGAATAGAGTTTAGCTCATCTGAGGTGAATGTGATAATTTTGACATGACCTTCAGGCATTTTAAGCGGTTGCAGGAAATCAGATCCAAATTGGAAAATACAAATGATATTAAATTGGTAAACTTATTAAAAATTGAATAATGAAGTTATACATGTTTATACATTTAAGCAAACAACTCACAAATAAATACTAAGGTATAATTGTGTTAACACCCATCACAACTCAAAGAGTTATTAAAACAAATTAAATAATGTAACTGGTTGAGTACCAGAAAACGTTGTCTTTACATTGCCCAAACATAAAAGAAATATAAATGCTTAAGTAATCTACTTTATTACATCAAATTTGATCTTCTTATCTGATTTTAGCTTCTTATCTTCAAATCTTTCCAAATTCATTCCTGCAAGACAAATTGAATAATAAAGAAACTTGGGGTGAAATTTAAAGGCTTGGTGTTATATGAAAGGAGTTTGGTAACAAGCCTTGCAACCTTGTTAACTTATTTCTTTGTATGCATTAAAGCAATTGAATTTCAAATAAGATTACACCTGGTCAGAAGGAGAGTGTCCTTTGAATAAAATGTTTGCCTTCACCACAAAGGTGAGGCGATAAAATCTTGGAACTTAATTAATGGATATTAGGAACTTGCCCTAATATCCAAATATTGACTAGAGGGAATCAATTTTAATATAAGAGCAACAAGGGTCTTTGGATCAGCTGGATCATCTGGAGTCAAGCAGTCAACAAGGATGAGGAGCAGCATTTGATCAATACAAGAGAAGGGACAAGATGCAACATTGAACTATTTACCAAGAAGGCAAAGTATCAACCTCTTCATCCAATCAAGTGCCTATTTGAGAAAAGCCACAAGTCATCAATAAATTAATTGATTAAAGAAAATTATAATTGTTTATACTTCAAATCTTTTTCAACACATTTGTTCAAGTAATAAATACATGAGAAACAAAGTTAATAATTCCATAACACTTTTCCCACATAATTACTTCATAACAAAATTTTAATAATTATTTTAAGTAAGTACACAAGAGAGATTATAATTGCAACTTAAATAACTGAAACTCTCTCTATTTTTTTAAATGTGACAAAAGTGTTTCAAAAATTCAAAACAAAAATATGTGGAGCTTCTCTATAATATTAGAAGCATCCATGAATTTTTCCATGATTTTTAGACTTATTTAAAAGTCCTAAAAAAATATATGAAGTATCTGTTTTAAAAGATTCAGTAATTACGAGAAAGCCCAGGGGGTTTTTCAGAAAATCTTTTCTTTCTTTTCTTTCTCCCTCTCTTCCGGCCAGAAGGACGACAACGAACGCCGCCGCGCCACCTCCTGCCTGCTTGCTAGCTTGCTTGCGAGGATAAGAGCAAGGAGAAGACGTCCCCATCTCTCTCTCTCTCGCTCACTATCCCCCTCGCTCTCTCTCTTCTTCCTCAGCTCGAACCGCCCGAAACCCTAACCCTAACCGTACGGCCGCCGCCGTGCCCCACAAATCGCCGACGAACGGAGGAACAATCGGAGCGGTGACCTTGTCCAACCGCTCCGCCTCGACGTCCCCTACGCGCTGGTGCAAGTCGCCGGTGCCGGGAGCCGCTGGAGGAGAAGAACAGGACCGACGCCCTGAACGCTGCCACTCGGCGTCGAGCTCAAATCCGTCGCCACCGCAGCTCCATCAACATCAAAACCTTGTCCCCTACGTCCGCGGTGAGCCTCTTCTCCGTTTGCCCCGCGTAGAACCATCGTTGCGTCCTCGAATCGAAGATCGAGTCGGGCCGCCGGAGGCCGCCGCCGCGCCGTCGTGGTGGAGCATGCTCCGGTGACCATTTAGGGGCGGCGCCGCCACCCTTAGGTGCGTCGTGACCGTGCGCGTCGAACGCGCACGTCCGCATGGCCGGAATCGGCCGGCGCTTGGTCGGAATGGCCGTTGGCCGTGGTGGCTGACGTCAGCTGACGTCAGCACGATTTTATCCAGTTCAGAAATTATTAAAACTCTGACATGTGGGACCCTCTGTCAGATATTTAATCTTTTCCAGAAATTCCAGAAAATGATATAAAATTATAAAATCAATAACTTTTAATCTGTATATCAAAAAAATACAAATAATATATCAAAATGCTTAGAAAAATGAAATCTATTTGATTATGCTAAATTGATAATTGTTTAACCAACAAAAAATAAAAGTTGTTTAGAATTACTGAAATGCCACATAAACATCACCTAAAATTTTGAAATGCAAAGAAATTCCTAAAATTAAATAAAAATTTGTTTTCAACTCCAAATTTTATAAGGATTTCAAATATGATTTTTATTTAATTTATTGAAATGGTTTTATTGAATAAAAATACTAAGATCCATAAATGGATATGATTTCAATTATTTTAAAATAAATTATTCGAAAATAATTTTCTTATGTAATTAATTAAAAGATAGTAACTGGAGTTGAATTGTACAAGCTTCTAGAACTAATAGTTTTCTAAAAAGAAAATAAATTTGAAATATAAGTTCAAAACATAAAATTTGAACTCATATACCATTATGTAAATGACTGTTCCGTTACTCATCCTAGGTAAAACACACAAAAAGGAGTTCATTTGAAAATCAATCACTCTAGTGTTATTACTTTTTGAAAGTAGTTAAATAAAATAAAATTATGAAATAAATGCAATCCTTAACTAAGCACCTATAAGTTGTTTATTAATCATATAAAACATTACTTCGATAATCATAGCAATCACTTAAGTCTAAAAGTTATAACAACTCAAAGATCTCACCGTTAACAAAGTAATCAATAACACAAAGCGCTTACTTGTGAGTTTGGGTATTTTGGGTTATATATGATGCATCTCATATTTATGCATAATAGCATATTGCAAGTGTTTCCAGTAGTCCTTACCCGGACTACATTGCTATTTTCAGATCTCCGGGTTCTGACGCACCCTAGAACCCCGAAGGGCATGAACTGCCACCTCTGCCACAGGCAAGTTCATCACTTGCTCATTCCTCTTGAAATATTTATTATAAAACTATTTGCAAAACCTTATTATACTATCACCTTTATACAAAAGAAAGCATAAAACCTATTTCTTTAATGACTTGACTATTTGGCTATCTACCTGAGTGGTGGTAACCTATTATGGTTGGCAGATGGAACCATGGTATGAAGAATAGGTCCGGAGGTTCAATTTGCAAGGGAAAGTATTACCTAGGGCTTAATAACAAATGCCGTCATAATGATTGCGCCGTAAAGACGCGTTAACCATAAGACCTAGAATGGGACGGGAAATGCCATCTGTATTTCTCCCGGATGCATGTGAACGGGCTGCCAGTGTCGTAGGCTGTAGGTCTTGCGGGACTACATGCACATGGGTGGGATCCCTTAAAGTCCCACGACGACTGGGGCCTATGATGGATTGTAGGGATGTCTGGAACGGGCAATCTGTTAGGCATAGGGGAGGACTTTTGAGTCTGGAACGGTCTGCCTAAAGATTTAGGGGAGGACAAACCTACAAAAGGGTGGGCATGCGTTGTGCGGAGAAGCACAGTGAATAACTTGGATCAAAAACTGGGCCCCACACCAAAGAGAGTGTGGACAGGAATGTACGCCTGGTTGGTAACAAAGTCTTGATCTCTTATGGGTAAAGTAACGCACCTCTGCAGAGTGTAAAGAATTGTAACATGTTACTCCCTGTTCCGGGAAGGAGCTGCGAACGCTGCAGGAAAGGAACTCCATGAAAGTTCTAGCCCTGTGAAGGATGACGGGCATAGTTTTCAGAATAAAAGCAATCTCTTGAAGAAATGTTTACAAAAAAACCTTGCATTAAGCTTAAGGCTCCCTGGAGTCTAAAGCTGTAGCTAGTGCATCAAACTTCCCACCGTACATAATGGACTTGCTGGGTAACGCTGGTTACTCACCCTTTCCCTATTTGACCCCTGCTTAGATTTTGGAGCCCTCAAAGGAGTTGACGGTGGTTCACCATGACATCGAGATCTTCATCAAGGAGACCACTCTGCCAATGGAGGCGACCGCGTCTATTAGAAGGACGAGTACCATCTTGAATAGAGATACTCCAGATAGAGTAGATTAAGGTTGTGGCAACAGCAGTAGTGGTTTAGGACTTAGAGCTAGAGTTAATCTCCAGCTTAGTGCTACGAATTGGCTCTTTTCTGGATTTCATTTCTACAAGGCTATCCTCTATGTATCGAGGAGGTTCTCGAGATTTTGTATTGAATATTGTTGTAATCCTATAGTGTTACCTTGGACCTGCTATGTTTCTGTTGTACCACTCTGAGGGATGTAATATTCACGGATAGGTCCTTCTGTGAGTATTATGTCAACGACTTGCACACTACACCATGCAGTGGTGTGCTGGGTCACCGCAGCTGGTATCAGAGCAAAGCGACCTTAGGTTTGAAACCTTTTAGGAGACTTGTAGGTTGGTAAAGACTATAGGAAGTTTATTTTATCTAAACTAAATCCATCTATGACCTATGATGGTTATTCACTTGAGAATAATAATGTCATACTTATATGGAGTATTCTTATTTAGTCTTCTATTGGTATAATACTTATTCATCTTGTTCTTTCTAAAACCTGGTATACCAGATGAGAGTATGCCTATAGAATAGTTATACCAAAGAAGGTATATCTAAGTCAGTGATATCTATATGGTATCATTGATGATGTCATCCTATGAAGTAGAACCCTATTGGGAGTTGATGATGGAAGGATAAGAGAAGAGAAGAACAATGGTGAGTTGGATATACTAAGCCATGCAAGTTATGGCAAGTATGCCACTTTAATATTGTTCATGTCCGAAGAGGATGTCGGATAAATAGATACCATTTCAAGGAGAATATGGAGTAGTGCACTTGCCACAAGTAAAGTATTACGGTATTCATGTATACCAATAGTACCTACACGAGAGAACATGAGGTTACACTTTAAGTTATTGAGATGCATGGATATACGTCAAGGCACGAAGACGAAGTTCAAGGTCAAGAAGACTTAGCTCCTTTGGAGTTAAGATAGACACAAGTATTAATAGACACTAGGTCACAGCTACTCAATTGTGAATGGTCAATTGTGGTAGATATTCGTATAAGTCACACCTTGAGTGAAGGATAAACCTGTCCCCTAAGCCAGTGAGGCACGAGTTGTTATATGGAATATGTCTATGAGGTAATATATACCTAACGTGTAGTTTTTAGCATCTAAGCCTGGGTACTTGAGATGTTTATACTCAAAGTACTACGTATATTATGGCTAGTGGTGCCTGAGTGATATATAATTATATTTGGGTTTTATTGGTTCTTATAGGACTTTTGATTGACTAGATCCGAGCATGAAGTTTGAACTTGATGTGCAAATGCATGTTGCAACATTTTGTTCTTTCTTGATGTTATTGGTCTAGAGGGTACATAGGTTAGTATGAGAGCGTTCTGAGTGACCAGAGTTTTTGCAGCAATGGAAGCTCACGAAGAGAAGGAAGTCAAAAAGTGGACAAAGATCTACCAAAGATGCTGCAAGGAAAGCTAAATTAGGAGACATATCCGAGAAGGAAGGTTGTGAAGTTTTCGCTTATCAGGTCACGACGTCGTTTCATGGATGACAAACACAATGACGGAGGTCATGGGATGATAGAGACAAAAGGGAAATTCAAAGACATTGAAAGAAGAAGCAATAAAATGCAGATATGTGTTGAGGACATTGTTGTAACTTGGTGGAAGAAGTTAATGTGGGAGCATAGAGTAGATATTGATACTACTAGAATCAAGCTTGAGAAGAAGTTTATCAACACTTATGTGTCCAAGAGTACTATAAGGTGGAAGACAAAGGAGGATGAAGACAGGAAGAACGTGGATATTTCCAGTTCTGCGAGAATAAATAGGGAGTTGATCGTCTATTGTAGACATCTCAACGATGGAAGAAGCAAATTGGCTGCCAAACATCAGTTCATGATTAGAGATCGGACATTTACAAGGAGATAACTTTGTGTTGAATACAACGCCGTTGACAAGAAAGAGTGAATGAGAAAGATTCATGACAAACGAATAAAAGTCAATAAGAGATTAGGGTAGCAAAGTATCTTATGGGAAGCACGTTGATAGTCCACAGAGGCCATAACCACTATGTGAAGAAGTGCAAACACGGAGTCCATTGTTCAGAAGAACATCAGAATCAAGGGAAAAGAGTCTAGTGTGTCGTGGATTGATGATAAGCCAAGAAAGTTGACCAATTTAGAAGAGGATATCTGACACTGGTGAAGCCAAAGTACTAAAGTTACAACTTATATCCAGAGCCACTATTAAGATAGATGTTATCAACAGGATTTAACAAATATTAGATGAAAGTTGGCAGTTGGATAGTGTGGATCAAGGGAAGATGCAGAGAAGTATGTGGGACAAAGGATCACCAATATCTGCGTCCACGTCAGAAGGGAATTTGAGTGAATAAATATTAGCAGAAATTCTTTCTACTTATCTCTACGTGAGAGGAGCCAAAACTTCTGGACGAAGTTTTTGTTAAGGGGGGAAGACTGTAATACACCAGCATTTAGCAATCAACGAAGGGTAGAAGTATGATTTTGTGCATCTGCATGCATGCATCTGAAAATCCGAATAAATTTTTCGCAAAATAAAACCCTGGAGGGATTGGAGATCATTCAACTTCATGAATAGAGTTTAGCTCATCTGAGGTGAATGTGATAATTTTGACATGACCTTCAGGCATTTTAAGCGGTTGCAGGAAATCAGATCCAAATTGGAAAATACAAATGATATTAAATTGGTAAACTTTATTAAAAATTGAATAATGAAGTTATACATGTTTATACATTTAAGCAAACAACTCACAAATGAATACTAAGGTATAATTGTGTTAACACCCATCACAACTCAAAGAGTTATTAAAACAAATTAAATAATGTAACTGGTTGAGTACCAGAAAACGTTGTCTTTACATTGCCCAAACATAAAAGAAATATAAATGCTTAAGAAATCTACTTTATTACATCAAATTTGATCTTCTTATCTGATCTTAGCTTCTTATCTTCAAATCTTTCCAAATTCATTCCTGCAAGACAAATTGAATAATAAAGAAACTTGGGGTGAAATTTAAAGGCTTGGTGTTATATGAAAGGAGTTTGGTAACAAGCCTTGCAACCTTGTTAACTTATTTCTTTGTATGCATTAAAGCAATTGAATTTCAAATAAGATTACACCTGGTCAGAAGGAGAGTGTCCTTTGAATAAAATGTTTGCCTTCACCACAAAGGTGAGGCAATAAAATCTTGGAACTTAATTAATGGATATTAGGAACTTGCCCTAATATCCAAATATTGACTAGAGGGAATCAATTTTAATATAAGAGCAACAAGGGTCTTTGGATCAGCTGGATCATCTGGAGTCAAGCAGTCAACAAGGATGAGGAGCAGCATTTGATCAATACAAGAGAAGGGACAAGATGCAACATTGAACTATTTACCAAGAAGGCAAAGTATCAACCTCTTCATCCAATCAAGTGCCTATTTGAGAAAAGCCACAAGTCATCAATAAATTAATTGATTAAAGAAAATTATAATTGTTTATACTTCAAATCTTTTTCAACACATTTGTTCAAGTAATAAATACATAAGAAACAAAGTTAATAATTCCATAACACTTTTCCCACATAATTACTTCATAACAAAATTTTAATAATTATTTTAAGTAAGTACACAAGAGAGATTATAATTGCAACATAAATAACTGAAACTCTCTCTATTTTTTTTAAAATGTGACAAAAGTGTTTCAAAAATTCAAAACAAAAATATGTGGAGCTTCTCTATAATATTAGAAGCATCCATGAATTTTTCCATGATTTTTAGACTTATTTAAAAGTCCTAAAAAAATATATGAAGTATCTGTTTTAAAAGATTCAGTAATTACGAGAAAGCCCAGGGGGTTTTTCAGAAAATCTTTTCTTTCTTTTCTTTCTCCTTCTCTTCCGGCCAGAAGGACGACAACGACGCCGCCGCGCCACCTCCTGCCTGCTTGCTAGCTTGCTTGCGAGGATAAGAGCAAGGAGAAGACGTCCCCATCTCTCTCTCTCGCTCACTCTCCCCCTCGCTCTCTCTCTTCTTCCTCAGCTCGAACCGCCCGAAACCCTAACCCTAAACGTACGGCCGCCGCCGTGCCCCACAAATCGCCGACGAACGGAGGAACAATCGGAGCGGTGACCTTGTCCAACCGCTCCGCCTCGACGTCCCCTACGCGCTGGTGCAAGTCGCCGGTGCCGGGAGCCGCTGGAGGAGAAGAACAGGACCGACGCCCTGAACGCTGCCGCTCGGCGTCGAGCTCAAATTCGTCGCCACCGCAGCTCCATCAACGTCAAAACCTTGTCCCCTACGTCCGCGGTGAGCCTCTTCTCCGTTTGCCCCGCGTAGAACCATCGATTGCGTCCTCGAATCGAAGATAGAGTCGGGCCGCCGGAGGCCGCCGCCGCACCGTCGTGGTGGAGCATGCTCCGGTGACCATTTAGGGGCGGCGCCGCCACCCTTAGGTGCGTCGTGACCGTGCGCGTCGAACGCGCACGTCCGCGTGGCCGGAGTCGGTCGGCGCTTGGTCGGAATGGCCGTTGGCCGTGGTGGCTGACATCAGCTGACGTCAGCACGATTTTATCCAGTTCAGAAATTATTAAAACTCTGACATGTGGGACCCTCTGTCAGATATTTAATCTTTTCCAGAAATTCCAGAAAATGATATAAAATTATAAAATCAATAACTTTTAATCTGTATATCAAAAAAATACAAATAATATATCAAAATGCTTAGAAAAATGAAATCTATTTGATTATGCTAATGATAATTGTTTAACCAACAAAAAAATAAAAGTTGTTTAGAATTACTAAAATGCCACATAAACATCACCTAAAATTTTGAAATGCAAATAAATTCCTAAAATTAAATAAAAATTTGTTTTCAACTCCAAATTTTATAAGGATTTCAAATATGATTTTTATTTAATTTATTGAAAAGGTTTTATTGAATAAAAATACTAAGATCCATAAATGGATATGATTTCAATTATTTTAAAATAAATTATTCGAAAATAATTTTCTTATGTAATTAATTAATAGATAGTAACTGGAGTTGAATTGTACTAGCTTCTACAACTACTAGTTTTCTAAAAAGAAAATAAATTTGAAATATAAGTTCAAAACATAAAATTTGAACTCATATACCATTATGTAAATGACTGTTCCGTTACTCATCCTAGGTAAAACACACAAAAAGGAGTTCATTTGAAAATCAATCACTCTAGTGTTATTACTTTTTAAAAGTAGTTAAATAAAATAAAATTATGAAATAAATGCAATCCTTAACTAAGCACCTATAAGTTGTTTATTAATCATATAAAACATTACTTCGATAATCATAGCAATCACTTAAGCCTAAAAGTTATAACAACTCAAAGATCTCACCGTTAACAAAGTAATCAATAACGCAAAGCGCTTACTTGTGAGTTTGGGTATTTTGGGTTATATACGATGCATCTCATATTTATGCATAATAGCATATTGCAAGTGTTTCCAGTAGTCCTTACCCGGACTACATTGCTATTTTCAGATCTCCGGGTTCTGACGCACCCTAGAACCCCGAAGGGCATGAACTGCCACCTCTGCCACAGGCAAGTTCATCACTTGCTCATTCCTCTTGAAATATTTATTATAAAACTATTTGCAAAACCTTATTATACTATCACCTTTATACAAAAGAAAGCATAAAACCTATTTCTTTAATGACTTGACTATTTGGCTATCTACCTGAGTGGTGGTAACCTATTATGGTTGGCAGATGGAACCATGGTATGAAGAATAGGTCCGGAGGTTCAATTTGCAAGGGAAAGTATTACCTAGGGCTTAATAACAAATGCCGTCATAATGATTGCGCCGTAAAGACGCGTTAACCATAAGACCTGGAATGGGACGGGAAATGCCATCTGTATTTCTCCCGGATGCATGTGAACGGGCTGCCAGTGCCGTAGGCTGTAGGTCTTGCGGGACTACATGCACATGGGTGGGATCCCTTAAAGTCCCACGACGACTGGGGCCTATGATGGATTGTAGGGATGTCTGGAACGGGCAATCTGTTAGGCATAGGGGAGGACTTTTGAGTCTGGAACGGTCTGCCTAAAGATTTAGGGGAGGACAAACCTACAAAAGGGTGGGCATGCGTTGTGCGGAGAAGCACAGTGAATAACTTGGATCAAAAACTGGGCCCCACACCAAAGAGAGTGTGGACAGGAATGTACGCCTGGTTGGTAACAAAGTCTTGATCTCTTATGGGTAAAGTAACGCACCTCTGCAGAGTGTAAAGAATTGTAACATGTTACTCCCTGTTCCGGGAAGGAGCTGCGAACGCTGCAGGAAAGGAACTCCATGAAAGTTCTAGCCCTGTGAAGGATGACGGGCATAGTTTTCAGAATAAAAGCAATCTCTTGAAGAAATGTTTACAAAAAAACCTTGCATTAAGCTTAAGGCTCCCTGGAGTCTAAAGCTGTAGCTAGTGCATCAAACTTCCCACCGTACATAATGGACTTGCTGGGTAACGCTGGTTACTCACCCTTTCCCTATTTGACCCCTGCTTAGATTTTGGAGCCCTCAAAGGAGTTGACGGTGGTTCACCATGACATCGAGATCTTCATCAAGGAGACCACTCTGCCAATGGAGGCGACCGCGTCTATTAGAAGGACGAGTACCATCTTGAATAGAGATACTCCAGATAGAGTAGATTAAGGTTGTGGCAACAGCAGTAGTGGTTTAGGACTTAGAGATAGAGTTAATCTCCAGCTTAGTGCTACGAATTGGCTCTTTTCTGGATTTCATTTGTACGAGGCTATCCTCTATGTATCGAGGAGGTTCTCGAGATTTTGTATTGAATATTGTTGTAATCCTATAGTGTTACCTTGGACCTGCTATGTTTCTGTTGTACCACTCTGAGGGATGTAATATTCACGGATAGGTCCTTCTGTGAGTATTATGTCAATGACTTGCACACTACACCATGCAGTGGTGTGCTGGGTCACCGCAAGTTGCCACAGGGGTTGGTGGTGTTTTGCCTCATTCTTGCCACCTAGGTGTGAGTTCTTTACCTCTTGAACCAAGACCGAGCGTTCTTCCATCGGTGGGACATATGGAATCCTTACTAACCGAATAAATTGTGCGGGCGTATCCAAGGGTCCTCTAGTTTGCGTTTTCCATTTGCATCTGAGTTGCAGGTTGGAAGAAGGCGCGATGTGGACGGTGGTGTTTAGGATGTGGCGATGGGCGCAGGATGTTGAAATAGGCACTAAACTTGTCCTGTCGTCACGATGACCCTTGGATAGTCTCATGCAAGGTAAAAGTTTAATCGCGCCCTGTCCACGGTTTAATCTTTTCGAAAAGCCATGTCCACGGTTATGGACAACTTGGGAATAGACGATAAGATCATAGAAAACCTGAACTTAATTAAAATTTGGCAACTTGTGATAAAAGGTTCATTTCCTCGAGGGTGATTCGAGGGAGTGCCTTGGTGGAGATGAGTGGTGGATTCTGGATACTGTTGGTTCAATGTGAACTAACGAATGAAAGTTTACTATCTTATCCCCTTGTGAAAAACCATTTGAATAGTCGATGCCATGAGTCTTGTCTTTAAAAAGGAAAACTAGCTTTATACAAAAAACTACTATACAGCTTTGAAGCCAATCATCATTGGGCCCATATCGCCCTAGTAACCTTGCGAGTACGTCGTACTCAGCCTTGCTTTGTTGATTATTATTTGTTTCAGAGGAGGACGTCACCGAACAGGAAGGTGGGTTCTTTGTTGACATCGACGAGTAGTCTGGGGTTCCCAGGTGGCAGCTTGGGACGTCACGGAACAGGCTGGCTGGGATTTGTTATTGTAGGCCTCTTAGTCCATAATTTGGATCTTGTTGTTTAGACAACTAAATTTGCTTCCGCTTGATATAATGTTGGGTCTGTGACCTCTGATGTGTAATTCGCTATCTTTCTCATTATATGAGTTGAACTATGATCTCTTTGTGTCGTAGAGTCTTTGATGTGCCAGATGTTCCGCAGTCTTGATCTCTCTATTATGCATTGATAGCTATGCCAGTGTTCATGGCATGATAGAGGTGTTGCGTTGCCGAAGATCCATTCCGAGCACGCCTGCCAAAGGTTTTGGCCTGGGAGTGGTAACCCCGGTAACCTTCGATTGTGTAGCATGGCCTGTGGGTTACATAGCATCTCTGTATAATTCCGGGGTCGGGGCGCTACAATGGACGCTTGAAGTCCGGGTCCAGTACGAAGCCGGCCAAGGCTTTTACCTAATTTAGAGATAGAAACCGACTTACACTACGAATTGTAATCCTTGTAGAAATACAATGCTTGACGGCCGATTGAAATTAAGCAAACTATCGAAAATCAATACAACCCTACTTTTGCCCTCAAACCCTTGTTCATGCTTCCGTTATTCGGCATCTTCGCGTGAGTTCATCGAATATCGACAATCGAACTAAGAGCGGTCGAATCCGGCTTAGTTCAGCCAATTGTCGCCGGCTTCCTCTGACGGGGTCCCTCCTGAGGGGCTGGGCGTCTGGTTCCAAAAGCGCCGGCTTGTTGTCTTGCGTATTGCGCTATAAGTCGGCCTCCCGCGGGGCGAGTTGCGGAGTATCTCCCCCGGCAACGCAGGTACACGAGGACGTGATTGTGTGACGCGTTTTTAATGCAACAATATATATCAAAGCTTCAGTAGCATAATCACTTAACTCGTAGCTAGAAAGCTACATTTGCTACCGATTTTCCACCAACATTCACACATATGCAACATTATGAGAAACTATATGCAGCAAGCAAAATGCAGCAGATCATCGCTCGTAGCAAAATCCAAAGTATTTGTAACAGCCCCAGTTTGGTACCCTAAAATATGGGCTAAATTTTCACTTTTTGCTTTGCAACATTGCATCATGGCATCCATTTAAATTGCTAATTTTAAATAAAGAAAGATTGGAAAACATTAAAAGGAAACAAATCCAATCTCAAAATTTCCAACCTCAATGCAATCGCTCAAATTGGCAACCAAACTAATTTGAACTTCCAAATTGTCTAGGAGGTTCCAAGGAAACCTTTCATACACATTTGGCAAAACAAATTCTTGCCAAGCAAACAAATAAAAATTGAGAATTCAAAATTGGGTCAAACCAATTTTTAATTTTGAAACCAAGTTAAACTTTTCAAAAATTCAAAAGAAAAATATGGGGAACTTCATTACTATATTGGGAGCCTCCATGAATATTCTCACTATTTTTGAAAATGCTTAAGTACTCCAAGTAAATGCATTTTGGAAATTATCGAAAATGACCATATTTAAACACTATGCGCAATTGTTGTTCAAAACTTTTTATTTTGCAACACAAATTTTTGTGGAGCTTCTAAATAGTATGGGGAGACTACATGAATTCTTGCAGAATTTTAGAAAATGTTTAAGTGCCTCAATTAAATCACTAAAAGCCTGCTAGACCAATTTGCAAATAATTTTTAATTGGTGCCAGGTTTTTCGCAATTCTTTTCTTTCCTTCTTCTTCCTGTCGCCACAGTGCTGCCCCGCACAGGCGCCATGCCGCCCCCGCACCCATGCCGCCGTGCCGAGCCTCCCTGGTGGACAAAGCCACGCACGGGATGCCACCTGCTCCCTCACCCGTTCCCCTCCACCTGCTCTCTCTCCCCACGAAACCCTAACCCTAGAACCGACGAAGTCGCCGCGCGTGCGCCGCCGCATCGCCGTCAACTCCGACCACCTCGGGGCAAGCCGAAGCCACCACGAGCTCCGCCGTGTCGCCCTCCACCACCCCCGCCGTCGCACGCTTGCTGGGAGACCCGGCATCGAGCTAATCGAGCTCTTCTTCCGAAGTCCGTCCGCCGCTCGCCGCGATCGTCCTCGCCAAATTCCGGTTGCCACCGACCTCCTCCGACCACGCCGAGCACACCCACTCGTCTAGGGTGAGCACGCCATCCTCCGGGAGATCTTCTTCTTCCTCCTCCTGCTCTGTAGCCTCGCCTTCGTGCGAGAGGCCGCTCGGCCGTCCGCCATGGCCGTGCCATGTCGCGCACACACGCGCCGCCGTGCGTCCTCCGTTCCGTCTCCGAGCATGCGCACGGCTACGGCCTCCACACCGCACTCGCTTGCACTCACGCACACCCACGGAGCGCCGCCAGAACGGGGTCGTCGCCGTCCGTTGTCCTCCGTCGGGTGTTGCCGCACGCCGCCGTGCGTCCGGCCTGGTGACTGTCTGGGCTGGCCGGAGGCCGGATGCCTCGAGCGGGTGCCCGGCCTGGACGCCCGGTCTGGGCCGGCTGTAGGCCGGTTGCTTCAGGCCTGTGCCCGGCTCCACCGTCGGTCGGCTATGCATTCCCCGGAATCGTTTCTTCGGCAACGAGCTGCTGATGCGCGACTACTTCGCCGAGATACCCACCTATCCGGCTCACATCTTCCGTCAAAGGTACCGAATGCGTCGATCCCTCTTCGTGAAAATTGTAGAACTGAAAAAGTGCTTTTCATTCTAGCTCACTGCTAGAGATGCTCTTAGTCAGTGTCGTTTCGCTGGCTCCTCGTATGGGCGACATCGGACATCCCAGACAGCTTCGATCGGATGGCTCACCAGGCGGATGATGAGACGTGGCGCTACACCCGGATGGCGGCTAGCCCTTGCCTATTTTTATTGCCTTTTTCGAGACTAGGTCATTGCCTGTGCGTTGCTATGGGTGAGATTTTTTTGCGTATAGCCACAACATGTCATTGAAACCGGCCACTTTCAGCTCATGCACGGCACAATGTGGTTTCACCACCTCACCCCACATTATGAAGGCATTCACCTTCCTCCAATCTAAGAGAGTAGATCAACAGAGAAGACCTAGGAATATAGAATTAGCAGAGGAATACATACAAATCGTTTGGGGGGGGGGGGGGGGAGTCAAAATGTTGATGTGCGGAGCCCTGGGTGAGGAAAATATGCTTTGTGGAGCCTTACAAAGTTCTCATTTGGATGTGTCATAAAAACTGGCTAGTTTCATCGCTTCCACAGGTCGCCATAACCACCCCATCCACCTTCGCAAAAAGTCTTCCTCTAGGGTCGGGGAGTAGGGGAAGTCAGATACTTGAGGAAACCAATGATGGCCTTACAAGATGAATCCACTCACCCGGAAGTGCACCGGATGGTATTATATAAGAAGAAGTCAATGATAACCATATAGATGAACCCACTGAACCGGAGATATAAATCCACTAAGCCAAAGAAAATAGATCCGAAGAAGACAAATCCACTAATCCGAAGAAAAGAAATCCACTGACCCGAAGAAAATAGATCCAGTGTAGTAATGCTTGGCACCGTCGCATAGGTGCACAAGTTTTCCAATATCATAATTGCAATCAAAGTAAATGGTTATGCCTATCATAACCAAAAAATTCTCGTGTAGCAGAAAAATGTTACGAAGATGAATCACAGTAAGAGATTAGCATCCAAGACAAATTATTGTTGAAATATTCTAATGAAGGAATAAGGTACGTGCGCATGTTCATGTACTTGATATAGTCAAATCCTTAAATGCTATACCGATTAGGTCATTGCATATATGGATAAATAATAATACGTAAAAAGGATGGGTTACCGATTGGTCCATGAATTTACGATCATTGTTGAAGTTTGATCTGGCGATGCAGTCAATGTCCTGGACCGCGTCGTCAGATGGAGTCGACGGAATCGCGGCGATGAAGTCATGCAACGCTTAGTCGAAAGTAGTCGATGGAGTACATGGATGTCGAGGTCAATTCCCGCTTGCCTAGGGAGCCGATAAAAGATGTCGATGAAAAGAACCTCAGAAGTCGATGAAGATGCTGGCTCCTCCGGAGTCGATTTTTCTAGGTCGTATTCCTGGTTGACAAATTTCTCCATTGCGTATGATTTTGATCATATCATGAAGCTCTTGAATGATTGGTCCATATGCATGCAATTAGCGCCCCGGCCGCTAAATCCATGCAATGAGTGCTACTTCACGTGAAATAGAACTTCAAATTTCTTCTTGGGCTTGGTCTCCCGAGATCGCCTTTGTTTTGAGGTTTAGCTGTAATCGATCTGAACTCTGGCATTGAGACTTGATCCTCCTGAATTGCTGAATCGGTAGCCCATGTGGCTCGGTTTCCTCTTCCCCCAGGACCGGAATATCTGGTGACGAAGCGCAAGTTCAACGAATCGGGAAATCTCTGCTGATCATTATTTCCGTCGGAATTGTCCTAGTCGATGTAGATGATTGATCTCGCCCGGATAACAAAATCCAATCATCGCAATTCCCACAGACGGCGCCAACTGTCGTGGGATTATCACGGCAGAAGCTACACGGGGTAGCTTACAAGACGTGGATTAGGCGGCGTAGGAAATTCCGCGAGCGAGATTGCAAACACGGAGTTTACCCAGGTTCGGGTCCCCTCGGTGGAGGATCCCTACATCCTACTATGAGTCACTATGATCATGATAGATTGGTTTACATGGTGGCAGCCGGCTTAGAAGCTTAGGCGGCGGGTGTTGTGTCTAGCTGAGAGATGTCTATTCGGGTGCCCCTATCTGGCTTTATATAGGTAGCCAGGTAGGGTTTACAAGAGTTGTAGTCAATTACATGCTGGGTCTAGCTGGGCCACTTTCATAATGGGCCGCATTGTACCTCCATGAGTATACCCGGAGGCCATATCCCTGTCAGCGATGTTGATGCACGGCGTCGATCATCCGTCCACCCCAATACTGATGACGTTCAAGCCTTCACAGATGAATTATCATTAAATTAAAGATATGGCATGCAATTATCCATGACTTTGTTACTGAGATAACTCGATCTAATTGAACCTTAATCAATTAGTTAAAATTTAAGAGTATCTTTTTTGGAGACAAATATTTGACATATATGCAAATTTTCTCGCGTGCCATTTAAGCCACAAATCAAAATATATATTATAAACATACACAATTCAGATAATTACACATAGCGTTACACATGGTTATTTCTTCTCCTTGGTGAATGGTGACTGAAAGCTCTTCGCGCCAGTCCAGACATTCCAACATCTCTTCGTGCCTCCATCAATCCCGCTTTTCCTCACTACAAAAATAAGTAGGGGACGATAATCCTAACTAATCATTGCATCTACCTATCAAAAATTCGTATACATTAACAAGGTAGACATGATTTGCAAAGATTTTCAATAAAAGTGGCAATGCATGTTTTAAAAAATATAAAAACAACAGACAATGTTTGGTCCTGGGTTGTTTGTTCCTGGGTGAATTTTCACTCACCACTACACAAACAGTGGAGGTTTTTATTCCAAACATCCACATTCTGACTGCTATCATTCCCAATTTGGCATGAAAGTCCTCCAAAAGGAACATCAGGGCAAGCATCTGCCATTCCCATGACCGCAACTGCCATGAAATTGCATTAGTCAGAGAACATCGTTCATATGTATATGTTTAATACAAAACTATGCATAAGTAATAAGCATGCTAAGTTCATAAAATCAATTAATTTCAAGATACAAAAGTAAAGTTACATGTAGTTTAGATAGCTGTTCTGTACAGGATCAATGGACATGATCCATTAACCAGGTAGCCTATTAAGAACACCTTTCCCTCTGCATTTGTGAGTGGCAATGACAGCCAGCTACCTTTCTCTCCAGTGTCCGAATTCAACAAAGGCTGATCCCTGCGATACACCATAAAATCGATTAATTTCTTGATCATATTGTCTGAAATGAAAGCAAGTTCAGAAAAATAAGAATAGGCTGAGAAATTATGATAATTGCTAGGATGTCTAAGTTGAGCTAGTGATGGCAGTGATTATGTACAAAGAATTATGCATGAAGGAGAACACAGGTCTTTTGTTCTCTGCACCGTCACAGTGCCATCTTCATGTCTCTCATTGCTACCAAATGATCTTTGCACCAAATTTAAGATATGCTGGAGTAAAATAAAGCAAATGAACCATAGTAATACATGTTAGGTCAAAACGGAAGAGAAAAAATAGATATGGCTGCTATACAACGGAATTAAATGTCATATAGTTGGGTCCACAGAAAACAAGCAAGTTTTTTCACATTGTGGCAGAAAGTAACCATACTTCTATTTGATACCATTACTCAATTGCAAGACAATGGTGAGAAAGGAGAGAGCAAGGAAAGCAGAAGACAACAATGCTCCATAGCTGAACTCTACGAATCGACAACACACATTGTCCTTGTGCTCTCAACTGAATCGGCAGAATAAACCAGGTTTCAGTCCTACAGTCGATATCCTCAAATACAGTATTGAAGCATTGGACAGAACTGCGACAAATGCATCCCCAAATAGAAGACCATAAAGAGAAAATCTTTACAACAAGACCTTGAAACCGTGTTGACTGCATACCATTCATGCCTAGCTGGTCACTTGGATGAACCCCAAAATTTCCCCATGTACGAAGCTGGTGCCTGAACCCCCAAATTTTCCCCTGTACGAAGCTGATTTCCGGCATCGTGGGAGTCATACGAGATAGGATGCGAATGTGACGAAATTACCATCAAAATGACGGGCGCCGCCAGTCTCCTTCACGACGCCTGTGGGCGGCCACCATCGTCTTGCCATCGATCCGCCCGGCACTGCACCCGCAATCTACTCTTCCTCTCGCACATGAAGGTGGCTGAGCGTGCGCCTGTGGGCGGCGACCATCATCTTGCCATCGATCCGCCCGGCACTACACCCGCAGTCTACTCTTCCTCTTGCGCATGAAGGTGGCTGAGCGTGCGCACAGCGCCGCGATGGCGTGGAGGGGGCGGGTGGCGACACCGTACGGTAGACGGGATCGGGCGGCGGCGTTGTTGTACTCGAGACGGGATCGGGCAGAAGCGTCGTTGTAAGAGAGATGGGATCTTGCGGCGGCGTCGGTCGGACAGGAGAAGCGAGAGTAGGGATGAATTAAGGGAAAAAACGAGAAAAAAGAAAGGAAAGAAATGTCGGGAAAAAACTATGCGCGACGAGGGTGTTGGACGAAAGGAGGGGCAGAATGGTAGGAGGCAGAAGAGAAAATTGCACATAACACCATATGTTGGGACAAAAGTTGCACCAAACCACAACCACGTTTATTTTTTGCACAAAACACCACTACTTGGGGTAATGAGTTGCATGGAACACAAATCATCTCATTAGCAGGTCTGTCAACGAATTAGACTAGCTGGGCCCACTAGCAGTCCGTACGTGGCATCCATTGAACGAATCGGTAGGCTACTGATCGTATCATCTTTCCGTCTCGACCGTAGAAGCCGCCGCCGGTGTTGGTGCTAAGCTCGGTGCACGTGTTCCGGCTCTCCGTGGTGATCTTTGGTGCGCGCACCGTCGGTGTTCTGCTTTCCTCCTCTTCTGCCTCCCCCGCAAGCATCTCCCTTATCCTCTCCAAGCGCCGGATCCCGATCCCTGATTCCCGGTGAGTCTTTCGCCTGCATCTGAATCGCGTCAGCTTCCCATGGGAGGGGGAAAAGCCGCACCATCGGTGGTCGCCCCGGATGGAGATGCTGCTCTCTGCGGTGACCATCGGCGTGCGCGTCGTCGGTATTCTGCGTGAAGAGACTGGAGATGGCCGTTGTGGCCTCCACGACCGTGCAGAGCGGCCGGAGAGGGACGCCGTGGCCTCGACAAGACCGGCATGTCCTTGCTGGCGAGGACGGCGGCCCGCCACGGCCGCGCACGAGCCGCCGGTCGCCGCAACACTGCCGCTCCCTGACCATGGTGATTCTCAATGTCCCCCTCAGGGCCGACGAGCCTGCAGCAAGACGTACCATGCGCACGTCGGCATGAGCTACATGGTCAACACGGAGTTGTCATCGCCTCGACCCGAACTTACCATCGCCGAGCGGGCGGCGCAGGGCAACCTTCCACCCGCTGGTCCTCGCCGGCAGCCAGGCCAAGCGCGCGCCCCTCGCCTAGCAGGAGCTCCGTCGCGCCGGTCGGACCGGCTGAGCGGCAACGAGTGTCCGCTTTCGTCGAGCACAATGCTGCTGAAGGTCAATTCCACTACGGATGACATGTATGTGTTGGCTGTGGGCCCAACTAGCCTAATCTATTGTGAGATCTGCTAATAAGAAGATTTGTGTTCCATGCAACTCATTACCCCAAATAGTGGTGTTTTGTGCAAAAAATAAATGTGGTTGTGGTTTGGTGCAACTCTTGCCCCAACATATGGTGTTATGTGCAATTTCCTCGAGGCAGAATGGGGAACCTTATTTTTTTTAGATAGTAGATAGAGATAGAGATAGAGATAGAGAGAGATAATATGGATGTCTCACCTTCCCAACCATGGTACACAAAAAAAAAAATGGTATGCTTCGTCTCGTTACGGGAAAGCACACGCTTGCCTTGCACAAATTGCTCTACTTGCCATTTCACGCCGGTACCGGAGAGGAAGATGCCGAGAGAAAAGCAGGAAAGCAAGGAAAGGAAAAAGAAACAAGAAGATCCAACGAGGCGGCGCCCCAACAACAACTCCTCTTCCTCGGTTCTTCCTCCTTCAGCCGTCCGAGCCTGAAGGCTCCTCATCCGCCGCCGTCACCTCCCCTGCTCGAATCGCTCTTCCGAGCCACTCCTCCCACTCTTCGCGCTCCACCCGCCGCCGCCGTAGGGGATCACCGCGTGGCAGCCGCCGCCTCTGCCGATTGGTACGCTCAAATTCCTCCACCATGTTCCACTACAGCTATTGAAAGGAGAGGTATTTTTTTTCATCTTTTCGCTTGCGCCTGTTCCTCCTGAACAGTTCCCGTCGTCGCTTTTGACTGTTGCTTCCAGAGGTCGCTGTTCGCCAAATCTGTGCTCGTCTTGGACTTTTGATCGCTTTCGGTTGGTTTATTGGGTTTGCCCGCCGCCCGATTTGACCTAGGCGCCGCCGGTATCAAGGCGGAACGAGACGGGTTTTTGGGTAGCTTACTCTGTCTTGGCCGGATTTGGGTGTCTTGTTGAATTGCTTACGTTTGGGGATTTCAGGTTACAGATAACAGCTTTACTTTGGTGTCATGATGATTGCTGGGGCAATAATATCGTGTGCATTGTTCAGAGGTTTGTTCATCTGTTATGCTGCTGACCCTCCCCCTTTCTGTATTGCAGGTTGCTACAAGGAGAAAGCAGTCAGTGGATTTTTGATCTCTTGGTTGCTTTATTTAGGTGGCCTCAGCTTGATTGGGTGATACGATGAAACAAATATTCGGGCGGCGGAAGCATGCCAAATCATCAGATAAGGAGTTCAATGGTGGGACAACTCCTTCCGTGTCGAACCAGCTGTCAAGTCCGGGACTAGCCAATGGCCAACTGCCAATTAGGTCAGATACTGGGCTCACCTACTGGAGTGAGAACCATGTACATGTCCCAAGCTCAAAGACAAATGGTCATTTGTTCTCTTCCAGCTTTAAACCGTTGCCAAGCTTTAAGGACGTGCCGACTACGGAGAAACATAACCTCTTGATCAAAAAGTTGAACTTGTGTTATGTCGTCTTTGACTTTACTGATCCGGCAAAGAACATAAAGGAAAAGGAATTAAAGAGGCAGACCCTAGTGGAACTTGTGGACTATGTTGCGTCTGCCAACGTGAAGATGCCTGAAATAGCTATGCAGGAGATCACTAGAATGGTTTCAGTAAACTTGTTCAGGGCACTACCTTCTCTGCCTAGAGAGAAAAAAGTGTTAGCAGCTTTTGATTTAGAAAGACGAGGACCCAATGACGGATCCTGCCTGCATGGTCACACTTGCGGATTGTGTACGAGTTGCTCTTGAGATTTATCCAGTCTCCAGAAACTGATGCTAAATTGGCTAAAAGATATATAGATCACTCGTTTATTATAAAACTGCTTGACCTTTACGACTCTGAAGATGCTAGGGAGAGGGAGTACCTGAAGATGACAGTTCATCGTATCTATGGAAAGTTTATGGTGTATCGGCCATTTATCCGTAAAGCTATCAATAACGTATTCTACCAGTTCATTTATGAAATCGAAAAGCACAACGGCATTGCAGAGCTCCTGGAGATTTTAGGAAGTATCATCAATGGATTTGCGTTGCCACTTAAGGAAGAGCATAAATTGTTCCTTGTAAGGACCTTAATTCCACTTCACAAGCCAAAATGCATTTCGATGTACCATCAACAGTTGTCATACTGCATTACACAATTTGTTGAAAAAGATTGCAAGCTTGCTGATACTGTTATTAGGGGCCTTCTAAAATATTGGCCTGTCACAAATAGCACAAAGGAGGTAATGTTTTTGGGGGAGTTGGAAGAAATATTAGAGGCAACACAACCTGCCGAATTTCAAAAATGTATGGTACCTCTTTTCCGCCAGTTTGCACACTGCCTGAACAGTTCTCACTTTCAGGTAATATTTATCACCTTGTCCATCATGAGTGTCCAGTCTATGCAGTTTTATCATCTACTTATCCTTTGCATAAGTCGCCACTTCCTCTTCTCCCATCATAATTGATATAGATTCTTACCTGAAATTATAATAATATTTTGCTAACTGTGCTTCCATTATTGACATGATAACATGCTTTTTTTTCATCTGTATAAGTATAGCGTTCTTAATGTATAGCAGTGGATAGCTTAAGTTCCAATTGGAATTTGGAATGCTAATCCATTTTGCAGAACAATTGTTTCTGCAGTATCTTCATTTTCTTTATTTAGAGGAATAGATATATTTGTTTTCCCGATCAATCTCCCCTCCCAATTTTCTCCCCTCAGTTAAAGAAATCGTACTAATTTGGTGCTAGCCATCCCATGTGGCATTGTGGAACACATATTTTTTCCATGGGTGACATTTTTCGGTGACAAATTCTGCCGGTAACAGTTTTTAATCAATTTTTCAGTTGAACCCGCCAGCAACCCATTGCTTTCCTGATAAGCATTTCTCTTAGCATTGCTTTTGCAGTTTATAAAAGTTTAGACAACTAAAAAAATAGATTTTCGTATGTATGCTTATTGACAAGTTTCATGCACTAGCCAACAAAACCAAAAGTACGAACCGATGGAAAGGGCTAGTGTAATCCACATATACACACCACCTCTCAACTGTGACTCGGAGAGGCCAACATGTGCAACCCGAGGAGAGCGACGGCACGTGAATCTCACGTATGACTCAAGGCATACGTGGACACAAAAGGGGGGCTACGAGCATTTTTTTAATAAACTACGAAAGCCAGGACTCGAACTCGAGACCCTAGGCTCTGATACCATGGCAAGTTTCATGTACTAGCCAACGCAACGAAAAGTACGAACTGATGGAACGGGCTAGTGCAATCTACATATACAGTAACACTTGTCACTAGCTTAGTGTATCTGTTTGTCTGTTAAGTATTATGTACTCATAATTGCAAAAGTTGGGGTGAAGTACTAACAAACATAGTTTCTCTTCAGAGTTGTAATTCTGTTACTTTCATTGGCTTCTTCATTGCTAAGACAACAAAGGAAAAAACGAAGCCCATGTAGTTTCCATTTGGTTAGCCAGGTTATTTTCGTAGTGCGCTTTGATCACTCTGGTACCACCGTCTTCATGATTTTTCTTGCAAAATAAATGCAGAAATATGAACTCTGGCTGCACCACAGCCTACAAATGCATTCATGCCAGCCTACTTCCTGGAAAGATATAAAAATTCGAACATCTTACCGACTTGATAGCTAGAGGGCATGGAAATCAAGGAAGAAATGGTGTGTAGTTAACTTTGCAAATTTTTAATCTGATTCGCTGGCACACTGCAAATAATATTTGTTGTAGATATGTTGACCAAATTATGTATACAAATTCTTAGTTCGGTGTCCAGTCTTTATTTTTGTCACTTGCAGTATCACTACATCTATATCTCTGTTTGCGCAGCCTAGTGTCATAAAATAGACATTTCAGCTTTTGTCACCGACATGTTTAGTTTGCATTTTATATAGTAGCAAAGGCATACACCCTTGACCCTTTGACCCACCATCCAAAAAATTACCTCGATCAGGGTTAAAAAAAACATTACCTCGATACTCATGCTTGTCGTTTTACTAGCCATTGGAAAACACCGTCGTCCTCTGTGCCCATTAGCCACCTGTCAAAGTCGCATTTTCGCCTAAAGGCATGCCTGGTGAAACTCCAAACTCTATGGAGTGAACCTGAACCCCAATCGCTGTCACTGTAGAGGAGGAAGAGTAGTCCACATATTATCTCCTTGCAAGGGCGTATTATTAGTACCCAACAAGCTACGGTGTCATTCTCCAAAGAAAAGGCTACCTACGGTGTCAACCTGATTTCACACGTCAGGGATTTGGAAGAGAACCCAGAAGGACTCCTACGCACTAGCCATCAACCTAGGAGCATTGGCAGTGTAGCTAGGCATGAGCTTCAGTCAATGAATTATACTTGCTTACTTAGCAAAAAATATTGGACGCGCGCATTTTGACCTCCAGCGAAAAAGCCTTGGTTGAAGAATTGCAGATCTTCAATTTGTTAACTCCGAGGGTACTTGTCGTGTGTTGTAGTGGTTAGTATTATGACCTTGATTGAACCATCGGCCCACGAGTCCCAATCAGCAGGCGCTGAAGGAACAAGTAAATCAAACCAAGTGATCACAAGAACTCATAGCACTATGGGGTAATGGTGGCATGACTTGTCTCTGTTCGACATTTACTGTAAACATTGCTTATAGCAAACATTGCTTGAGTGTGCTGCGAGATTTAATTAATCAAAACCATTTATGTAATTTGTCTCTGATTGTGTTTTATTTTATTTGTCGTATTGCACGAATCTATTGGTAATAACTTGCTTCTGTTCCTTTTAGGTTGCTGAGAGAGCACTGTTTTTGTGGAACAATGACCGCATCAAGAATTTAATTCAGCAAAACAGCAAGTTGCTATTGCCTGTCATCTTCCCTGCGCTGGAGAAGAATATAAACAGGCACTGGAATCAAGCTGTGCAAATCCTCACTCTTAATGTGAGAAAGTTATTCTCTGATCGTGACCCTGAGCTATTCACGCAATGTTTGCGTAAATATGAGGAAGATAAAGCTAAACAGAAGGAGCATAAATTGAAGCAGGAATCCATGTGGAAACGCATGGAGGAGATTGCTTCATCAAAGGTGACAGCAGGCGAGGCAGTCCTTGTCTCTCAAAACTTACCTCAACTATCTTGAGGGTTTAGCAAATTATTTGGAGCATAAACAGGTTTACCTTTTTCTTGTTGGTTAGATCGATTGGAATTGGAGTATGGTTAGGAGTCATGTCGTTCGTAATATTGTATCGTGGTTCGGTTCTTGGAAGAGTCATGACACATTGTACAGAATTTATTTTTGTCATACAGGGTATAAGAACGTGTGCAAATGAAGGAATGGTCTGAAGAGGCATTTGAAATGCAGAAGCAACATCACCATTTCTTCCCTTTTTTTTAGACAACTGAGCCCTGGCTGGAGAACTCACGAAGATTTGTGTATCTCGTGGTTCAGCAGCTTGGTTTCCGTGTTTGCTGCTTGGAATCAACTCTTTTTCTCCAATTTTAGTCCCGTTCGCGATAGCAGGTCGTCATGTACTGTACATCATGTTTCTAGGTGCTACTGGTAAATAAAGTGAACTTTCTATTAGGGTAACTCCAACGAGGCGGTGCATTTCTTCCGTCCACTTGTGTTCGCACTTTTTCTGTCCACTTGTGTTCGCAGGGGCTGAAACTATTTGTCCGTTTGGACCCATTTCCAGCAAAAATTTTGGTCGGCTTTGCGGGGTCCCCCTATACCTCGCCTCGAGCGAGTCGGGGGCAGTGCTCGCCCGCACGCTCGGGAGCTCCAGCTGCGCGTTCATGTAGGATACCTTCACATGGGTCCGGCCCATATACGAGCTATTTTTTCTTTTTTCTGATTCATTTTTTCTTTCCAGACATTTTTTTATATTTTGTTGTTTTATTTCTTTTTTCGTTATGTTTCCTTTTCGTGTTTTCTTTTTACTTTTTTGTTTCTAAATCTGAATATTTTATAAATCTAGATACTTTTCAATTTTACAATATTTTTCAAATCTAAATCATTTTTCAAAGTAAATATTTTCGAAAAATGAACATTTTTTAAAATATGAACAATTTAGAAAGTTAGAACCATTTTAAAAAGTGATTACTTTTCAAATATGAACCATTTTCAAAAACTAAAATTCGGACGAACCAAAAATACCGATGTACCAAAAATAATAGTGAACCAAAAATGCCGGTGAACCGAAAATAATATTTAATCGAAAAGAAACTACTGGATGAACCAAAAATAATAGTAAACCAAAAATACCGGCGAACCGAAAATAATAATGAAGGAAAAAACGAAAATTTGAGTGAAATGAAAATAATAGTGAACAAAAAATATTGATAAACAAAAAATAATTGTGAAACAAAAATGCCGGTGAACCGAAAATAATAGTGAACCAAAAGTAATAGTGAAGCAAAAGAAAACTAAAATTCAGGTAAACTGCAAATAATAGTGAAACAAAAATACCAGTAAACTGAAATAATTGTGAAACAAAAATGTTGGTGAACCAATAATAATAGTGAACCATAAATGTCGGGAAACAAAAAATAATAGTGAACCGGAAATGAACCAAAATCCGGGTCAAGCGAAAATAATAGTGAATAAAAATTCAGGTGAACCAAAAATAATAGTGAACCAAAATTCAGGTGAACCAAAAATAATAGTGAACGGAAAAGAAACCAAAATTTGGATGAACCGAAAATAAATAGTGAACCAAATATTCGGGTGAACCGAAAAATAATAGTGAACCAAAAATACCGGTGAACCAAAAATAATAGTAAACCAAAAATGTCGGTGAACCGAAATTAATAGTGAATGGAAAAGAAACCAAAATTCGGATGAACCAAAAATAATAGTGAAGCAAAAATTTGGGTTAACAGAAAATAACAGCGATCCAAAAATTTGGATGAGCCAAAAATAATACTAAACCAAAAATATTGGTGAACCGAAAATAATAGTGAACCAAAAAGGAACCAAAATTGTAGTGAATAAAAAAATAGTGAACCAAAAATTCGGGTGAACCGAAAATAATAGTGAACCAAAATTACTACTGAACTAATAATAATAGTGAACCAAAAATTAATATATTCTTATATTACCAAAAATAAGAAAACTGTAAAAAACAAAAATAAAAAGGAAAACGAAAGTAAGAAAATAAAAAGGAATAAACGTAAAAGAAATATACAGCAAAAAAATGGAAAGGAAAAACAAGAGAAAGAAGAAAATGAACCTGAACTAAATGGGCCGGCCCATGTCGTGGATCTCTGTAGGCAAGTCCGTACTCGCGCTCGCTAAGAGCGAGATATAGCGCTCGCGGGCTTTGCATCCGACGCCTCGTGTTCGAGGAGTGTCCACCTGGGCCCATGCATCAGTGACCCACCCTGGTTCTATTCTTGCTAATATCAGGGGGCTCCGCCCCTATCCACTCCACTCCGCTTCCTCCCCCGCCGCGACTGAGAAACGCTAGCCCATTCCATTCCACGCCCCTCTGCCTGCTCCGACATGTCCAGCTGTGAGCAGGCCGCAGGCCGCTGCGCCGCGATGAAGCAGGACCGAGGCACGGCGAGCCTGTCCCTAAGCCGCCACCCCTCCTATTGACGTCTCATCGCCGCCGCAGCCTGTGGACGCACGCTGAGTCTGCTGACCCCAGATGAGGTGCATGTGTTATCACCAAATTTTTTTCAACCTTATCATGAACCAGAAGGAAGAAGTCAGGTTTTACATATAGATAGTTTTGACTATATAGTGCCAGCAAATTAGGTTGTTTTGACACATTTGTGATATGCCCAAATCCGAAATTGGAAACTACTACCTCTATTTACTAATATAAGATGTTTTAGTGAACAGAAGAAATAATTTATATGTGAAATCGGGAATTGATGCATACTGTCCGCTTTTTCAACCATCTTCAGTACTGTATAAGCCTGAGTGCAATGAGAGTGCAGATGCCACGGCACAGGTTTACTAACAGTGAAAATATAGCACTTTTTTTTGCATGTGAGCACTACAAGAAATATGTCAACTAGTGACCTTCTATCAATGACCCTGGAAAAATTGGTCATACATCTGTGACCATTTCGAGCTAGTTGGTCACAGGCTGTTTGGGAGGGTTTAAACCTATAAATATAACGACCATTTTGATCAGAAAGGTCACAGCCGCGTTACACGAATTGGTCATAACATGCCACATCACAAATTTCTGATATTTGTAATGTCTACTTGTCATTTTCTACATGCCACGTTACAAATTTTGCCTATGTGTCATAGTCTACTTGTCGTTTTAGCTTACGTGTACCAGGCCACAATGAACTGACATGTGGGAATAATGGTTGACATGAGGACCTGAACTGACATGTGGGACCTGCGCTGGGACGAAGACTAGTGACTGACATGGGTACCTGCGTGACATAGGACCAACATGTAGGACTCAGGCGGCTCGCGTGGAACCGTCTGAAAGTGCATGGTTGCCCCCATGTGTGGTTTTGGTAATTAATGACAATCTCTATGGACTAATGTTTGTATTGAGCTATACTTGTAGGTGTGTCCATTTGCATTGCTTGATCTCCATTTGTTGGAGTCAAGGCTAAGGGAAGAAAATTATGTGTTGATCAAGGCTAAGTGCGTGTTGATCAACACTCAAGTCCAAGTGAAGATATGCCAAAGGTGTGCTTCTCCCATATTGGTGTATGGGGGAGCATCTTGTGAATCTTCACCAAGCGAAGCGCAATCGAGAAAGGTGGTGCGTCTTGAGGAGATGAAGATCGTCTTCATCAACCTCAAGTGGATTATGCGCAAGGCAAAGGTATGATCTTGATAGGGTTTCTATTTTACCGGTCTCATGTTGTTAGTGGAGAGACCGGGTTATAGGATAGATAGCCGTACTATCAAGAGGGGCTCTCGACCGAATATCGTGATCGTATCGTCGTAGAGAGCACAAACCTTTGCATCCATGCATTCATCTTTATTGGTTCTTATTTTTCTCTTATCGTGGCATGGTCTTGGTGCTTGACGTGCTTGCATGACAAGGCCAAGGTCACCAAAAATAGTTTTTATATGCGTCTTCTTTTGCGGTTTCGGTATTGGAGATTTTGCCGGTTCATCCGTGCAGAAGGTTTCTCTCTTCCATTTTTGCAAAATCTCCTTTACTTGTTTTAATCATTTCCAAGGATTGCATTTGTCATCCTCTTCCATCAAAATTGGTTTCACGTCATTTGGACTTCATTTGCAAAAGATATAGCATTTCCGGTTTTCAAAATAGAGGTTTAAACTTTCCCCATTTGCTTTAATAATATCTTGTTGGACTATGATGTTTTTCTGCATATTCTTGTTGTGCTCGTTGTGACAATTCCAATGAGCCCAAGATCATCGAAAACGGAGTCCGGATGTTTAAGTTATGATTTTTCTCGTACCGGGTGTTCTGCAGTTTTCTGTGTCCGGTAGTACCGCTGTACTTACCGGTAGTACCGCACGGACCATGGCCGGTAGTACCGGGCCTTGTACCGGGGCTACTTCCGCTTAAGTTTTTCGGTACTGGATACCTCTTGTTTTTAACCGGAAGTTTGCCCGGAAGTGGTTCCGGTAGTACCGGGTCGATCGGTACTACCGGTCCATTTCCCGGTAGTACCGGCCCTATGGGTTTTTGCTGCTAGCCGTTGGCAGGCTGGTTTGGGTGGGGGCGGTAGTACCGCTGTACTTGCCGGTAGTACCGGCCGGACCATGGCCGGTAGTACCGTGCCTAGTACCGGGGCTACTTCCGCTTAAGTTTTTCGGTACTGGACCCTCTTGTTTTTAACTGGAGATTGCCCGGAAGTGGTTCCGGTAGTACCAGGTCAATCGGTACTACCGGTCCATTTCCTGGTAGTTCCGGCCGTGCGGGTGTTCTCAGCTAGCCGTTGGTCGGCTGGTTTGGGTGGGGGCGGAAGTACTGGCCTTTGGGGCGGTACTACCGGCCCTGCGGGTTTTTCTGCAGTGTGACGTTGGTGGGTAGTTTTGTGTAGGGCGGTAGTACCGCCCTTTGGGCTGGTACTACCGGCCCTGCGGGAATCTGAGCCCAACGGCCAGATTTCTCAAAGACCTTCTTAAAGGGGGCTTTCTTCCCCAATGGCAATCAAACCTTTTTTGACCCCTTTTGCTCTCTCTCTCCTCCATTGTTGCACATCTTGAGAGCTTGCTTCCTCCACTTCCCTCCAATGATTCTTGCCCATTTTTAGGGAAACAAGAGAGTAGATCTAGATCTACCATTCCACCAATCCATTCCTCCTTTGAGTGAGGGGAACCTAGTGGATCTAGATTTTGGGGTTGCTTTGTGTTCATCCCCTTGTTCTTCCTCTTAAATCCCTCCATAGCATTGGTTGCTTTGGTTGGATTTCGGAGTGAAGGACTTGACCACTTAGTGTGTTCTTGCCTTTTGCATTAGTTGCATCGGGTTGTGCTCTCCACGAAGATTCATGGGATTGAAGTTGAGAAGCTTCTTACTCTTGGGTGCATTGTGTTCCCAAGAGCTTGTGCCTCTTGGGTGCATTGTGTACCCTAGACGGTTTGGTATGCCGTGAAGCCTTCGAGTTGTGAAGCTTCGGCAAGGTTTGGGAGCCCCCAATTGAGTTGTGGGTGTGTGTACCAAGAAGGGTGTAAAGGCTCCGGATTCCGCCTTGAACGATTCCGATAGTGGAAGGTGAACCAAACCCTTGGGTGCGGTTCATCGGATAATAGGGTGAGGCCTTTGTGGCATCTTGAGTAGGCCTCTTGTGGCGAGCTCACACCCCTCCAACGAGACGTACTCATTTAACAAGGAGGAACTCGGGAATACATCCTCGTCTCTGCGTGCCTCGGTTATTTCTATACCCGAGCTCTTTACTTATGCAATTTACATTGTGATAGCCTTCGTGCTTGAAGTTTTATATCTTGCTATCACCTTGTTGCTTGCCTTGCTTAGCATAAGTTGTTGGTGCACATAGGTGAACCTAGTATAATTAGGTTGTTGGCTTGTTAATTTAAACACATAGGTTTATTCCGCAATTATCAAGCCTTAAACCGGAAAAGTTTTAATCGCCTATTCACCCCCTCTCTAGGCGACATCTCGGCATAGTTTGTTCTTTCACCTTCCATTTTGACGATTAAATCAGCAAAACAGAGGTGGCGATCACAGGACTCGAACCAATGACCACATTCAAGCACTTCAGAGCTCTACCACCAGGCCACAAACTGGTCATGCATATAAACAACTTTTCTTTTATTTAAACAAACTGCTCCCTGGGCCTCAGCCTCGGTGGGCGCAGGCCTTTTTTCTTTTCTTTTGAACTTCGGTTAGGCTTTCCGAGTGATTGGAATAGGCCTGTTGGCCTCGTTCGTGCGCGTTTCAGGGCTGGGCCAGCTTGGGCTCGGCAGTTTTTTTCTTTTTTTTTCTTTTCTGTTTTCTTTTATAACTTTTGATTTTGAACTCCAATTTCAACCAAATAAATTTTGAAAATTTGGTAAATAAGTTCTTTGTCATAAACTATTAGGGACTTTTTAGTCAAAATTTAATACAAAATACCCCTAAGATTATATATTTATTATACAAAATTCCCCTAAGCTTATATATTTCTTTTGTAAATTCGAATGCAAGATTAAAATGTCGGGTTTTAAAAATGTGTCATGATTAAATTAAAATCCTCTTCTAAAATCTTGGTTTTAAAATTATGCCATGATTTGTTTCAATTCCGTATTTTGATTTCAAAATACAATCAAAATGGCGGACATGGCTGTTTGTAGTTAGGGGTTGAATCTTGCGAAACTCTTGGTGTATCTGTGATGAAATAGGTACTTGTGTACCTAAAACTGAAATAGGTACTTGCGAAACTTTTGTAAAAATGATTTTTACAGAAAATCATGAGAAAACTAAGAGGCACCTGTAGTTCAAATTTGACCCGCTTCCTACCAGATCGAGATAAATTTGTCTTTTTGACGCGAGGTGGATACAAAAATCTAAGTAGGAAACCATCTATTGATTTGCAAATTAACATGTAATATTATATAAAATTGGTGTGGTCTAATTTTGCAACATATAATTTTACAATATGTACTTTCTTTAGAGATATTTGGCGGTTTTTGCTGGATCGAAGTTATGGTTAGGTTTAGGTTTAGGGTTAGGATTTACGGTAACGGTTTCGAGGTAGGGTTAGGCAGAACTAATTCAAAAAAAATCAAAAAATGTGAAACCTTCACATGGCATCATTTTATGTGACCTACCACGTAGAAAAAATTATAAACATGTGTTATGGATGCTTTTCTCAAAAAGCCTTCTCAGGAATGAGCTACGAGGTACAAAGATGTATGGCTTTCGACTCAAATGAGCTAGGGTATGACCTTTAACATAGCAAAAATTGTCGGAATGAGGCCATATTTGACACACTAGTGTATCTTGGTTGTAGAATAGTGTTGACTATGGGGTTTAGGGTTTTCATTGAATAAAAACCCCATTTTTCATTTTTTAGTGTCAAAACAGGCTTTTTTTGTGAAGCGGCTACCAAAACAGCTCACCGAAAGAGGAACATCCAAAGAGATAGAAAATAATAGACCACCTTCTAAGTACATATAACCCTGGGTTTGGATATAAAAACATACTTAGGTATTTCAAACATTTCATACAAGTTCCTACCGATTTCGCTGGAAGTGAGTCTGATTTGAACTACGAGTGCCGCATAGTTTGGTCATGATTTTTTGGAAAAATCATTATTAGATCCACAATATGTACTTTCTTTAGAGATATTTTGCGGTTTTTGCTAGATCGAAGTTATGGTTAGGTTTAGGGTTAGGATTTACGGTAATGGTTTCGAGGTAGGGTTAGGCCGAACTAATTCAAAAAAAAAAATCAAAAAAATGTGAAACCTTCACATGGCATTGTAGCGCCCCGACCCCAGAGCTATACAATGAAATGTTGTGTAACCGGTCATGCTACACAATCGAGGGTTACTGGGTTCACCAATCCCAGGCCAAAACTCATTGGCAGGCGTGCTCGGAATACATCATTGGCACACAACATCTCGATCATGCCATAAGCTCAGACATCGCTTTCACGTATAGCAAAGAGACCAAGACTGCGGAACAACTGGCACATCATAGACTCTACGACACAAGAGATCATAGTTCAACTCATATATGAGAAAGATAGCAAATATCACAATCAGAGGTCACGGACCCATCATTACATCAAGCGGAAGCAAATTTAGTTGTCTAAACAACAAGATCCAAAATATGGCCTAAGAGGCCTACAGATAAACATCCCGTGCCAGCCTGTTCCAAGACGTCCCAAGCTGCCACCTGGGAACCCCGGACTACTCGTCGATGTCAATAAAGAACCCACCTTCCAGTTCGGTGACGTCCTCCTCTGAAACAAATAATAATCAACAAAGCAAGGCTGAGTACGACGTACTCGCAAGAATTAGTAGGGCGATATAGGCCTGATGCTGACAGAGGCTCTAATTCTGTATAATGTAGCTGGTTTTGCATAAAGCTAGTTTTCCATTTTAAAAGACATCAGGACCCTCTGCATCGTCTACTCAGAATGTTTTCCGAAAAGGGATAAGAGAGTAAACTTACATCTGTGGTTCTCAACGAACCATTTGTAACCAGAAGCACCTCATCTCCACCAAGGCACTCCCTCGAATCACCCTCGAGGAAATGAACCTTTTATCACACGTTGGATTGCAACCTCTAGCTGCCAAATTTATTAATTAGGTTCAGGTTCTCTATGAGCTAATCCGCCTTTCCCAAGAGTTTGTCCATAACCGCGGACACGGCTTTTCGAAAAGATTAAACCCTGCAGGGGTGTACTAATTTACCCATTGGTACCGTCCGGCTCACCTGATTGGCCCTCTTCCGGGGAAGGCCGGCGAGTGAGCGCGGTTAAACCTTTACCTCGCATGAGACTATCCAAGAGTCATCTGTGGCGACAGGACAAGTTTACCCAGCCTATTTCAGCCCCTGCCCCCATCGGCACGTCCTAAACACCACCATCCTCATCATTTCTTTTTCCGCTCACACACGCACGCGCAAATGGAAATAGCAAACTAGAGGACCCTTGGATACGCCCGCACAAGTTATTCAGTTAGTATGGAGCCCATACCCCCACCAATGGCAGCACGCTCGGTTCTTGGTTCTAGCTAAAAGCACTCTCAGCCTAGGCGACCAGAATGAGGCAAAACACCATCCCCGATGGCAACTCATCCAAGACTTTTAGCAAATTAATTATCCACCACAAGTAACCATCATATCCGACCATTCCACCACCATTCATAATAATGGAATTAAATCACCGGACAAAATATATCATTTGACTAAGCATGGCTAAGCATATATAATCAACAATTATAACTTTGTCTCCGGCCAACACATCAAACCTAGGGTTCATAGGAGGGGAGGCATGTGATGGTTCAGGGGATAAACATGCATTCATAGGATACTCTACATCTTGATCAAAAGAGACATTTGAATCGCATGCAATATTATGGTGGATAAAATAAGTTTGTAAAACAATAGGATGCTAGATGCCAAGAAGGTTAGGTTAGCTCTTGCCTTGCTGATAGTACTGGGTGCGTTGATCGTTGAGGTATTGTGGTGGAACCTCGACTCCGGAGTCTAACGAAACACAACAATAACAGGAAACGAAATAAATAACACGAATACAAGGTGCAATGCACAATCATGATGAGATGATCAATTTATGCACTGAAATCATATTGGGCATGTCCCACAAGTTAAATGGAACCCCTAACATAAATATCGCAATTAACGGGTCAAAACTCCATATTTAACTTAGTGAATTGCATTATTATCCAAAATGTCCAGTACTAAATTATGGGTCCTAAATGCATGAAAATGACATTATTAGATAGATATTGTTTCAACGATCATTTTGGTACTTCGTTCGCAATTTTCTGATTAACGATGAAGAAATGGCGATTTAAATGGTTATGCGATTTTGATCATTTTAACCAATTCGAAATTAACATCAAAGGAATAATTGGTTTCTTGATGTGAATTAAACATAGACAGATAGCAAATGCTTTGCTGATCATTTTAGTATATCATTTGCAATTTTTGGATTAATATTTATCGAGTTATGATATTTTCAATAATTGAATTAAATCTGCCATTTTAATCAATTATTACAAACAACACCAAATTTAATTCTACAACTCTCTAAAATAACATAAACTTGTAGATCATTGTTCACTGAACATTTTGAGAGCTTATTCATAATTTTTGGATAATTAAAACTCAAGTTATGCAATTTTCAATTTCCACAAATAATCTGCCATTTTAGTAATTTTAAATAAACTGCAAATTAAAAGATTCATTTTAGCATCCAAATGCTACTAACAGGTAGATATTAATTATCTGAACAAAATGGTACCTTATTTGTAATTTTTGGAGCAATATTCACATTGTTATGAATTTCCCAACTATTGATTTAAATCTGCCCTTTTTATATTTAATCATTAAAGGCAATTTAATTTAACCAATTAATTCAACTAAGAGCACTAACATGTAGGGTTTATTTATCTGAACATTTTAACATATCATTTGAATTTGTCTGATTTGTAAATCACAAGATATGAATTTCCAAATTTGGATAACTCACAGATGCTTTGCATTTCACATTTGAATTCATGTTTTTTAAAATTCATTAGCATGGATGAGTTACATAATTGGTTAGGTTATGAAATTTTGAACATTTTGATATGTCAAATGCATTTTTCTGATTTACCATTTAAAAGATATTGCAAATTCCAATTTCTGTTAAATTCTGGAATTTCCAAAAACAAGAACAGGTGACGTCATCATGAGGTCACAGAGGAGCTGCGGTGCTGTCGATCACAAATCCGTCGCCTCAGTTGAAATTGGAAGGAGGCACCTACGCTACTAGCTAGAGAAGGTGGAGAGGAGCACAGGGAGCGGCGAAACGCGCCATATGGTCGTCGGAGCATGGCCGGCGGCGAACTTTGGCGGCGGCCCGTGACGGTCGACGGCGCGGGCACGATAGAGAGCGAGAGGGAGAGGGCAAAGGGGGAGGGGAGGTGCGCAAGCTCACCAGGAGCGTGAAGAAGTGCACGGCGAGGCCGGAGGAGGCCGGAAGGCGAGGCGGCGGTGCTCGAACACGGTGGCCGGAGGCGGGGAAGTCGGGTTCGATTCGCGCAAATGGAGGCCTCCCAGCTAGCACGGCTGGAGGAGGAGGTAGAGGAGCTCGAGGCGGAGACAATGGCAGCTTCGTATGGCTCCGGGATGGCCGGATTCGACGGTGATGTGCGGCGGCGCTCGGTTCAGCCCACGGTCATGGCAGCAGCAGCTAGGGTTAGGGTTTCGGTGCAGGGGGGAAAAGTGAGGGGGAGAGAGAGAGCAGAGGCAACGGGGAGGCCTCTTATCCTCCATGGAGGGCCAGGGAGCGAGCGGGTGCATCAGGGATGAGCACGGCAGCTCGGTCGCTACAGCCATGGCCGCTACAGCGTGAAGGAGATGGAGTTTTGCAGATACCCCCTGCCTGCTTTTTGTTTTTATTTCTTTAAATGAAACAGCAGCCTTTTCTATTTAATTGAGGCCTCAAATCATTTCCAAAAATTATGAGAAAAATCAGGGAGGCTCACAATAATATAAGGAAGCTCACCATATTTTTGTTTTGAATTTTTGAAAGGTTTAACTTGGTTTCAAAATTCAAAGTTGATTTGCAACTATTTGAAGTTCTCATTTTTAATTGAGGTATTTAAACCTTTTTATAAAACCTGCAAAAATTCATGTAGCCTCCCCATGACATGTAGAAGCTTGACAAAATTTGGTGTTGCCAAATAAATTTTTTTGCATAACATTTGTTCATAGGGTTTACTTAATGCAATTTGATCAATTCCAACTATCAATTTTATAGTCTTATGAAAGCACAAAGCAAGAATATTATTTTGCACTCTTGGAACTTCCTGGACAAATATGGAAACTCAAGAATATTTTGGTTTGCCAATTTGAGCAATTGCATTTGGTTTGGGATTTTTGGAAGTGCTTTGCTTCCCTTTAAGTGTTTTCAGTATTGCTTTATTTTTATTTAGCAATTTAAGTATGTATGCCATGATGCAATGAAATGAAAAAGTGAAAATTTGGCCCATATTTTAGGGTACCAAATCTGGGCTGTTACAATTCTACCCCCCTTACAAGAATCTCGCCCCGAGATTCCTAGAGTAGGAAGAGGGAGAGGAGGGAAACATGACAACCCTTAACTTCAACGATCTTCCGAATCCCACGATGATCTTCCTTGTTGCAGAGAGTAAGGTAGCAAGCATGACGTGCCGACGAGAAAGTCAGAAGATAGTTCAAGGTGATAGACAAATTTTCTCCAAGGGTTGGAAATATGAACTTTGCACAAGACCATAAGCCTTTGAGAAAGATGACTGAAACCAGGTATACCCAAGAATTACCCATGATCCTCGGTATAGTGGTTGAGGTTAGAGATTTAAGAGATTTCGTCAACGGGCCTTTCGATGAGGTGCGTGAGCTACAACACCGGACTTGTAAGGATTACTAGCAGGCTTAGGTCGTGTTCTTGACGAACCCCAATCATCATTTCTGCTTGAGGTTCCGAGTTGGTTAGGTGTGCAGACACTTCAGGCTTTGCAGGACTGAAGAGGGAGGTTGCGTCAGTAACATAAGGTAGGGTCACTAATTTCTCAAGACGTAGGCTTCCTTCCCAAGCTCCAGAACACGAGCTAGATTGGGAGACACCGGTAAGATGATGAGACTTGACCACTTGAGGGGAGTCCATATCCTCAATGGTATTTGAGGATTGTGTGCAAATAACATGAATATGAATGAATGCGATGCTCCAGAATCGAATAAACTGAAACTGGATATGTATTGACTCGAAGCATACCCATGAGAATACGGGGGTCTTCTTCAACTCCTTCAGCTGAGACGTGGTTCAGGCGACCACGGCTGACGGTCATGGCCTTGGCGGCTAGTGTAGAGGGAGCCGGTGTAGGTGATGAGGTAGCCGGTGCCTTTTGGGGAACTCCCCGGAGAAGTGCCCCGGCTGGCCACAGCTGAAACAAGTGGGCCTCGGCAGTGGTGGAGGCAGCTGAGGGTGGTACCCACTTCCAGCCGCACCCAAGGTCGAAGTAGCTGGGCGAGGCGGAGGTGGCCTGTAACCTGAGGGCTTTGGCGCGGAGGGAGTGCGAGGCACATCACTAAAAGGCACAAAGACCCTGCGCTTCTTGCCCTCAGAAAAAGAGGAGCTCTGGTGGTCCCCCTGCGAAGGCCTCTTGGAAACCTCCAGTTCCTTCCTACCCTGCTCCAGAGTGAGAGCAAGGTTGTAGAGCTCCTGGTAAGACTGGAACTTGAAGGGCAGCAATTCATGACGGAGTCGCGGAGCCAGTCCCTTGCGGAACAGATACTGCTTGTCTTCATCATTGGTCACGACCCGGGGGGCGTAACGAGAGAGGTGGTTGAACTCACGCCCATAAGTTTGGACGTCCATGCGTCTCTGGGTCAGCTCCAGGAACTCCCTCCTTTTCAGGTCCATGATTGGCTGGGGAATGTAAGCCGCACGGAAGGCAGTGTGGAATTCAGTCCAAGTGAAGGTATGGCCAGCCGCAACCATGGACACATGGCTTTCCCACCAGGACCCTGCGGCTCCAGCCAGCAGGTAGGTGGCAAAGTTCACTTGTTCCGCCGCCGGAACATGCAAGGCAGTGAACTTGCGCTCGAGAGCACGAAGCCAATCATCAGCATCCAGGGGCTCTTTGGCATAAGCGAAAGTGGGAGGCTGGGACTTCAGGAATTCAGTGAGGGTGCTGCATTCACTGTTCCTGCGTGCACCCTGCTGCACCAACTGCGCGAGCAGATTCTCGTTGCGCACGCGGCCCTCTTCAATAATCATCAGAACCTCCGCCATAGTGGGTGGCGGCGGTGGATCAGGATTGCTTTGTTCACCATGACGGGTAGGAGCCATTCTGGAGATATGAACAAGGACACAGTTAGTAACCATAGCCGGTCATTTAGGATAGATCATTAGACTTCTTCCTGATATAGAGATTTAAGATGGCACAAAACAGATCAAGGCAACCACGATATTGCAGAAGCCTTTGTTAGCACTCTTCTGACAACTAGTGCCGAAAGGGTTTCCTCGACGGGTGTTAGTGGAGGGATCCCAAATATTGATGGACCACTTGCTAAGAGCAATCCCGTCGTGATTCATATGGTTCTGTGGCAGAAAGCCTAGCTAAAGCTGGTGACAGAGAAGGGCATCGGTGAGGGAAACAATTACGGCTGCAACCTCGAGTTTCAAGACTAACTTCAATTTTGCCACCCTGATGTAAGGTTTCAATTAACAACAGGGTTCAACGGAAAAGATCTTGGGTTAAAGATCAGCTTCATGCACTGGGACTCACGAATAGCATAATGCTCACATGGGTGACAACCCTCATAAATCATTACACCTGAGCCCTAGCACAATCCGGGACCTTCGGTTCAAGATCTTGGGCTAAAGCAAGGGAATTTCTTGACGATCCGCAACATTTCCTTTCTTCGGGCTTTAGAATTGGCAGACGAGCTAAGTTAACCAGTAACTAAAGATAGAACCCAACCCCGTGATCCTAAAGATTTAAATTTGCAGACGATCAGGAGAACCGTTAAATCAAATAGAGGTAAGATGGCACCGAGATCAGAGCGAATTGGGTAAGGAGTAAAAAGAATGCTAAGATGGTTTTCACAACTCCTTTTTAGGTCATAAATAATTTTCACGCACTAGACTCGACATCGACCAATAGAACGGGTTTCCTACAGGCAGTCCTGCTCTGATACCAACTTGTAGCGCCCCGACCCCAGAGCTATACAGTGAAACATTGTGTAACCGGTCATGCTACACAATCGAGGGTTATTGGGTTTACCAATCCCAGGCCAAAACTCATTGCAGGCGTGCTCGGAATACATCATCGGCACACAACACCTCGATCATGCCATAAGCTCAGACATCGCTTTCACGTATAGCAAAGAGACCAAGACTGCGGAACAACTAGCACATCACAGACTCTACGACACAAGAGATCATAGTTCAACTCATATATGAGAAAGATAGCAAATATCACAATCAGAGGTCACCGACCCATCATTACATCAAGCGGAAGCAAATTTAGTTGTCTAAACAACAAGATCCAAAATATGGCCTAAGAGGCCTACAGATAAACATCCCGTGCTAGCCTGTTCCAAGACGTCCCAAGCTGCCACCTGGGAACCCCGAACTACTCGTCGATGTCAATAAAGAACCCACCTTCCAGTTCGGTGACGTCCTCCTCTGAAACAAATAATAATCAACAAAGCAAGGCTGAGTACGACGTACTCGCAAGAATTAGTAGGGCGATATAGGCCAAATGCTGACGGAGGCTCTAATTCTGTATAATGTAGCTGGTTTTGCATAAAGCTAGTTTTCCATTTTAAAAGACATCAGGACCCTCTGCATCGTCTACTCAGAATGTTTTCCGAAAAGGGATAAGAGAGTAAACTTTCATTTGTGGTTCTCAACGAACCATTTGTAACTAGAAGCACCTCATCTCCACCAAGGCACTCCCTCGAATCACCCTCGAGGAAATGAACCTTTTATCACACGTTGGATTGCAACCTCTAGCTGCCAAATTTATTAATTAGGTTCAGGTTCTCTATGAGCTAATCCGCCTTTCCCAAGAGTTTGTCCATAACCGCGGACACGGCTTTTTGAAAAGATTAAACCCTGTAGGGGTGTACTAATTTACCCATTGGTACCGTCCGGCTCACCTGATTGGCCCTCTTCCGGGGAAGGCCGGCGAGTGGGCGCGGTTAAACCTTTACCTCGCATGAGACTATCCAAGAGTCATCTGTGGCGACAGGACAAGTTTACCCAGCCTATTTCAGCCCCTGCCCCCATCGCCACGTCCTAAACACCACCATCCTCATCATTTCTTTTTCCGCTCACACACGCACATGCAAATGGAAATAGCAAACTAGAGGACCCTTGGATACGCCCGCACAAGTTATTCAGTTAGTAAGGAGCCCATACCCCTACCAATGGCAGCACGCTCGGTTCTTGGTTCTAGCTAAAAGCACTCTCAGCCTAGGCGACCAGAATGAGGCAAAACACCATCCCCGATGGCAACTCATCCAAGCCTTTTAGCAAATTAATTATCCACCACAAGTAACCATCATATCCGACCATTCCACCACCATTCATAATAATGGAATTAAATCACCGGACAAAATATATTATTTGACTAAGCATGGCTAAGCATAGCTAAGCATATATAATCAACAATTATAACTTTGTCTCCGGCCAACACATCAAACCTAGGGTTCATAGGAGGGGAGGCATGTGATGGTTCAGGGGATAAACATGCATTCATAGGATACTCTACATCTTGATCAAAAGAGACATTTGAATCGCATGCAATATTATGGTGGATAAAATAAGTTTGTAAAACAATAGGATGCTAGATGCCAAGAAGGTAAGGTTAGCTCTTGCCTTGCTGATAGTACTGGGTGCGTTGATCGTCGAGGTATTGTGGGGGAACCTCGACTCCGGAATCTAACGAAACACAACAATTACAGGAAACGAAATAAATAACACGAATATAAGGTGCAATGCACAATCATGATGAGATTATCAATTTATGCACTGAAATCATATTGGGCATGTCCCACAAGTTAAATGGAACCCCTAACATAAATATCGCAATTAACGGGTCAAAACTCCATATTTAACTTAGTGAATTGCATTATTATCCAAAATGTCTAGTACTGAATTATGGGTCCTAAATGCATGAAAATGACATTATTAGATAGATATTGTTTCAACGATCATTTTGGTACTTTGTTCGCAATTTTCTGATTAATGATGAAGAAATGGCGATTTAAATGGTTATGCGATTTAGATCATTTTAACCAATTCGAAATTAACATCAAAGGAATAATTGGTTTCTTGATGTGAATTAAACATAGATAGATTGCAAATGCTTTGCTGATCATTTTGGTATATCATTTGCAATTTTTGGATCAATATTTATCGAGTTATGATATTTTCAATAATTGAATTAAATCTGCCATTTTAATCAATTATTACAAACATCACCAAATTTAATTCTACAACTCTCTAAAATAACATAAACTTGTAGATCATTGTTCACTGAACATTTTGAGAGCTTATTCATAATTTTTGGATAATTAAAACTCAAGTTATGCAATTTTCAATTTCCACAAATAATCTGCCATTTTAGTAATTTTAAATAAACATCAAATTAAAAGATTCATTTTAGCATCCAAATACTACTAACAGGTAGATATTAATTATCTGAACAAAATGGTACCTTATTTGTAATTTTTGGAGCAATATTCACATTGTTATGAATTTCCCAACTATCGATTTAAATCTGCCCTTTTTATATTTAATCATTAAAGGCAATTTAATTTAACCAATTAATTCAACTAAGAGCACTAACATGTAGGGTTTATTTATCTGAGCATTTTAACATATCATTTGAAATTTTCAGATTTGTAAATCACAAGATATGAATTTCCAAATTTTGATAACTCACAGATGCTTTGCATTTCACATTTAAATTGATGTTTTTTAAAATTCATTATCATGGATGAGTTACATAATTGGTTAGGTTATGAAATTCTGAACATTTTGATATGTCAAATGCATTTTTCTGATTTAACATTTAAAAGATATTGCAAATTCCAATTTCTGTTAAATTCTGGAATTTCCAAAAACAAGAACAGGTGATGTCATCATGAGGTCACAAAGGAGCTGCGGCGCTGTCGATCACAAATCCGTCGCCTCGGTTGAAATTGGAAGGAGGCACCTACGCTACTAGCTAGAGAAGGTGGAGAGGAGCACAGGGAGCGGCGGAACGCGCCATATGGTCGTCGGAGCATGGCCGGCGGCGAACTTTGGCGGCGGCCCGTGACGGTCGACGGCGCGGGCACGATAGAGAGCGAGAGGGAGAGGGCAAAGGGGGCGGGGAGGTGCACAAGCTCACCAGGAGCGTGAAGAAGTGCACAGCGAGGCCGGAGGAGGCCGGACGGCGAGGCGGCGGTGCTCGAACACGGTGGCCGGAGGCGGGGAAGTCGGGTTCGATTCGCGCAAATGGAGGCCTCCCAGCTAGCACGGCTGGAGGAAGAGGTAGAGGAGCTCGAGGCGGAGACAATGGTGGCTTCGTATGGCTCCAGGATGGCCGGAATCGACGGTGATGTGCGGCGGCGCTCGGTTCAGCCCACGGTCACGGCAGCAGCAGCTAGGGTTAGGGTTTCGGTGCAGGGGGGAAGTGAGGGGGAGAGAGAGAGCAGAGGCAACGGGGAGGCCTCTTATCCTCCATGGAGGGCCAGGGAGAGAGCGGGTGCGTCGGGGACGAGCGCGGAAGCTCGGTCGCTCCAGCCATGGCCGCTATAGCGTGAAGGAGATGGAGTTTTGCAGATACCCCCTGCCTGCTTTTTCCCTTTTTGTTTTTATTTCTTTAAATGAAACAGCAGCCTTTTCTATTTAATTGAGGCCTCAAATCATTTCCAAAAATTATGAGAAAATTCAGGGAGGCTCACAATAATATAAGGAAGCTCACCATATTTTTGTTTTGAATTTTTGAAAGGTTTAACTTGGTTTCAAAATTCAAAGTTGATTTGCAACTATTTGAAGTTCTCATTTTTAATTGAGGTATTTAAACCTTTTTATAAAACCTGCAAAAATTCATGTAGCCTCCCCATGACATGTAGAAGCTTGACAAAATTTGGTGTTGCCAAATAAAAAATTTTGCATAACATTTGTTCATAGGTTTTACTTAATGCAATTTGATCAATTCCAACTATCAGTTTTATAGTCTTATGAAAGCACAAAGCAAGAATATTATTTTGCACTCTTGGAACTTCTTGGACAAATATGGAAACTCAAGAATATTTTGTTTTGCCAATTTGAGCAATTGCATTTGGTTTGGGATTTTTGGAAGTGCTTTGCTTCCCTTTAAGTGTTTTCAGTATTGCTTTATTTTTATTTAGCAATTTTAGTATGTATGCCATGATGTAATGAAAAGAAAAAGTGAAAATTTGGTCCATATTTTAGGGTACCAAATCTGGGCTGTTACAGGCATCATTTTATGTGACCTACCACGTAGAAAAAATTATAAACATGTGTTATGGAAGCTTTTCTCAAAAAGCCTTATCAGGAATGAGCTACGAGGTACAAAGATGTATGGCTTTCGACTCAAATGAGCTAGGGTATGACCTTTAACATAGCAAAAATTGTCGGAATGAGGCCATATTTGACACACTAGTGTATCTTGGTTGTAGAATAGTGTTGACTACGGGGTTTAGGGTTTTCATTGAATAAAAACCCCATTTTTCATTTTTTTAGTGTCAAAACAGGCTTTTTTTGTGAAGCGTCTACCAAAACGGCTCAGCGAAAGAGGAACATCCGAAGAGATAGAAAATAATAGACCACCTTCTAAGTACATATAACCCTGGGTTTGGATATAAAAACATACTTAGGTATTTCAAACATTTCATACAAGTTCCTACCGATTTCGCTGGAAGTGAGTCATGATTTTTTGGAAAAATCATTTTTAGATCCACAATATGTACTTTCTTTAGAGATATTTGGCGGTTTTTGCTAGATCGAAGTTATGGTTAGGTTTAGGTTTAGGGTTTACAGTAACGGTTTCGAGGTAGGGTTAGGCAGAACTAATTTAAAAAAATCAAAAAATGGGAAACCTTCACATGGCATCCTTTTATGTGACCTACCACATAGAAAAAAAATATAAACATGTGTTATGGAAGCTTTTCTCAAAAACCCTTCTCGGAAATGAGCTATGAGGTACAAAGATGTATGGCTTTCGACTCAAATGAACTAGGGTATGACCTTTAACATAGCAAAAATTGTCGGAATGAGGCCATATTTGACACACTGGTGTATCTTGGTTGTAGAATAGTGTTGACTACGGGGTTTAGGGTTTTCATTGAATAAAAAACCCATTTTTAATTTTTTAAGAGATGAAGTGAGGAAGTATTTAGACATCTCCGCGCGCGGGGGCGAAATTTCAGATCCACGATATAGTCCAACACCTGCCGAACCCTAAATCCCCAAATCCCCCCTCGCGCCCAACCATTCTCCATCTCCCTGCGCCGCCGCACTTCTCCCCCACCTTGTTCATCCCCTCTCTCCACCCGTCGGGCTCTCTAGTTGGAGCAAGCAATCCTGGATCCCCACATGGTGTTGCACTGCTGCTCACTGCCGTGGTTCCTGGACGTGAAGGTCGCGCTCGACGACACCAGATCCACCGCCAGGCGACCTCCATCGCTCGCCGCCATCGATTCCATCTCTCCACTGCGCCCGCCGCCACCACCCTATAGACCGGCTTCAGACCCGACACCTCCTGCAGGACCTCTCTCTCTCTCAGTTTCTCTCTCGGTTTCTCTCTCTTAGTCTCCCTCTCTCTCTCTCCCTGCAGATGCTGCCGGACATGGGGTCGAACTCGTGCCTCCATGGTTGCCGCGCCCCACATCCTACGGCTCCGCCCCAAGGCCTCTCCTGCCTTTGCGTCCACCTCCTTCCCCCGCAAGCGACGCGCCGCCGCCAGCCGTAGAGGAGCACGACGACGACCAGGCCAAGGGACGAGCAGCACCAGCCAAGCTTGAAGATGGATAAGTTCTACCCCTCCTGGAACGACGAGGATCTTCTGGAAGTCACCTCCTTCTCCTTAAATGATAGAGGCAAGAAACTCCCGCATCCCCCCTTCCTTGTTACCTTCATTGTGTTGTTCATTGCAGTAGTGCCTCCGGTTGCAGTATTTGCATGTTCTGCCAACACTAGATTTATGTAGTAGAAACTCATTGCTATTTCCTGTATGTTTTTCTGCATCACAAAACAGGGACATGACTTGCTTATTTGTTGCTCTAAAGTTCTATCATGTATTGTTGCTTTCCACTTGTTACATTGCTCATGGCATGACTTGCTGCTTCTTATCATGCAACATCTTATCTCACAATCTATCTCATGATTTTTCTTAAAATCGTGTAGGGTTATGGCGCGTGGGAGTTTGTGAAACAGCGAGTACAGCCAGTGGAGCTCGCCATCATCTCCAAGGAGGTCGTATGCTCCCTCCCCTTCATCCCTCCCTCTCTGCTATAGTTAATTCCAGATTTCTTCGGTGGTGTCCCCCTTTGTAATTCTAGATATATGTTCCTGCTGACCAGCTTAGGAGGTTCAGTACACTGTAAATTGTAAATTGCTAGCTACTGACTTTTAGTCATGCTATGAATTGATACTGGTTCCAGGCTGTCATATGCTAATGCGAATAGACTCAAAGAAAGCATTTCCCTTCTTTAATTTCAGAATCTCTTCAATTTATACATTAGTGTAAAAGTCTATTCTGAAGAGTTCTATATATGGAGAGAATGTATTGGTGCTTTGCGGTTTGTATAATGCAATTGCTGCTACATGTATATCAATACTACACTAATAGTGGTTTACCAATTTGTCCACTGCATACTCTGAGACGTTGTTACCTACTCATATTAGACAACCGCATACTTACTATCACAATTGGTACTACTTCCATTGTCATATCTTCTAGTCGTGGTTCCGTCAACTTGACTAGTTTCGTAGAATATCGCTGTTCAGTGTTCACATGTACACTTGAACACCTTTCTACTACTGCTGTTGTTGTATGGCAAACACCAGAGTCAAATCATATTTGTGTTGCAGTTTCCTTAACATCTATATGGTTTGTTTATTGTGCAATTATACATTGTGATGTTCTATACATTTGTTGCTGGTCGAACATGATCCTTGGTCCTATATAAAAGTAGAACCGTTTATTGCTAGTTTAATGCTCCAGCATTGATAACACTACCTTCATCCTTGCTGACCCCTCAGGTGTCGCCGGCAAGGGTGCAAATCAGCCTATGAGATGGCACTGAGCTCACCACGCTGGAAACATGGCAGCGGTGGCCTTGTTCTTCGACTCCATCAGATTAGCTAAGTTCCTGTCCTTTCACTGTGATACCACGGCCATCGTGCCATGGTTGTACTATGCTCTACCCATATATTTGAATTTTGGTGATTATTATCATTTGGTAACCTAGTGTCTAAGTTCTGTTACTATGAAATGACATCTATGCCTGGCTGTTATAGTTTATTATTCTCGTATTTTCCATCATGGTAGGCTAAGGCACTGTGGTTGATGGTTTTGCCATCATGGTAGGCTGTCATGGTAGGCACTGTGGTTGATGGTTTTGCCATCATGGTATTTGATATGAACTCCATTTGTTTGAGGTTGTTCTGGTTAAGCATGATTTATAGGTTTTGTCGCTAGTAGTCTTACCTGGTGGTTGTTCAAAGTTTAATCAACGTGACATAGTCCCAGTTTTCATAAGTGACATAGTCCTAGTTTTTATAATTGAATGCTGATTTGCTGTATTTTAGGTATTCCATTCATTGAGACTAAAAATGTGGTGGTTCCTCTTTTACATGAGCTCCAGGCCTAACAAAGTTGAAGTGTGAAGCCCTACTCCGCAAAGAGTAGCATATTATGTATTGTAATTGTAGTAGGCACATCTAGGTTGAAATAGACTATGTAATAAAGATTGTAGTAGGCTAATTTAGTGTTATTTGATGAAATTCATGTGTTTTTTCTACACTGATTGAAATATTCAGTATGTATGTGATTTTATAATGTGTGATATGGAAACCTGACTAGTGGGACCAAGTTCTGGTAATAATTTGACAAATTTCGAAACTTATGATGTGTGGGACCAATTTATTAGATAAAATGACAAGGTGGACCCATCTGACAAGTAGGACCTATCTGACAAGTGGGACCAGCTACAAATATAATGGCTGAAAAACATAATCAATATACAATAAAAAGGCCGAAATCCATTAAAAGAAGGGCCCAATTATTGTGCTTGGCCCATGTAACCGTCGAAAAATTGATAGGAAAAAATGTTAAATAGGCTAAATTATTCGGCTTGGCCCATTTAGAAGCCTGGACTGGACCGGGCTGATTTTTATCTACGACCATTTCATTTGGTCACAAATTTGCCACGTCAGCCTTGCCACGTTGGATCTGACGTTGTCTGGTCAGATTGCTAGTGACCAAAAAATTGGTCATAACATCCGTGACCTTTTTTTTGTCACAGACGTCTATGACCAATTCCCAAAAAAGGTCACGTAGTTTCATTAGTGACGCTCATCTTTTGACCAACTGTTTTTGGTCACAAATGAAAAAGCGTGACCCTTCAGTGACCAATATGGAGGGTCACTAAATAGCACATTTCTTGTAGTGGAGGCTAATTATTAGTTATATTTAATACGATTGTGAGTGTATCCTGCTGTGAGCTACTCACTACGTTTAGGTTTATTGGGCTCCCTGTGAAAATCTATTTGTCCCAAAACTCCGATGAAATAAGCCTTGTAACATTAATTATGTCATAATTAATGCGCAATTAAGTCAATGCATGCACTCCCTGCTCAAAATATAGTCTATGCCTGCTCTTGCATGTGATGTGTTTGGCCTTCTCTAATTAATTGCCATAATTAACGAGTGAAAAAGAGCGATTTTAGAGGTCCCTCTTTCACCTATAGATGCTTGTCTTGGTCACGATGCAGCTCATTAGTGTTGGAATAACTAGCCGTTTAGTTTCAGGTTTAGTTTCAGTTTTCAGACAGTTAGGCTGTCAGCTATTTTCGTGTTGTTAGTTGGATGAGAACGTGATCTATACGTTTTGATCCAACAGTTTAGGAGGGCGTGGACTTGTTCCAGGTCGTGGGATGGCACGGCCTAGTCGGGAGCATGATCTGCACGACTCACACATTGTTGTTAATCTTCAGAATAAATAGAGGAAGAATCAGAAAAGCAGTCACTTGAACACTGCACCAAAATTCAGTCTCGCCCTGTGTTTTCTGTCTTCAGTTGAACAGCAGCTCGAGCTACAGTTGGTATCAGAGCGAATCAAGATCCTGTGGCCATGTCCGACGGCGACAAGGGCACGGCCTCCGGCCAGTCCAAGACCCCTCCGCCCGCGCCACGACGCCGGTCGCAGAGCCGTGGGCGGAGCAGGGTACGGCGTGGCGGCGGGGAGATAGTCATGCAACAGGTGGTGCGCGAGCCCGGCGGCGGGAGCGGCACCACCCTCTCCTTCCCCATGCTGACTCGGTCCAATTTCAGCAATTGGGCCATGGTCATGGAGGTGAATCTGCAGGCGGCATCACTCTGGGACGTGATCGAGGATGACGCTGTCTCTCGCAAGGAGGACAAGCAGGTGCTGGCGGCGCTGCTTCGGTCCACAACCCCGGAGATGCACTGCATGCTCATCGGTAAGGGAAGCGCCAAGGCGGCGTGGGAGGCGATCTGTCTGCAGCACCAGGGCAGCGATCGCATGCGGGAGACGCACTTGCGGCGGCTGCGGGCGGAATTCGAGACCGTCAGCTTCAAGGACGGCGAGAGGGTCGACGAATTCGCGATGCACAACTCCGGCATCGTGTCCTCGCTCCGCTCCTTTGGCGACAACGTGGACGAGGAGAGGATCGTAAGGAAATTCCTCTTGGTTGTCCCCACCCGTTTTGTGCAGATCGTGTTCTCGATCGAGACTCTTCTCAACCCAGCCACACTCACGGTGGAGGAGGTCACGGGCCACCTGCGCGCCGTCGAGGATCGCCTCGGCTTCGAGCCAGAGGATGGGAAGCAGCAGCTTCTCCTCACGGAGAAGGAGTGGCGCGCTCGCACGAAGGGTCGCGGAGGCAACGGCTCCGGCAGCTCGGGCGGTGGCGGCTCTGGCGGCAAAGATCGCCGTCGCGACAAGGGCCATGACCTCGGCAAGGACGGCGCGCGTAGGGACGGCAACTCCAGTGGGGCCACCCGCGATGACGAGTGCTGCTACTACGGCAAGAAAGGGCACTGGGCCCGTGACTGCAGGAAGAAGATGAGGGAGGAGGCACACCTCCTCCGTCCTGCTGATGGTGTTGACGGCCACGACGACGTCGACCCCATGCTTCTGATGGCCGTCGTCACCGCATCATCAATCGAGCCAGAGAACATGGGGGGCCAAGTCTTCCTCAACGAGACACGCACCGAGGCCAACCTCGGCACAGAGGCAGAGCCCTGCGACGGAGGCTGGTACCTCGACACCGGTGCGTCAAACCACATGTTCGGCGACCGCGCGGCGTTTGCGGAGCTGGACACGAGCATCACCGGCAGCATCAAGTTCGGCGACGGCTCCACCGTCAGCATCCACGAGCGCGGCACCATCACCTTCACCATCTGTTCTGGCCACCAGCGCGCCCTCACCGACGTCTACTTCATCCCGCGTCTCAAGACCAGCATCGTCAGCCTCGGCCAGCTGGATGAGAACGGCTGCGACACCGAGATCCACACCGGCATCATGACCTTATACGATCGGCATGGAAAGGAGATCGCTCAGGTACGGCGTAATGCCCGGCGTCTGTATGTTGTCAAACTGGAGATCTCAGCTCATGTGTGTCTAGCAGCTCAACACGGAGATGCTGACTGGAGGTGGCACGCACGGTTTGGGCACCTGCACTTTGAGGCTCTCCGTCGCATGGGGACAATGGTGCGTGGGCTCGCTTCCGTGGAGCACGTCGAGGAGCTGTGCGACGCTTGCTTAGTTGGCAAGCTGCGACGCGTCTCCTTCCCTCAGAAGGCCAAGTACCACGCCACGGACACCCTGGAGCTCGTCCACGCGGATATTTGCGGCCCCATCTCACCACCAACACCAGGAGGGAAGCGGTACTTCATGCGCTGCTTGTGGACGACTTCAGTCATTACATGTGGGCAGTACCGCTCTCCTCCAAAGATGGCGCCGCCGAGGCGATCAAGCACTTCAAGGCTGCTGCTGAACTAGAGTCAGCTCACCCCCTGCGCACCTTTCGTACAGATCGGGGGGGGGGGGGGGAGAGTTCACCTCCGGATCGCTGGCGAAATTCTTCGCCGATCACGGAGTGCAACGCCATCTCACCGCGCCCTACTCGCCGCAGCAGAACGGCGTGGTTGAGCGTCGGAATCAGATGGTGGTGGGGATGGCACGAAGCATGCTCAAGGCCAAGAAGATGCCTAGCAGGTTCTGGGGCGAGGCCGTGATGACGGCCGTCTACGTCCTGAACCGCTCATTCACGAGGAGCGTGGACGGGATGACTCCTTTTGAGGCATGGCATGGGCGCAAACCGGATGTCGAGCACCTGCGTGTGTTTGGTTGCGTGGCCCATGTCAAAGTGACATGCCCAGGATTGAAGAAGCTGGATGACCGTAGCATCAAGATGGTTTTCATCGGGTACGAGCCCGGTTCCAAAGCATACCGGCTCTATGATCCCGTTGGGAACCGCGTGCACGTGTCACGCGACGTGTTCTTTGATGAGGAGGCCTGCTGGGACTGGAGCGGTGATGGGAACTCCGATGAGCAAGTGCCGCTCGTCGTCGAGTACATGGTGTACGGGGGAGCATCTGCTGCCCAAGAGCCTGCCGCGACACAGGAATCTGTCGATTTTCCTGCCGCGATAGAAGAAGACGAGGGCCACGCTGCTGCAACACCTGCTGCGGCAGACTCACCTGTTGTCGACACGCCATCACCTACACGCGATCGCATGAGCCCAGTGCGGTTCGTGTCACCTCCTGCCGCATTCGAGGACATGCTGGACGCCGCCGATGACCCGGAGCGGCCACATCGCTTTCGCCTCGTCTCCGACCTGCTCGGCAAGGATGCAAGCATGCCAGGCCGGGCTGAACGCATGTTCTTCATCGTGGAGCCGAACACCTTCACCGATGCTGAGCCTCATGAGTGCTGGAGGCGAGCGATGATGGACGAGCTGCACTCCATCGAGGAAAATGGTACGTAGTCACTAACTGACCTTCCAACAGGACATCGCTCCATCGGCCTCAAGTGGGTGTTCAAGACGAAGAAGGACGCCGCTGGCAACGTTGTCAAGCACAAGGCATGGCTGGTCGCAAAGGGGTATGTGCAACGCAAAGGGGTGGACTTCGATGAAGTGTTCGCCCCTATCGCGCGCCTCGACTCCGTGCGGCTCATGGTGGCAGTTGCAGCCCGGGAGCAGTGGCAGCTACACCACCTCGACGTCAAGTCTGCATTCCTAAATGGGGAGCTGCAGGAGGAGGTCTACGTCGGGCAGCCGCCCGGTTTTGTCCGTGACGGCGAGGAACGCAAGGTGTACCGGCTGCACAAAACCATGTACGGTCTTCGTCAAGCTCCTCACGCCTAGAACACAAAGCTGGACAACACGCTAAAGGAGCTCGGCTTCGTCAGTAGCCCCTTGGAGCATGAGATGTATGCGCGCGGTCATGGCCACTCGCGTCTTCTGCTCGGGGTGTACGTCGACGACCTCATCGTCACTGGTGTGGACGCGGAGGAAATAGCCCGCTTCAAGAAGGAGATGATGGACAAGTTTCGCATGAGCGATCTTGGACTCCTTCACTTCTACCTTGGCATCGAGGTGTACCAGAACGCGAACGGCATCACCTTGTCCCAGGGCGCGTACGCGGAGAAGCTGCTGGAGCAAGCGGGCATGGCAGGAGTGCCGATGGAGCCACGCCTCAAGCTGAGCAAGGAGAGCAAGGCGCCGGCGACGGACTCCACATTCTACCGGAGTGTGGTCGGGTGTCTGCGCTATCTGGTGCACACCCGCCCCGACATCGCATTCGCCGTCGACTATGTGAGCCGTTTCATGGAGGAGCCTACGACTGAGCATCTTGCTGCTGTCAAGCACTTGCTGCGCTACATTGCGGGTACCGTGAACCTTGGTTGCAGGTACACCGGCAATGGTGATGAAAAGCTCGTCGGGTATAGCGACTCTGACATGGACGGAGATGTGGATGATCGGAAGAGCACCTCTGGCATGCTCTACCTGCTGGGCGGGAACCCAGTTTCCTGGCAATCACATAAGCAAAAAATTGTGGCACTCTCTTCCTGTGAAGCTGAGTATGTCGCTGCCACCACGGCGGCATGTCAAGGAGTGTGGATCCGCCGTCTAATGGAGGATCTCGTCGGCAGGAGCTACCGCACCTCCACCATTTTCATCGACAACAAGTCAGCCATCCAGTTGTGCAAGAATCCGGTGTTTCACGATCGGAGCAAGCACATCGAGGTGTGCTACCACATCATCCGCGAGTGCATCGAGGCCGGCAAGATCAGCGTCGACTACGTCAGCACCGATGAGCAACTCGCCGACATCCTCACCAAGCCGCTTGGCCGTACCAGGTTCCTGGAGCTCCGCGCGAAGATTGGCATGGTTGAGGTTAAGTAGTTTCCACGGCTAGGTTAGGGGGAGTTTGTTGGAATAACTAGCCGTTTAGTTTCAGGTTTAGTTTTAGTTTTCAGAAAGTTAGGCTGTCAGCTATTTTTGTCTTGTTAGTTGGATGAGAACGTGATCTGTATGTTTTGATCCAACAGTTTAGGAGGGCGTGGACTTGTTCCAGGTCGTGGGATGGCACGGCCTAGTCGGGAGCATGATCTGCACGACTCACACGTTGTTGTTAATCTTCAGAATAAATAGAGGAAGAACCAGAAAAGCAGTCACTTGAACACTGCACCAAAATTCAGTCTCGCCCTGTGTTTTCTGTCTTCAGTTTAACAGTAGCTCGAACTACAATTAGGAGCCCAATAAAGCTAGACGGAGGGAGTACTTTTCTGAGAATACTAGAAATAGGACCGGACCATGCACTTGCCGTGGTTGTGGACTTGCTCCACCACCCTCATGTCGTGGAGCTGAAGACGGAACATGTTTCAACTCCAATCGGGGTTTCATGCTAATCCGTGATGTCTATATTGAGATGAAGGGCGTGATGTTTTCTCCAAAATATCCATCGTTCTGTAGTGAAGCACGAGTTCATGGGCAGTGCCCTAAAAGTCCAACTCGACGTGGTTAGTTTTTATGTTCCAAAGCTCCCTTCCGCTCACATTGGAATTTACGATGTTCCGACATGTTGTGATCAGATGAATACTGCAGCCACTATCCGCGAGGGCGGGAAGAAGAATTAACGACAAAACAAGTGCAAGTCCATGTTGAAAGTGCATCTAGTCCCCTAATATGCTTGGGTTTTCTATTTCTATGCCCCTGGTTCCTTAGTACTACTCAGCCATGGCCACGCTCTTAACTTTTGCTCACTTTTCCCCTCTGCCTTGTGTGAAACTCTCATAAATGGACAAACTGGACGTTTGCCGTTTGTCGTGGGGGCATCAACGACATATCCATCGAGGATGGAAAAGAAGTGTGGGACAAGGCAACGATGGCGCTCGCGCGGGATTGGGTAACAAGCACGCAAACACACGCGATGTAGCCAGGTTCAGGGCCCTCGTGGTGAGGTAACACCCCTACGTCCTGCTCTTCTTGATTCTTATTGCCTAGAACATGAAATCGGGCTACAAGTAGTGCTCCTGGAGCTGTTTCGAGGTGCAGCCGGCTTGAACTACTGGGCCGGCTGGAGGTGGAAGATGACGATGATCGTGAACGTGGAGGAGTTTCTGCTTATGTGTCTGTGTGTTGTGCGTCTTACCCCTCGCAGGGTTCCTAGCCTGCTTTATATAGGCAGCAGGCTAGGGTTTTGGGTTATAGGGAAGTTACAGGTTTACCCCTATGACATCGCTACAGTACCAGGCCGGCTTGGGCTGGCTCATCATTGTGTTGTAGGCATAACGCCCGACAGAGGGCACTGTTCACCAATGGCGGTTGTGTGAAGCTGGCCCACCGGTACGGATCGGTCGGTGGGTAGGTCCAGCTGCCCCAAGCCGGACGGTCGAAGACGCCTTCAAACCGGATCGCTGGGTCCGCCTTGAACTGGCCGGCTTGAGTCCTTTGTGAATTTGGCTTCCTTGGGGTATCTGGGGTTCGTCTCCCCAACAGTAGCCCCCGAGCACGTGGAGGCATGCCTGCCCGCTGGGAAGGCTTCACGGGCTCCTTTTGACATTGTTGGACTTGAGGATGTCCAGCATGAAGTCGCCGGCTCGAGCGGTGTTTGCTGAAGGCGGCTTGTTCGGCTTGGCGCAGCCGGTCATTGGAAACCTTGATGTCTCGGAGGTGCGGGTCGTGGCTTACGTCAGCCACGTCCCACCGTCTTGTCGGGTTGGCGGTTCTCTGCCCGAGGTCCGGGGTGCGTCGTCTCGGCTTCGTCAGGTAGGATCTTCTGTGGCAACTGCTCGCTTGCGGGATCCTTTGCGGAGGGCGTGGCGCGTCTATGCTCCACGTGGCGTGATGAGCGGAGGCGGTTTCGCCGGCTTTGCTTTAAAAGAGGAAAGAGGGGGGAACGACCGGGGTTACCATTCCCCATTCCCGCTTCGTCTCCCCCGCTGCTCTTCGTGCTCCTCGGTGCTTGTTGATCTTCTCCCGCATTTTCGCCGTCCTTGTCTCTGTCTCCCCCTCGACAGGAAACAGGTCATCCATGGCGAGTTCTGGCACATGGATGGGGTCCGGCGTGGATGACCAAGATATTCGGAGGCTCCGCCGGGGTCGATTCCTGGGGAGGACGGACGATGTGGGAGCCCGTGCTCCCGATCCGAAGGAGATTTCGCCGAGGCCCAAGGAGGGTGAGTTTGTTGTCTTCTCGGCGCACTTGGAGCGGGGATTGGGGCTTCCGGCGAGCCCCTTCTTCTCGGAGTTTTTGCGCTTCTACGGGCTGCAGCCCCACCATTTGGGAGCCAACTGCATCACGCAGCTGTCGTGCTTCGTCACGCTGTGCGAGGTGTATCTGGGCATCTGGCCCAGCATGGAGGTGTTCGGCATGTTCTTCTATTTGCGGGCTCAGACGACCGCCGGGCAGCAGCGGGATTGCGGCAGTGTCTCCATCTACACGAAGAACATGCCACTGCCCAAGATCCACTTGCCCGATTCCATCAAGAAGTGGCAAAGCTCCTACTTCTACGTCCGGAATCTCTCCGGCGATGATCAGATTGGCCTTCCGGCCTTCTCCGGTTCGCTGCCGGCGCACAAGTCTTGGAGCCAGAAGCCTTTGGTTGACGAGGCCCTGGAAGCAGTCTTGTTGGGCCGGCTGAAGGAGCTGGTGAGCGCCGGCTTGACGTCCAGGGATCTGACCCTGGCGTGGTTGTCAAGGCGGATATTTCCGCTGCAGGCTCGGTCGCACAAGATGTGCTTCTACTCTGGTCCCCGGGATCCCACCCGGGTCAGCATGGAGGTGTCGAAGCCGGACAGCCTGCGCAAGTGGACTGCTCGCATCATCACCGACAGGATTGGGCAGAGCTGGAAGTTTGGGCTTCCACCATTCACTCGCTCAGAACGAGCCCCTGAGGTTAGTCATCGCTTCTTAGTCCGTCTTCAACTTTTTTTTGTCCGTATGCCGCTTGACCCATTCGGCTTGTCGTGCAGCTTTGCGAGCTTCAGAGGGCTGAAGATTTTGAGGTCATCTTCGAGCATGACGTCTGCGGTCCTTTTTTGATGGACCTGGCGGCCATCCTGGAGGCGGAAAACTCCGACGAGCAGGCAGAGGAAGAGATAGATGCCGCCACCGCGGAGGAAGTGGATGACGGCGCCCGTGCCGTCCCTGACGTGAGGAGGCCCGCGGACAAGCACGGTGACACCACCGAATCATCCAACGGGGGTGCCGATGCTGGCAAAGGCGGGGGAGGCGACGACGACGGCGCCCATGCCACGACGAGTCCCGTCCCCTCGGCCGGCTCCGACTCCGATTCGGTAGCCTATAGGGACGAGGACCTTGAGCGCGACGCTCCGCCTCCGGTTTTGTTGCCCCGCGGTAAGTCTCCTGGGCTCAGTGTCACCGAGGAAATTGGCGGTGGCACGCGCGTGGTAGTGGACCTCTCCAGTGGTTCCGAGCCGGACTCTGAGGGTTCTTCTTTCGTGCCAGCCTCCAAGCCGGCGCTATCCTCCCGTAGGACCAAACAGTTGGAGGCAGCGGCGCGGAAGGCTCAGGCGGTGCCCTCCAAGCAGGTTTTGAAGGAGAGGCGGTCGAAGTCGGCCGCCGATGTCGATGCAGGCCCCATGTCCCATAAGCGGGGAGGCTCATTCATGAAGCGGGGCGTGCTGCCTGCCAAGAAGCTGTCCTCTACGCCGTCCCGGCCCACTACGGCCGGTTTGGCGCCCTCCGGGAGATTGGCGGCGGAGAAGAAGGTTGATGCTATTGTGGAGGAAGCTAGAACCAAGATCGCCATGAAGCAGAAGGAGGGGGAGGAGGCAGAAAGGTTGAAAGCCCTTGCTGGTGGGACCAGCACCCAGGTGGTTAATCCTACTCTTGCGGTTGATCCTGATTATGACCTGAGTATTGAGGATATGGAGAAGGCTATTTATGCGAATCTGGCATAGGCGGATTTGGCCCGGGAGGCGATGGATGCCCATATGACCGTGGAGCAGCTTGTTGCCGCCAAGGAGGCCGAGGGGAGGGCGAAGGCGGAATTGGCTGCCAAGGAGGCCGCGAAGGCCAAGCCTGAGCATCCGATGGAGCCGTCCGCCATGGTACAGCCGTCCGACACCCCTGTCGCCCCCATGAAGGCGGCGGAGGCGCCCGCTGGTGGCGTGAAGCGGCCATCCAGCAGCGCGCCTGCCCCATCGTCAAAGCGCATAAGGAGGAGGAAGCCGGAGGTCCTGGGCACGCGCGACGGGTGAGTGTTGGTGTTGGGGTATTTCACTTTGACGATCAATATTCTCTGTCGTGATCCTTTTGTCATCGTGTAGGGAGCCGCTTGTAATCGGCGAGGGGAGGACGGCTGCCGTTGCCAGCTCCGGCTCGGAGCCCGCAAAGGAGATCCCCAAGGCGCAGGCGGCCGACTTGCCCTCGAAATCCACGAAGGCGGCGGCGGAGGTGGCAAAGGACGCCGTGGCGCCGTCAGAGGCGCCTCCCCTATTGGTTGATCTTGAGTCTCGGGCCGCCGGTGATGGCGACGTCGCAATGGTGGATGTGCTCGAGGTGGCTCCCTGGTCGGGAACTGGGGGTGAAGGCGGCTCCTTCCCCCTTCCTTCTTCGGTTGTGGAAGAGACAGCCAAGCACACCGCCATGGCGGTGGTGACGAGCTCGCTCCCTGGCCCTCGCCAGGCGACCCTGGAATGCACTCCCCTCTACTCTGGCCCTACACCAGATAGGTTGGACGCATCGGGGCATTTCCCCCTGGCGGTGCTGATGGAGAAGAGGGCGAAGGATCAGCTGGCTGACGTCACCTTGCTTCGCTCGTCGGTGGAGTATGCTCTTGGCAACGCTGCCAAAGAAATCGCGGAGCTTAAGCGGGAACTCGACGCTGCCAAAGGTACAATCTTGTTCTTCTGCCGGCTTTGGCCTTGGTGTTTTCGTTCTTTCTTCGGTCTCCTGACTTGTTGCCGACCCTGTTTTGTTAGGTGACCCCACTTCCCTCGCCGGCTTGAAGAAACAGCTATCCGTTTCGGTCCCTCTGTCCGTGCTCAATGAGAAGCTGAAGGAAAAGGATGCAGCTCATGCACTCTTAGTGGTTGATCTCCAGTCGGCGGCGGAGGTCTCCGAAGAGCGCCGCCTTGAAATTTCTTGGCTGGTCGAAGAGGTAAAACGGCTGTAGGAAGCAGGGAAGCAGAGGCAGAGCGAGGTCGAAACCCTTCGAATGAACGGGGAGGACCTGAGGCTCAAACTAAGGGAGGCCGTGAATGCGCATGACGAAACTGCCAAGGCGGCCAGAGGACACGAGCTTGAGCACGAGCAGCTCGTGAGCAGGCTCGTCTCTGAAGCGGAGCGCATCAACGAGATCATTCTTGGTAAAGCATCTCCCCTTTTTCTTCATCCTATCGGCGGCCTTTCCTTTCTGATCTTGCTGGGTTGATTTACAGGCTTGTATCCCGAGGCGGACGCTCAAGTCCAGAAGGCCGTTGCTCTCGCACATACGCTGCCTGAAACCTTTGGTGCTGCTGCTGGAGCATTGCCGTCTGCCGCTTCCCGTCTTCAGTAATTTTCTCGAGAGTTCAAGATGCTGAGGGATGCAGCCGGTGGCATGCTCGAGAACCTGTGGCCTGACACCCCTCTCCCAACAACTCTGTGCGAACTGTCGAGCCGCCTCGATGGGGCTTCTGCTGGAATCGATGAACAAGTGGAGATGGCGGCCCGAGGCGGTAGCGATATGGCGCTGGCCCTGGTGAAATCTTGGTATCCTCAAGTGCAGGTGGACATGCTAACTGGAGGCTTCCGCACGGGTACATCGCTTGAAGGTCTTCGCCTAGAGATTCGTATGGCCTCGGAGCGGATTGCCAAGGCGGTGGACCTGACACAGCTTGTGCCTGCCGAGCCGTCCTCGGCGGCACGGCCGGCCGAAGATGCTGGAGCCGGCGACATTGCTGCCGCCACCGATGCTGCTGCTCCTTGATTTACTTGCTCCCCTGGAATGCCGGGCGTAATTGTAGAACTTGTTATTCTGGGTTGATGACTGCCTTGATGTGCTACCTGACGTAACATGAATCTGTTCGCTGTCATTGGTTGCTATCTTTAGCATCATTTTCTTTGTGATTGTTGGACCTTTGTGGTAGAGCTTGCGCTTGTCTTGGTGATGATATTCACCATATCTAGCCCCCGAATTTTGGGCCGGCTTGAGTATCAAGCTGGGTCGAAATTTTTGTCTTTTTTTTTGTACCGTGCTTCTTTTTCGTCGTCTTGATGACGTGCAGCCCCCGAGTCTCTGACTTGGGGTGAAATAGTTTGCCGTCTGGGTGCGCGGAGTCGGCTTGCCGGCTGCGCAGATCCCGTGTATTTTTCCGTCTTGATGGCGTGCAGCCCCCGAGTCCGTGACTCGGGGTGTGGTTGGTCGTCCGGGTGCGCGGAGCCGGCTTGCCGACTGCGCAGCCCCAGGGAATGGTTTTTCTGCCGGCTGACGACGTGGCAGCCCCCCGAGTCCGTAACTCGGGGTGTTTTTGTTCGTCCGGGTGCGCGGAGCCAGCTTGGCGGCTGCGCAGCCCCTGGGTATATTTTTTCTACCGGCTGACGGCGTGGCAGCCCCCGAGTCCATGACTCGGGGTATTTTTGTTCATCCGGGTGCGCGAAGCCGGCTTGGCGGCTGCGCAGCCCCCGGGTATATTTTTTCTGCCGGCTGACGGCGTGGCAGCCCCCAAGTCCGTGACTCGGGGTGTTTTTGTTCGTCCGGGTGCGCGGAGCCGGCTTGGAGGCTGCGCAGCCCCTGGGTATATTTTTCTGCCGGCTGACGGCGTGCAAAGGCCACGTGTCTTGCTTGTCCTGGTTGTATTTCTGCGCCGACACTGTTTGCCTCCTCGACTTCTCCACCGGATTTTCTGTGGTTAACTGGCCGCCTGGATCCTTTGCGGTTTGTGTCCTCTATGTTGGTGGCCACGTGTCGCCTGGAGATGGGGTGTTGACGGTTGAGCTACCTTCGTGTTCCCTTATAAGTAGCGGTGCGGGTGCGCTTTTCTTGCTTCATCCTCTCCTCCACTTCGCTCCTCTGCGTCTAGTCATGGCACCAAAGAAGGAGATCGAGGCGGTTTTCACCGTTGTGGCTAAACGCGGTAGTGGTCGTCCGCCGAAGAAGGACACCGGAGGATTCTCCAATACGGCCGCAAGGCGCGGCCGGGGCCGGCCGCCCAAGCTTGGTCGCGGCGACGGTGGAGTCGCCGCCATTGCGGCGACTGAAAGTAAGCGGAGCCCCTCTCCTGCCCGCTCGGGGTCTCCGCTAGGTGGCTATTGGGACGAGTTCCCCATTTCAGAGTTCATCTTGACTCTGTACGAGCCCATCCAGCACATCCAGTGGCTCCCTCGGGCCATTGCCGATGCACTTGAGAGGGAAGGCCCCTTCAGGTTTCTTGTTCATCGGGTTGGAGCTCGTCAAGGACCTTGGGAGGTGCTTGCTCGCATCATCGTCAGCCAAGAAGGTTGGGAGGTTCGTCGGCGGGCTGAGTTCTTCTCCGGCTGGAAAGCTTTTGCTATGTTCTTCCGCCTGGAGCATCCCTTCATCGTCCGCTTCCAGCTGAAGCGCCAGACTGGGGTCTTCTACGTCAAGGTCTTCGACGGTTCCTTGTGCCTCAAGGAGTGGGAGGAGAGCGATGACGATATGACCCCGCCTCCCGCTTAGTTTTAGGTTATCTTGTAACCGGCTTGGTCTGTAGGCGAGGTTGTCCATCTGTGGACTTCTTCCTTTTGCTTGTGTGATCTGCTTCTGATTGTAAGCTCTCACCTATGATGTTGAATGCCACTTGCTTTTGTTCTTGTATTTGTGTACTGACGAGCGGTTCAAACTTTTTTTTTGCGCGTCGCCCTGTGTCCGGCTTGATTTCTCCGAAGCCGGATAGCGGCATTTTTGTGCGGGGAATGAAATGACGAAGTGGTTAGTTTACTCTTTTCGAGTATGGAGAATACTTTTATTTCATTTAACTCAATTTTCCACTCGCCTGTAGCCCTTCCCGCCGCAGTTTGTGTGCACTTCACCGTCCAGCGGGATCATGCACACTACTATAACGTTAGGATCCGGTTTATTAGGCCAGGGTTTTCTCAGCCGGCAGCAATTTCTATTCTTACGTCTTTCACATGCAGTCGGCCTCCAGCTTATTCTCTTGCCGGCCTTAACCAGATCCGAAGAGTTATCGTTTAGCGTCGTGTAGTTAATCATCCGTAATGGGAGAAGAAGTTGCCGACTGCCGGCTTGGCCGAGTTTGCATAACAGCGTTTTTTCAACTGGCAGTACTTTCCTTTTAGCGTTTTTCGCGTGGTTGGCTTCCTCCAGCTTATTCTCTTGCCGGCCTTAACCGGATTCGAAGAGTTAACCGTTTAGAGGTTAGTCACGCTACACGGCCGCTAAGGGCAAGCCTGCCGGCTGCCGGTGCAGCTGGAAGTTTAAGAAAAAGGGAAATGCAGAAAAATTATGAAAAAATTGCTCATGTGCTCATCATTCTCGTTCCTTTATTGATAGCATGGGTGATACATACATGGTTCTTTCTCAAGTGTAGAATCGACGCAAGAGTGAAGCATTCCATGGCCTTTCCGTTTCATCGCCTTCCTTGTCCATCGTGTCTTTCTTGTGCTCGCGGGCGTCGATCAAGTAGTAGGCGTTGTTGATGAGCGCTTTGCTTATGATGAATGGTCCCTCCCAGGGTGATGACAGCTTATGCATGTTCTTGGTGTCTTGAATTAGCCGGAGCACGAGGTTGCCTTCGCGAAAGCGGACATGCCTGACGCGCCGGCTATGGTAGTTGCGTAGTTGCTGCTGATACATTGCCGACCTTGACTCGGCGAGTTGGCGCGCTTCTTCGAGTAAGTCCATTCCATCTTCGTAGGCTTGTTTAGTTTCTGCTTCAGTGAACAGCACGATTCGAGGCGCGTCGTGCTCGATGTCGGTTGGCATGACGGCTTCAGCTCCATGGACGAGGAAGAAGGGAGTGAAGCCGGTTGAGCGGTTTGGAGTTGTCCTTAGGCTCCAGAGGACGGATAGTAGTTCTTCTTCCCACACGCCGGCTACCCGCTCAAGTGGTTCGAGCAACCGGGGTTTGATGCCGGATAGGATGAGGCCGTTTGCTCGTTCAACCTGCCCGTTTGACTGCGGTGCGCGACGGAGGCCACGTCGAGCCGGATGCCGGTTCTGCCGCAGAACTTGGCGAACTCTCCCTTGACAAAGTTCGATCCGTTGTCCGTGATGATGCTGTTGGGGTAGCCAAAGCGGTAAATGATGCTATTGAAGAACTTTACGGCTGTTGGCCCATCCAACTTCTTGATCGGCTTGGCTTCGATCCACTTCGTGAACTTGTCGACGGCTACCAGCAGGTGTGTCATGCCGCCACTGGACCTATTCAACGGGCCAACCATGTCTAGCCCCCAGACGGAAAACGGCCTGGTGATAGGAATCGTCTTGAGCGCTGAAGCCGGCGTGTGTTTCTGCGTTGCGAATCGTTGGCAGCCATTGCAGAGCCGGACCAGCTGGTTTGCGTCAGCCAGCGCAGTCGGCCAATAGAAACCGAGGCTGAACGCCTTGGCCACGATTGCTCTTGATGACGCGTGGTGGCCGCACTCGCCTTGATGAATTTCTCTGATGATCTTGACCCCTTCTTCTTGACTTACGCAGCGCTGGAATATGCCGGAGACACTGTGCTTGTGCTGTTCGTTGTTGATGATGGTGTAAGCACTTGCCCGGTGTTTGATTTGCCTGGCGATGAGCTCGTCCGCCGGGAGTTCGCCATTGGTGAGGTAGGCGAGGAAGGGTTGGGTCCATGGCGGAGCTTCTTCAATGACGAGGACCTCGACGGCTTCCGGCTTGCTTGAAGCCGGCCCGTCCGGCTCCGCAGTCGGCGACATCCGGATGGAATCGGAGCCTAGACATGGCGTGATGGATGGCTTGTACAGCTTCTCGAGGGCGACGCCGGGTGGGATTTCCTCCCGAAGAAAGCCAATGTTCGCCAAGGTGTCAGCTGCTTCGTTTTTGGAGCGGTGGATGTGGTGGAATTCACATCCGTTGCTGGATGAAGAAGCGGTAGGCGGCCATGTTGGGGTCCTAGGCGTCCCAATGACCGGTGGTTTGCTGGACCACCAAGTCGGAGTCGCCGTAGTAGAGGATCCGATTGATGTTCATGGCCTTGGCGAGCTTGAGGCCATGTGCGAGTCGAGGCAACTCAGTCTTTTTCATCCTCGATGGATATGTCGTTGATGCCACCACGACATTTGGCGCCCACCGTGGGACAAGGCAACGATGGCGCTCGCGCGGGATTGGGTAACAAGCACGCAAACACACGCGATGTACCCAGGTTCAGGGCCCTCGTGGTGAGGTAACACCCCTACGTCTTGCTCTTCTTGATTCTTATTGCCTAGAACATGAAATCGGGCTACAAGTAATGCTCCTGGAGCTGTTTCGAGGTGCAGCCGGCTTGAACTACTGGACCGGCTGGAGGTGGAAGATGACGACGATCGTGAACGTGGAGGAGTTTCTGCTTATGTGTCTGTGTGTTGTGCGTCTTACCCCTCGCAGGGGATCCTAGCCTGCTTTATATAGGTAGCAGGCTAGGGTTTTGGGTTACAGGGAAGTTACAGGTTTACCCCTATGACATCGCTACAGCACCAGGCCGGCTTGGACTGGCTCATCATTGTGTTGTAGGCATAACGCCCGACAAAGGGCACTGTTCACCAATGGCGGTTGTGTGAAGATGGCCCACCAGTACGGATCGGTCGGTGGGTAGGTCCGGCTGCCCCAAGCCGGACGGTCGAAGACGCCTTCAAACCGGATCGCCGGGTCCGCCTTGAACCGGCCGGCTTGAGTCCTTTGTGAATTTGGCTTCCTTGGGGTATCTGGGGTTCGTCTCCCCAACACCGTTGGTCAAGGCATTGACCATTAACGCTGACGAGTGGGGCCGGTCAGACTGTGTAGAACGGTGGCGCTCTTGACCGTTGCATCCTGATGAGTGGGGCCGCAAGATGACATGTCAGAGCAGTTTGTCTGAGTCAAAAAAAACCTGAAACAGATTGGTCCCTCCAATACCGCGCCGCTCCCGGCTCCTCCCCGCCCGCTGCCATTGTGCCCTCAACCCTCTAACCGTATTCCTTTCGTCTACGACGCCGTGCCTCCGCCACAGCTACCCCACCTCCCCATCTGGGATTACGAAGCGATGTCGGGGGTGGACGCCCTCCGGCCCATCTACCGTGGAGAGGATTGGGTCGAATCAGTGGCGGATAATTCATGGATTACACCTGGGTAAGCATCATTTCCCCTCGAATTGATGAGAAAATTTCGTAAATTAGGGCGTATTTGATCGTTAGTAGCGTTAATCGTTCCAATTTTGCTGATTTGTTCCCGGCCTAACTGCACCCCTTATTTCAATCGATAGGATTGATCCTGCGCTTGCTTTTCGGCTGGCGGTTAGGATGGAAACTAGTGTGCTGCGTGGTACTAAACCACACAACCTTGGTGGATTTTACTATCCGAAGGTGGCGGAAACAAGCATTTCGTTCAAAGATTTTCGTGATGCACTACGTAGACAGTATCCATGGAGCGAGGCGTATGGTGTTGAACTGTACTATTTCAACAGTACCGAGCAAACATTTCTCCCACTAACTTGCGATGAGCATCTTGGATTGCTTTTTTACTTTGAATGCTGACAGCAAGTTCGGTAAAATCCGTATCAATGTGCTTCAGCCACGCAGAGAACGGGACAAGGGGAAGGGTGTTCAGACCTCATCTGTCTGTGCTAATAGCGAGAGCATCGGCACTCCTTGTAGGTCGAGACCAAGTAGACCTAGTGGTTCTGAAAGCCACAACATGTCTGCTGCCGCTTCTCCTCTCGCTTCTGCACCTGCTGTAGAAGAAGATGCAGAGCCTGACAAGGAAGTGCCTCGACTTGATGATGTGGATGAGATGATGTACACTAAACTGGTACATATAGTCAATAAACAAGCTATGCAAGATGAATATCCGGAGGAGCCCGTTAGTCGTGCTAGATTTGATGACACTGATGCTGAAGAGAGGGAGGAGAACATTGACAGCTTAGTTGAAGATGAATTCTGTGGTGACCCAGCACACCACTACATGGTGTAGTGTGCAAGTCGTTGACATAATAATCATAGAAGGACCTATCTGTGAATATTACAACCCTTAGAGTGGTACACCAGAAACATAGCAGGTCCAAGGTAACACTATAGGATTACAACACTGCTCAATACCAAACTTCGAGAACTTCCTCGATACATAGAGGATACTCTCGTGCAAATGAAATCCAGAAAAGATCCAATTCATATCACTAAGCTAGAGATTAACTCTAGCTCTAATTCCTAATCCACTACTGCTGTTGCCACAATATTAATCTAATCCATCTGGAATTTCTTTATCCAAGGTAGGACCCGTCCTTCCATTCGACGTTGACTCCTCCATTGTCATTGTGGTCGCCGATCGTCCATTGTTGAAGTTGCGGTTGATTCCTTCTAACTCTACCAAGTTGACTTGGATCCTTGTGGAAGACCTTCCCGACGTTGTTGTGTATACCTGACATCTCTTCTGGTGGCTCCAAAAATCTAAGCAGGGGGTCAAAAGGGAAAGGGTGAGTAACCAGCGTTACCCAGCAAGTCCATTATGTACGGTGGGAAGTTTGATGCACTAGCTACAGCTTTAGACTCCAGTGAGCCTTAAGCTTAATGCAAGGTTTTTGTAAACATTTATTCAAGAGGTAGCTTTTATTCTGAAAACTATGCCCGTCATTCTTCACAGGGGCTAGAACTTTCATGGAGTTCCTTTCCTGCAGCGTTCGCAGCTCCTTCCCGAAACAGGGAGTAACATGTTACACTTTTTTACACTCTGCAGAGGTGCGTTACTTTACCCATAAGAGATCAAGACTTTGTTGCATAACCGGGCGATCATTCCCGTCCACACTCTCTTTGGTGTGGGGCCCAGTTTTTTATCCAAGTCATTCACTGTGCTTCTCCACACAACGCATGCCCATGCTTCTGTAGGTTTGTCCTCCCCTTTATCTTTCGGCAGACCATTCCGGACCACGTCCTCCCCTATACCATAAAGATAGACCGTTCCAGACAACCCCTACAGTCCATCATACACACCAGTGACCGTGGCAATTAAGGGATCCCACCCATCTGCATGTAGTCTCGCAAGATCTATAGCCTACGGCACTGGCTGCCCGTTGACATGCATCCGAGAGAAGTATCATAGATGGCATTTCCCGTCCCATTCCAGGTCTTATGGTTAACGCGTCTTTACGGCGCAATCATTATGACGGCATTCGTTGTTAAATCCTAGGTAATACTTTCCCTTGCAAATGGAACCTCCGGACCTATTCTTCTTACCATGGTTCCATTTGCCAACCATAATAGGTTACCACCACTCAGGTTGATAGCCAAATAGTCATATTATTAAATAAATAGGGTTTATGCTTTCTTTTGTATAAAGGTGATAGTATATTAAGGTTTTGCAAATAGTTTTCTAACAAATATTTCAAGAGGTATGAGCAAGTGATGAACTTGCCTGTGGTAGAGGTGGCAGTTCATGCCCTTCGGGGTTCTAGGGTTGCGTCAGAACCCAGAAATCTGAAAATAGCATAGTAGTCCGGGTAAGGACTACATGAAACACTTGCAAGATGTTATTATGCATATATATGAGATGCGTCGTAAATATCCCAGAAATACTCAAACTTACAAGTATTACTTCGCATTATTGAATACTTTGTTAATTAAAGTGATTAGGGTTAAAGGATTAGTTAAGTTCATAATTTACTGAGTTGGTAATTTACTTTGAATTGTTATAACATTCAGACTTAAGTGTTTGCTATGACTATCGAAGTAATAATTTATGTGATTTAAGAAACAACTTACATATGCTTACTTAAGAAGTGCATTCATTCTATAATTTTAATCACTCTAACCACTTGTAAATATAACAAACACCAAAGTGGATGAATTTATAATGAACTCTTCTTTGTTTATTTTACCTAGGATGAGTAACAGGACAGTTATTTGCAAAATATAATAGAGTTCAAATTTTATATTTTGAACTTATATCTCAAATTATCTCTACTTTAGAAAATAATTGTCTTTTGAAAATAATTCATTTAATTGTTAAGATAGAAATGATTTTATTTGAAAATTTATCACATGGAGCTTTGTTTTAATCACACAATTTTAGTTGAGTTATTTTATTAAGGAAAATCATAATTATTGTATTTTGAGACATTTGAATTTATGGTATTAAACTTATAATAAAATTTATGCTAATTTATTTGCATAAATGGAATTATTTCAACAATTAACCAAAGAATGGCATTTGAGTAATTATAGACAACTCTTATTTATAATTCATTAAGAAATTATTAATTTAGCATAATCGAATAGATTTAATTTTTCTGGTCATTTTGATATTTTATTTGTATTTTTTTGAATTTCCAATCAAAAAGTTATTGAATTTACATGTTTATTCATTTTCCTGGAATTTCTGGAAAAGATTAAATATCTGACAGAGGAGTCCCACATGTTAGGGTTTTACTATTTTCGGAAAACATTTTCTAAATTGATAAAATACTGACATGTTGACCCCACCGTGATGTCACCATTACGTCACGCTGGTGACCACGGTTCTGCCGGCGGCTGGCCGGTCGATTCCGACCAAGACGGGATGCGCGTTTAGGCGCTTTGGACGCGCGACAAGGAGAGGAACACGGGGCTGGTGGCGGTCGGACCAAATGTTCACCGGAGCTACTCCGGCGACCTTGTCCCGCGGCGGCCGGAGGCTGCCAACGGCGCTACGGCAATGCAGACGGGCAGGAAAACGGCAAAGAGGTTCAAGAGAACCAGAAGCTCACCCTGAGCACGATGCGCTGGTCGGGGAGACCATAGGAAGTCGGGGGCAACTAGAGTAGGCTCGGCGGCGACGGTCGGGGTCAGGGAAGCCGCGCTCGATTCGCCCATTTCCGAGCGTCCCAACACGCGTGCGTCGACGAGGAGGAGGCTTGAGCGAAGGCGGAGCTCCCGGACATGGCGGCTTGGCCTAGGATGATCGGAGGCGACGGGGACGAGCACGGGTTCATCGGCGGCAGGTTGTGGATGTCGGTCGCGTTCCTGCAACTCCGTCCATCCCAGCATGCGTGCGACACATCCGAAGGAAGAGGACGACGAGGCGGAGTTACTGGACATGCTTTCAGAGCTCGGGGAGGTATAGGTCGTCGGTGATTTGAGGGGAACGGCGGACACCGAATCAGCTGGGGTTAGGGTTCCCGATCGATCTCCAAGGAGAGAGCAAGAAAGAGAGGGTTAGCGAGAGAGTGAGGGAGAAGAGAGCGAGATGGGGACGTCTCCCGGCGTTCTTATCCCCTCAAGCAGGTAGACAAGCAGGAGGTGGTGCGGCGGCAACGACCTTGTCCTTCTGGCCGAAGAAAGAAGAAAAGAAAGAAAAGGAGATTTTTCAAATATCCCCCTGGACTTGTTTGTAATTATTAAAACTTTTGAAACATAAACTTCACATATTTATTTAGGGATTTTAGACAAGTCCAAAAATCATGGAAAAATTAATGGAGGCTCATAATAACATAGAGAAGCTCCAGATGTTTTAATTTTTAATTTTTGAACACCTATGTCACATGTAAAAATAGAGATATGTATTGGACATTTAAATGTGTTCACATAATTTTTGGATAGAACCAAGTCCTTAAGTTCCAAAGCAATACATGCCATGAACTTGGTAAATTATTCAACATTTATTACAGAGTTGGGATGTCATACTAGCTGTGTGTGGTTGTGAGGTGTTATGCTAGCTTTACTTGTGAACTTAATATTCACTTCTGAACATATATTCTTGGATTTGTAACCATGTATAAATTTGTTAAGCTAAATATATTTTGCTTGTGAATAACTCTCCTATGAGGTAGGCCTATCCCTCTTATGTTTGATATAATCTTTTTGTAGGATTTATTATTGGGTATGCCAAGTAGCTTTTGTTTTTAGATGGGCTTGTGACTTTTATCTTATTTGGACTTTGAATTATATGGGTGGTGTTGACCAAGTGGCTTTGTAAGATTCATATTTGAGGTCTTTATCATTTGGCTATTTTCTTCCTTAGGATTTAATTCCATTAGAGAAATATTTTTATGTGGATTTCTTAAATAGGAACTTGACTAGATTTATAGGTTGATACTTTTCCTTCTTGGTAAATAGATCAATGTTGCCTCTTGTCCCTTTTCTTGCATGGTCAAATGCTAACCCTCGTCTCTGCTACCTACTTGACTCGAGATGATCCGAATGATCCAAGTTTGTTCCATAGTCTCTTGTCGCCTTTGAAGTATTGTTGATCCCTCTAGTCAATATTTGGATATTAGGGCAAGTTCCTAATATCCATTAATTACGTTCCAAAATTAAATTGCTTCACCCTTGTGGTGAAGACAAACATGTTGATCACAAGGAACTTTCCTATTATCCTTGTTTATTTTATTTGACATTCAATGGCTTTTATGTATACAAAAGAAACCTGTTAACAAGGTAGCTAATCTTGTTACCAACCTACTTCTATATAACACAAAGCTTCTGAATCTCATCTCAAGTTTCTTTCTTATATGTTTTGTCTTGCAGGAATGAGTTTGGAAAGATTTGAAGATAAGAAACTAAGATCAGATGAGAAGATCAAGTTTAGTTTTTTTAAATATAGGATTTCTTAAGCCTTTGTATTTACTTTTATTGTTGAGACTATGTAAGGACCATGTTTTATTGTACTCAACCAATTATATTGTTTGCTTTGACTTAATAATTCATTGAATTGTGATAGGTGTTAACACAAATCTCAATTTGGTATTTGTTTATGAGTTGCTTGCTTAGTTGTGTAAGCATGTACAACTTTATTATTCATTTTCAATAAGTGTTCCCATTAAATATCATTTGTATATTCAAACTAAATCCGAATTCACTCACGAGTAAAATGCCTAGAGGTTCGGTCGAAAGTTATCACATTCACCTAGAATGAGCTAAACCCTACTTCATGAAGGTGAATGAACTCCGATCACTCCATGGTTTTATTTTGCAAAAAAATTATTAGGGTTTTCAGATGCATGCATGCAGATGCACAAAATCATACTTCTACCCTTCGTTGGTTGCTAAATGCTGGGGTATTACAAATACGATGGTGAGGACATGCCAACAATTGAGTGGAACAGGGAAGCTACGGAGAGAAAAACCAACACTTGGTCCAACAGCACTCCATGGAAAGCTATTTGAGAAGTTCAAGATTGATATAGCTTACATGAGAATTTTCTATGCTAAGGAAATGGCTCTTGACAGGATTAATGGCGCATGGAATGGGAGCTTCCAGTTGCTTTATACATTTAAAGCTGAAGTAGAGATGGCTAGTCCAGGGAGTGTTGTAGAGATTGACAAGCATACAGTTCAATACAAAATAAAAAAGAAATTATTTGAGAAGGAGTGCTTCAGGAGGGCTTTTGTTTCTTTCAAAGCTTGCTGGCAGGGGTTTCTGGATGGTTGCAGGCCCTATTTGGTTGTCAATGCAACTGCTTTGACTGGAAGATGGAGAGGACAACTAGTAGCAGCTTCTGCAGTTGATGGACACAATTGGTTATTCCCAGTTGCATTTGGTGTGTTGGAGGTAGAGTCCGAGGAAAGTTAGGTCTGGTTTCTGCAACATTTGCGCAACATTATAGGTAGCCCCCCAGGTTTAGCTATACACACAGATTCTAGCAAGGGTTTAGAGAGTGCATTAGAAATTGTATTCGCTGGAGTGGAGCATAGGGAATGTATGCGACATCTAGCGCAAAATTTCAAACAGAAATTCAAAGGTAGAGTTTATGATGAGAATATATGGCCAGCATCATACACATGCAGTGAGAGGAAGCATGAGCATCATTTGAGAGTGTTGTATGCTCACAATCCTCAGGTGAAGGAGTACCTAGATGCACATCATGGAAAGTTGTGGTCATGAAGCAAATTCAATGAAATCTGCAAAGTAGACTATGTGACCAATAACCTGGCAGAGTGCTTCAATGCAAAGTTCAAGTTCGTGAAAGAGCTTTTGGTGTGGAAAGCATTTGATAAGATTAGGCAATGATCATGATAAAGATGGCTCTTCGCAAAAGAATTGCAGAAACATAATATGTTGGCCATATTATGCTCCCATCTCTGATTAAGGCATTGCATGCCAAGGCAAGAGGACTGAAGATGAAATGCATTCGATCGGCGACATACGAAGCTGAGGTCACATATACTGACAGTAAAAATAGGGAATGGAGGTATCGAATGAACCTAGCAAGTAGGGAATGCAGTTGTAGGCAATGGCAGATCCGTGGCAAGCCATGCATACATGCCCTACATCTCATGACGGTTATCGGGGGCCAAGATGGCGAAGTTGATCAGTACATCTCTGAATATTTCTCTGTTGCTAAATTTAGGGCTGCTTATGCTTCCAATTTGCCTACACTCCTTGGAAAAGACCAATGGAACATAGTAGATCCAGGGTTCACACTCCATTCTCCTGTACTGACTAGACCACCAGGAAGACCGAGGAAGAATAGGATAAGAGCAGGTGAAGAGGGTCATGTAAAAAGACAACATAAGTGCAAAAAATGTGGAAACCTAGGGCACGTTGCTAGGCTTTGTACCAATCCAGTACAGGCATCATTTGGAGAAGAGGAACAATGGGCAGCAGCAAATGCAGAGGAGAATCAAGCAGCAAATGCAGAGGAGAATGAAGTGGAAGAGGAGTATGCAGCAAATGAAATTGCAATACCGGCAGCTAGGTATGTCTGCAACCTTCCATTTTTATGCATTACTTCCCTTCTTTATGTGGCTTATAATCTTATTTCTGATTGACGTAGCTCTAAGAAAAGGCCTATAGAGGAAGAAACATCGGTTGAAGGCAGAGAATTTGAAGCCATGGCTTCTGATGGTTTTTATGCTATAAGAGAGGAGGAAATAATATTGTTCCATTACAAATAATTGAACCCACAGGTGACCTTCAACTGGTCAGTGCAAGTACTCCGTCAGCACCTCCACCTCCACAAACCCAAGTGAAGACCAAGAGGAGCAAGAAAAATGTGATTTTGAAACAACACAATATCCCAGCTAGGGAAACCAGGAGCAAGAGTGTTAAGCCATCTGCGAACACAAGGAGCAAATCAAAGATTTGAATTTGAACTTTGAATGCAAGTTGTAATCTATGAGCTTTAAGGATCTGTACTGATGCTATTTGTTGTTTGTAAACTATGAACTATGTTGTTTGTAACCTAACAACACATAAAAGGAGGCCATGTGAAGGTTTCCCATTTTTTTGAATTAGTTTTGCCTAACCCTACCCAGAGCCTGTTTTGATACAAAAAAACAGAAATTTTGGTTTTTATTCAATGAAAATCCTAAACCCCACAGTAATCACTATTCTACAACCAAGATACACCAGTGTGTCAAATATGGCCTCATTCCAACAATTTTTGCTATGTGAAACACCATACCCTAGCTCATTTGAGTCGAAAGCCATCCATCTTTGTACCTCTAACTCATTTCTGAGAAGGTTTTTTGAAAACACTTACATAACACATGTTTATAATTTTTCTACGTGCTAGGTCACATAACTAGAGGCCATGTGAAGGTTTCCCATTTTTTTTTGATTTTTTGAATTAGTTCTGCCTAACCCTACCCAGAGCCTGTTTTGACACTAAAAAATGAAAAATTGTTTTTTTTTATTCAACAAAAATCCAAAACCCCGTAGTAATCACTATTCTACAACCAAGATACACCAGTGTGTCAAATATGGCCACATTCCGACAATGTTTGCTATGTCAAACGCCATACCCTAGCTCATTTGAGTCGAAAGCCATCCATCTTTGTACCTCTAACTCATTTCTGAGAAGGTTTTTTGAAAAAACTTGCATAACACATGTTTATAATTTTTTCTATGTGCTAGGTCACATAAAAGGAGGCCATGTGAAGTTTTCCCATTTTTTTGATTTTTTTGAATTAGTTCTGCATAACCCTACCCATAGCCTGTTTTGACACTAAAAAACTGAAAAAATGGTTTTTTATTCAATGAAAATCCTAAACCCCGTAGTAATCACTATTCTACAACCAAGATACACCAGTGTGTCAAATATGGCCTCATTCCGACAATGTTTGCTATGTCAAACGCCATACCCTAGCTCATTTGAGTCGAAAGCCATACATCTTTGTACCTCTAACTCATTTCTGAGAAGATTTTTTGAAAAAACTTGCATAACACATGTTTATAATTTTTTCTACGTGCTAGGTCACATAAAAGGAGGCCATGTGAAGGTTTCCCATTTTTTTGATTTTTTTTGAATTAGTTCTGCCTAACCCTACCCAGAGCCTGTTTTGACACTAAAAAACTAAAATTTTGTTTTTATTCAATGAAAATACTAAACCCCACAGTAATCACTATTATACAACCAAGATACACCAGTGTGTCAAATATGGCCACATTCCGACAATTTTTTCTATGTTAGAGGTCATACCTTAGCTCATCTACTCTATAAATGTCGTGAGACTACCCGGCTGTTGAGGGCATCCTCAGATCGAAACGAAGCGCCTACGTCCGATTCATCCGCACAGTTCGTTTCTACCTCCCGCGGTGACTGCTGCCCGTCGGATGCTGTTGTTTCCTATTTGACTTCTTGCTTTGCTGTCTAGCTCATTCTTTTTAATCCCTGCAAGCCTAATAGAACCTTGTCGTGAGACTACCCGGCTGTTGAGGGCATCCTCAGATCGAAACGAAGCGCCTACGTCCGATTCGTCCGCACAGTTCGTTTCTACCTCCCGCGGTGACTGATACCCGTTGGATGCTGTTGTTTCCTGTTTGACTTCTTGCTTTGCTGAAAACGCCCATGACGGGTGGGCCAAGGAGCATGTGGGGCCAGCAGATTCATTGGGTGAAACCAGCTCGTCTGCGTCACTCGTTTTGCTCCTTTGGAGAGCACTGTGCCGGTGAAAACCCTAACCCAATCGCCTCCCATTCCCAGACCCACGCCCCCACACCCCTCCTCGATCCATGCCTCCTCTTTCTCCCCAATCCGCCATCTCCCCCTTCCTAGGACGGCCGAGGCCCGCTCCCGCCCACGCCCTCGACTCCCTGCCACCGATGGCCTCCTCCTGGAGACCCACGAGGTGAGGAAGATGAGGTGACCCGAGGGAGAGCGGCAGCGGCAGCGGCGATAGCGCATCGACGAGGTGGTGGTCTAGAGCCTCCATGAGCACGCGCCTGGCAGACGGACATGCGGCGGTCGCGGTCCTCTTCTCCTCTCCGACTGTCGCCGTCGTCCTCCACCAAGCCGTTGCCGCCGCGTCTCCCAGCGACCTCGTCTCGCCCTCTGCCTCGATCTGGTCCAGGAACCAGATGGAGGTGGCGACTTGGAGGTTGCAGGCTGACCCTAGCGCACCTTGGGAAGCGGCTCACACGTCGGGCGACGGTGAGCACAATGCAAACGTCAACGTGAGCTCCTCCCAGTCCTTCTCTATCTCTCTATCTGTAAATCTGTAGCTTTGTCCTGAATTCTTAGTGGGATTTTCCTTGCAGCGAGGTAGGGACCAGCACAGGAGGCGCCCTGCCCTCAGCTTCCACAGTCGTGCGTCTTGTGAAGGGTATAGGGAGAGCTATTCCCGGATCTGGTGAGCATCCTTCGTTTATGTCTACAAATTTGTTCTCTTCTACACACATGCTCTCCTCTGTTTATGTCTGCAAATTTCTTTTTCTGGTAAGGAGAAGAGGAGTGGTTATAGGAAGAGCAAGGTGGATGTTGTTGTAATGTTCCAGGTCAAAGGAAATCATATTAGTAGTATTTCAAAGGATTGAGCATTAGAGCTTTAATTGGTTTGTAGCTGGATTCTTGAATTGTTGTATCATGTCATGCTGCTCTTTAGCGTCACTCTTCCTAAATCTGATGGTGCTGAGGAAGATTACTATTTGTGAGGGATCCCTCATATTACTCCATGCTTTAACCTGCTGATTTGAATATCACATTCTACAGGAATTAATTACCAGGTACTAAGGAAGATTACTAATAAGAGCTTGATGTATTGAGATGGTGAAAATTTTATTCACTTCCTCTCTGCTGCATCAGTTTTTAGAAGCATATTCTAATCCTACATGGTGTTACTTTTGCAGCCAGGTTTTTAGGTACACCACTATTTGTTACATTTCTCCTTTTCTGATATAGAGATAGAGATTTGGAGCATGATTGTCCAATGGGGTTGTGTTTTAGCTGTTCCCAAACCTCTGTCATGTTGTATGCATCTTTTTTTTGCTTTTCCATGACATCCTCTGCTGATTGCTTGAACTGTTTACCATTCTGTTTAAGTTTGGACAACCTCTGTACAGAATTTCTTGTGATAATATTAATGAGGTATTAAGGTATGACCTATGTTTTCCTGTGTAGCAGCCATATCCTGGGGAGTGATTAACTTTTTCCTTCTTTCATGGGGAGTGAGCTAAATATGTACCGGAAGTTACCCAAATATGGGAGTGATTAACTTTTTCCTTCTTTCATGGGGAGTGAGCTAAACATTTACTGGAAGTTACCCAAATATGTGCTTGAAAGGAGCTCATTTTGATAATAGCATTTTTGTTGACCTCATTTTGATATTGATATGGCAAGGAGCTCTTCAGATATTGACATGGGTGGGCAAGACTCATTTTCATCGTAATTCCGATGATGTTTGCTGCCATTTTTGATCTTTCATTTTCGTTGACCTCATGTTGAACATAACAATGGTTTAGAAAATTGGTATTGATATGATTGCGCAAGGAGGAACGAAAATGCTATTATCTGAAGAGCTCTAATTGTGTGAGTCACCGGTGCGCAGAGTTCTCACAATCATGGTTATTGTTTGTTCATGTTTACACATGTATGAAAACACGCATTTCTCCCAGGCAAGACCTTGGTATAGTATATCTGGAAATGTCAGCATGTATTTTTTTTCATATATAGTACATATGTTGTATTTTGCAGTGTTCTATAAAACTAAAAGAAAATATTATATTCTATAAAACAAAAACAAAATATTATTCTGGTCATTACTGGCTAGCAATTATTTGGTCACACTACCAAAATCAATATGATTCTTTCCATCTTTTATTGTAGTCTGTAGATTAAATAAAGAGAGTAACCAGTCAAATGGGTCAACTAAGCAGCATGTGCGATATGTTTAGTATAATTTCACAAATTAGACCAATGTGGGATGTTCTATAACACTATATGCTTAACTTATGTGGTCCCATGCTTATTTTCTAAGAGATTGAACAGTGCATGTTTATTTTTCTATAGTTTATTTACTTGAGTATCATCGAATTCATGAAGATATCAGTGTTAGGTGTATTTTGGTCTCTTCCCCCTATTTTTGATTTGATATTTTTTTTGTTGGGTCTCTGATCAGACATCGGAGGATTGAGATAGATGTTTGCACCTGAGGTTCTCCATGTTTGTTGCAATGCAAGGGCCTTCTTGCTCCTAACCTAATGGGTACAACCATTAGACAGAAAGGAACATTTTTGGCCTTTTTGTTGACCTCTACCATTTTTATGAGGCAAAATTTGTATGAATCCAATTCTGAGAACAGTAGAGGAAAGAAAGAAATCACCTGCAAGTGTACTGCAAAAGTAGGCAACTGACTGGCTTGAAGATTTCTTTCCTGAAGCACTAGAATATGAGAAGTTGAAAAATGAAATGCTCCAGTTGGGATCAGAGGCGATGTAAAGAAGAAGTATTAGTGGTCCATCTATCGATGAGCTGTTCCAGTTAAAAATGAAGAAACATCTTAGGCTTCAGTCACTTTGTGTGCATGCATGAGTATTCGACTGAACAACAACTATTTTGGGCCTTCCGAGCTAATTGATATAGCAGGAATACAAACTGAACTTGATACTTTTCATTGATTGAGTCAGAGTTACAGTACAAGTTTTATATAAGCAAAGGCACCTAACTTACACTTCCACTTACACAATGTCATGACTTATGCACGAACCTGGACTTAGCCTAAGAACTACAATAGAGAACATGGATTACACAAATATGTATCCTTAGCAGACACCAACCCATAAGCTATGCTTGGAAGAAACATCAGCCAAAATGAGCATCCTTCGACACTTACATTGATGTCAGTTTTTTAAATGTTTCCTCGTTTGCAATATATGACATGAGCTTTCGCGTTGCAGAATGGTGAAGTAGCATAACATTCTCATGTTTCTGTTTTCAGCGTTCTTGTTACAAAAAATTGATTGAATTCTGTCTATAGACAAAGGGAGCAATATCTCAATTTCGTGTTTCTACATTTGTATGTGCTGAGGGCATCAAGGAGTCAGAGGTGATACTTCCTTTTGTATTTAAATGACATACGATAAATCGTATGATTCACCTCCAACAGTCCTTCTAAATCCTTGATTGATTTGTGAAGAACATGGGCTTGCTGGTTCAGTGGAAGCAGCTACAAACAATGAGCTTGATTTATGATGTGTTCTTGTAAGATTATGGCAATGGCACTTCATTGAACTTCAAATCACTTTATTGTCGGTGTTCTATACAAACATGTTAATCTTTAAATTTCTATTATGGGAATATTTTGTACTTTAATCCCTGGTCTAATGTTCATGTGTCGTCATGGGCTTGCCATTTTCGTTGGATTTCATGAATTCTTGCAGATGTGTGAGTAAGTATTTCAAAATGGTGACACATAGCTGAAGAAGACTGATGACAATTGAGACTTCATTGTGGTCGATGTAAACACTAAAGAGAGTTTCCTAAATATTTGTTTATATAGTTGAGTGATTTCGAATTTGTAATGACCTTATTTCTGACATTTTTTACTTGAATATTTTATCCTGATTGAACTTGTGACGGAGAACAAATAGGTTTGATATATGTGCTTGTTTTCTTGTGAATGACATGTCAAAGTACCCTTTTAAACCCACTTTTGATGTGTTGTGTATTCTGTTCATAGAAACATGTTGTGTACTTGCATATGAAAAATCTGTTGATTATGCTCACTGTAAGGTGTATTCTAATGTCGCATTGTTTCAGTTTGTTTAGACTACATGAGTGGTTATTTAGCATAAACACTATGGGTTATGTCTTTTGTTAGATTTAGTAATTGGAGATCCACAGACCGTATTTCAACAATCCTTGACATATAGCGGGACATGGATTGTCTGACTTTATTAGCCTCGAAGTCAGAAGACTTAGGGTCATTGACATGTGGAGTCATCATACGTGTACGTGTGTTACATGTCATGGGTTCAAAGTCACCCACAATAAGCGGTCCCAACATGAGTGAAGTTTAAATCAACATACAATGGAAAACAAAAGAATATAAAACTTATGGCTTAATTTCTGCCTCGACTCCGCCACTTGCGCCAGCGGCGCAATGGGTCATCTAGTTTGAGTCAAAAGCTATACGTCTTTGTACCTCGTAGCTCATTTCTGAGAAGGGTTTTTGAGAAAAACTTCCATAACACAGGTTTATATTTTTTTTCTAGGTGCTAGGTCACATAAAAGGAGTCCATGTGAAGGTTTCTCATTTTTTTGATTTTTTTTGAATTAATTCTGCCTAACCCTACCCCAAAACCGTGACCATAAACCCTAATCCTAAACCTAAACCTAACCATAACTCCGATCCAGCAAAAACCGCCAAAGATCTGAAAGTACATATTGTGCATCTAAAAGTGATTTTTTCAAAAAATCATGACCAAACTATGCGGCACTCGTAGTTCAAATCAGACCCACTTCGAGCGAAATCGACAGGAACTTGTATGAAATGTTTGAAATACCTAAGTATGTTTTTATATCCAAACCCAGGGTTATATGTACTTATAAGGTGGTCTATTATTTTCTATCTCTTTGGATGTTCCTCTTTCGGTGAGCCATTTTGGTAGCCGCTTCACAAAAAAAGCCTATTTTGACACTAACAAAATGAAAAATGGGTTTTTTATTCAATGAAAACCCTAAACCCCGTAGTCAACACTATTCTACAACCAAGATACACTAGTGTGTCAAATATGGCCTCATTCCGACAATTTTTGCTATGTCAAAAGCCATACCCTAGCTCATTTCAATGATGGTCAAGCCCTACAAAACCCCGTTGACCATCTCTAAAGCAGAGCGCCACACTACATCCGTCAGATATGGTCTTCTAGAACGAATGGCGAGGCGATCCGCGAGATGCTAGTTCCTGCAATGTGATTGGCCGCGTAGGAGTAGCCACAGATTGGCTCGTGATTACCCGCTGACGAGTGGGCCATTGGGACTGCATCTGAAGGGCACTGATCTGTTGCTCGTCACCACTCCCTTCCCCATCCTCTCCCTAGCACTGATATGTTGCTCATCGCCACCCCCGTCCCCATCCTCTCCCCTGCCACTGCTCCCGTCCCCATCAACTCCGGTCGCCACAAGAGCCGTAGATCTCCCGTCCCCATCCACTCCGGTCAACGACAACATGGTGTCATGGGACGATGGCGAGGAATCTTCCAACGATCCAAGCTCTATTGGTAGCGATGTTAGTTGATTTGGGGTGATGGGTTAGGGCTAGGGTTCATATTGATTTGGGGATTTCAGATTTCAGCTCTCATTTTGTCTTGTTAGGGTCCAATACCATCTACGACTCTGATTACAACGGATTAGCCGATGATGGACCTATCCGTTGTTCTTGCAATTCCATGCCCTCCAAATTTGTTGGTTTGAAGGAAGTTGGACTGGCAGGAGGTTCTTGGCCTGTTCGGGGGAGGTCCGTAAAAATTACGAACTTTTTTTAGTCATTCAATTATGTTTTTGCTGTGTAAATTTCTAATAGATTCTGCTCTATCATATAGGGAGGAGAAAGATGTGACTTTGTGCATTGGGTTGATCCCGTGTGGCCGAGTCCACTAAATAATTCTCTGTTGAAGCTATGGGAAATTTATACTGAAGTCAAAGATGGTATTGTTCATGATGCCTTAAACGATTGTCAAAGAAGGTTTGACTTGAAGTATGAGATTGCAAAGCTTTGTCGTGACCTGAGGTTTTCCCAAGATGAGCTTGAGCAAGTGGTTGAGGAAAATCAGGTGACACTAGCACTCAAGGCCAAAGCTAAATAAGCTCTGGTTGATGCACAAGCTGAATTGGAGGAGAAGAAGAAACTTGATGCATCCACTTCCAACATGCACAAGTTTTTGAGGGTGAAGGCAGAGAAAGATAGGGATCAGTTCAAAGAAGATAGAGGAAGTTGGAGCACATGATTCGAGATCTGCTAAAACAGAATGAAGGGTTTTGGGCAAAGATCAAGAAGATAAAAGATATCTGTGATGAGTAATATTTGCTTCATCTTAGGTCAAGATCATTTATGTGTTTTACTATTAGTGTTTTAGCATTTATCTGTTGTAATGGATTTCTCAAACTGATGTATTATTTACGAGTTGTGTGAGAGCTATCTTGCCAGCTCTCAACTGATCATGATGTTGTTCTTTGAATCTATTCTGAATCTGTTCTCAATCTATGATGTTGTTCTTTGAATCTATTCTCAAACTGATCTTTATGATGTTGTCTTGCCAGCTCTCAAACTGCTGGAATCTATTCTGAATCTGTTCCATACATTTTTTTTTGGTGATAAAAAAAGACAGCCAGAGAGCAAAGAAGTGCTCCTTTGCGATAATTCCAGCAAAACTCAACTAGTCGACAGGGATCAAACTCGTGTCGTTGGGCCACCAAACCGCAACCCAACCACTGCGCCACTGCCACGGTGCTTAATTGTTGTCATTGGGTATGTATCATATCACGTTGTACACGGGTACTTTGACAAAAATTCAAGGCTCTTCTTTTCTAGCCTTTTTACATACATGGTTATGTTTGCTTTTTTACAGACATGGTTATGTTTGCTTATCTCATACAAACACTTCGTTTTTCCCACTTTCAATAAGCCGTGCCAACAACACTTGGGACAAATAAAATACAACGGAACAAATATAACAAACATTAATCTAACACATACTAATAGATAGATAGAAGTTCTCGAGCAGTACAAACACGACACAACTTTAATAAGTACTACATAAAAAGAAATAAAGCCCTAAGACACTAGGGCACAACACACGGGGGCACAACACAGGAGGGCAACACCATCTTCATGAACACCGAGCCTGGGCTTCAACGCCATCTTCACTCCTCCTCCTCCTCGCCGAGATAGTAGGGGGAGGGGTGTGCATCCTATTGCGGGTGGGGAAGATGCTTGTCGATGTCGGTGAAGATGTTGAAGGTGGTGAACGAGATGTACTCGCATCCACACCAAAAGACTTGCCCGAGGAGGAAGTACGCGTTGAAACGATGGCAAAGCGGGGCGACCAGCACAGTCAGCGGAGAACTCGCGTTGGGACGATGCTCATCCAGATGGAACATGATCGGTGAGCCCGCTGGGAGGTGGGCGTAGCCGGCACGGAGAAAGCACGTGGCCAACTCCCTTGCTCCCCTCCACCTTGACAGCGCCCAAACGCGTAGCGTGGTCTCCACGACCACGCCGGCCGGGGGGGGTTGGGTTTGGGCGGGTATACCGCATCTCCGACACGGTGGGTGGCGGCGGAAGGTGGGCCCATTGTACTGCATCTTCGATTGGCTTCACTTCCTTTGATAGCTTTTGGTGAGAGAAGAAGAGAAGGGACGCAAATGGACTTGTGAGGATGAGGTGGACGAGGGGGGTTTAAATAGGTAGGAGAGACGAAGAGGTAGATGGAACGCATTCAACGTGCATGTCGGTCCGTATACAGTAGGCTTTACTCGGCTCGCGCTTTTCACACTAATCGACGCTTTTGAATCTTGCACACTCTGAATCGAGATGCTCTAAATCGAGGTGACGTTGCGGCTGCGCGCGACGTGTGAGGCGCGAATGCATGCATGCATCGTGGCGCATCATGGCGCGGCTGCGCGCGTGGACGGCATCGTGGCGGCTGCGCGTGGACGGCATCGTGGCGGCGCGCGTGCATGGACGACATCGTGGCGGCGCGCATGAAGGCATGCAAGCAGAGAAAATCAGTGATGTCCGTGCATGCACGGCAGGCTGCACCATCATCGCATGCATAACAGGCTGAAACCATCGCGGAAATCAATTAATCACTGAACACGGCCCAATGGACACAAGCACGGGCCTAAGAGGATCCATAGAACCACAGCCTAACGTTCCAAAGAGTGCCACCATCCTACACAGTCCGACCGGCCCCACTCGTCAGAGTTAACGGTCAATGCCTTGACCAACGGCAAACGTCCAGTTTGTCCATTTGTGAGAGTTTCAGACAAGGCAGAGGGGAAAAGTGAGAAAAAGTTAAGAGCGTGGCCATGGCTGAGTAGTACTAAGGAACCAGGGGCACAGAAATAGAAAACCCAATATGTTTTGGTATTAATGACAACATAATAATTTAAATCTAATATTGCTTTGTGAGTTCGTTGTAGCGCCCCGACCCCGGAATTACACAATGAGGCTATGTAACCCACAGGCTATGCTACATGATCGAATGGCATGGGGTTACCGCTCCCACGCAACACCTCGATCATGTCATAAACACTGGCATAGCTATCAATGTATAATAAAGAGATCAAGACTTGTGGAACAACTGGCACATCATGGACTCTACGACACAAAAGATCATATAGCAACTCATATAGCGAGAAAGATACAAATTACACAACAGGGGTCACAGACCCATCAGTACAACAAACGGAAGCCAGATATGTTGTCTAAACAACAAGATCCAAATTAGGGCCTGAGAGGCCTACAGATAAACATCCTAGCCAGCTTGTTCCATGACGTCCCAAGCTGCCACCTGGGAACCCCAGACTACTCGTCGATGTCAAGGAAGAACCCACCTGACTGCTCGGTGACGTCCTCCTCTGAAACAATTAATAATCAACAAGAGAGGCTGAGTACGACGTACTCGCAAGTTTAGTAGGGCGATATAGGCCCAATGATGACATGGCTCTAAAGCTGTATAGTAGTTGTTTTGCATAAAGCTAGTTTTCATACTTTTAAAACATAATTGAATCATGGCATCGACTACTCAGACGGTTTTCTCAAAGGGGATAAGATAGTAAAACTTCTTTCTTTATTTCATAATGAACCATCATTAGCCATTTGTCACCACTCGTCTCCACCAAGGCACTCCCTCGAATCACCCTCGAGGAAATGAACCTTTAACACATGTTGTCAAGTTGCAACCTCTAGTTGCCAAATTTTAATTAGGTTCAGTGTTTTCTATGATCTCGTAAATCCGTTCCCAAGGCGTCCATAACCGCGGACACGGCTTTTCGAAAAGATTAAACCCTGCAGGGATGTACTAATTTACCCATTGGTATCGTCCGGCTCGCCTGATTAGCTCTCTTCCGGGGAAAGCTGGCAAGTGGGCGTGGTTAAACCTTTACCTCGAATGAGACTATCCAAGGATCATCGTGGCGACAGGACAAGTTTATCCAGCCTATTTCAGCCCCTACCCCCATCGCCACATCCTAACACCACCACACCCTCTTCATCGCGCCTCATCCACCTGCAACTCACACGCAAATGGAAAGCGCAAACTAGAGGACCCTTGGATACGCCCGCACAAGTTATTCAGTTAGTGAGGATTCCATATGTCCCACCGATGGCAGCACACTCAAACCTTGGTTCTAGAGATAAGAACTCGCACCTAGGGGCAAGAATGAGACAAAACACCATCCCCGATGGCAACTCATCCAAGCCTTTTTAAGCAATTTAATTAAGTACCACAAGTAACCACCTTGTCCGAACATTCCATTAACATCATAATTATGGAATTAAATCTCCGGACAATTTAGCATTCGACTAAGCATAGCTAAGCCTATAAATAGACAACAATATATCTTTATCTCAGGCCAAACATCAACCTATGGTTAATAGGAGGGGAAACATATATTGGTTTGGGGAACATGCATTTCATAGGATACTCCAGCATTGACCAAAGGTTGACATTGGAACCGAATGCAATATTATGGTGGATAAAATATTTGTATAAAACAATACGATGCTACATGCCAAGAAGGTTAGGTTATCTCTTGCCTTGCTGACGGGGCTGGAAGCACTGCTCGTCAAGGTACGGTGGGAAAACCTCGACTCCTGAATCTATCGATACCCAACCAAAAACAGAAGAAAAATAAATAACACGAAGACAAGGTGCAATGCGCAATCATGATGACATGTCAAGTTTATGCTCTGATACCATCATATAATTTAGCTAACAATTTAAATGGAGTGCCAAATAATTAGTGCAAGTATTTGGAAGCAACCCCATATTTAACTTTAATGACCACATTGCTTATGAATTATTATATTACTACAATGAGGTTTAAATATGCATGAACATGGCATGATTAGATAGGTATGGTTCTCCTGATCATTTTGGTACCTTGTTTGTAATTTTACAAATTACGATGATTAAATAGTGAATTAAATGATTATTCAAATTTAATTCTTTTAACAATTTAAAGAATAACATCAAAGGAAAATTTGTTGTCATGATGTGATATTAGCATGGTTTGATAGTATTTGCATTGCTGATCATTTGAAAATTTAGGAACAACATTTATTTGATTATTAAATTTTTTCAAAATCTGGCCGGCCTCTAGACCGGCCTAGGCCGGCTCCCAGGCCAGGCACATGTCTGAGCCAGCCGGCCTCCTGGCCGGCCCAGACCGGCACCCAGGCCGGGCACATACCTGAGCCTGCCAGCCTCCTGGCCGGCCGGACCGGTTCCCAGGCTGGCCACCTAAGCATCCACATCGGAGCGACGGCCCACGGTCAGGTTTTACCCGGGACGTGCCACGACCGGCGCGCGCGTGGTGATGACCACCGGTGCGTCGACCACGGATCCGTCGGAAGGAGACGCGCGTGAGCCCGAGAGGGGGTGCATTTCACGCGACGCGTTGTAGGGAACCTATTGGCGGCGCGACGGACCTAATGGTCGCCGGAATGTGCTCCGGCGACGAGCTACGGCGGCAGTACGGTCCGGCCTACAGCGCTAGGATGAATTAGAGGGAGAGGGAGAGAATGAAGGGGTCCCGGAGGACGGTGTGCTCACCCTGAGCGCGTGTACGTGCTCGTCGAGGACTGGGGAGGAAAGCANAAAGTAACTACACACATCGGAGAGCATGCAAGACCATAAATCAACATATAAGAATCATACACAATCTGATCATAACTGTATAATCCATCGGATCCCAGCAAACACATCACATAGCATTACAATAATCGATCTTGATCATGTTAGGCAGCTCACAAGATCATAAGACATGAAACACAAGAGAGAGAGACTACCATCTAGCTACTGCCATGGACCCAAGGTCCAAGGTGGGACTACTCACAAATCATCCCGGAGGAAGGCATGGCGATGAAGAGCCCTTCGGGATCGATCTCCCCTCCGATAGAGTGCCGCGGGATCTGCTTCAGAATCACCCCCGAACTAGGGTTTGAGTTGACGGCGCCTCGGGATGACTTTTCTAGAAAATAATGGCCGCCCCGTCGTTTTTAGGGATTTTATAGGCGTCGGAGGGGGATGAGGGGACCCACCAGGAGCAGGGGCGGGTCCCACCCGCGGGCCAAGGGGGCCGTGGCAGGAGGTCGTCCCTGCCCTGTGGCATAAAAAATCTCCGTAAAATTTGAGCTCAATCCGACGATATTTCTTGTGGTGAATTTTCTGAAATACAAAAACAGCAAAAACAGGAAACTGGCACTGGGCATCTTGTCAATAGGTTAGTCCGACAAAATGCATAAAAATGATTAATATGATAATAAAAACATGTGACAACATCACAAAACTAGAATGGATCAATCAAAAATTATAGATATGTTTGACACGTATCAGAAATCAACCGGATACATTCGATTGGACGCATGGACGGTAACTCAACAAGTTAGCTAAGCTACATCAAGTGGATGATAACAATACTAAACAACTTAATTATACTGAAAAGTGTGTAAATAAATATCAAGATATCAAGAAAATGGCCGAAGTATCCCTCTCTCGAATCGAGAGATGAGCAAAGTAGCCCAAGGCGTGCTCGATATCACCACGATGAAAAAAGGAGGAAAACACGCATCCCACTGGATTGACAATGAAAGTCCGAGGTACCCTGAAGATCACGAAGGGTTGAGCTTGCAAGGACCGCCGACAATCTTTGGAAAGGAAAATTTCATTTTTGCCACACTAGTTTTTTTCCACTTTGGTTTTGGCACTCTAATTTTCTATATTTTGCTTTTGCCCATCAGTTCTTGGTAATACATCATTTTTTCCTCTGTGGGAAAAACAAAATGACAATGGTGATTTTTTTTCATTTTTCCCCTGATGTTGTTGTGTTTCTTTTACTTTTCCCCTAAAAAGTAAAAAATGAAATATCAAAATTTAGAGTGACAAAAATAAAAATGGACAAAAGCTAGTGTGGAAGAAGCGGAATTTTCCCCTTTGGAAAGACGTGTCCAAAGAATCGCACGAACACAATTCTAAGACACGATCTGTCAACTTTAGCGGTCACACAAAAAGGAGTTAAGTATGTTTTACCGCCCAAACTATCGGATTTGAGACAAAATCTCCCCTAACCAATTTTTTGAGAGAATTATCCTCCTAACCTAAATAAATCATAAAAATTCCAACCTAATCCTGATTTGCACTCGGTTTTGCTAATCTGGGACGGTTCACAAAAATTGTTTTGCCAAGTTGGATTAGTCATCGTTGTCTTCTTCGAGTTGCGGCGCTTATTTGTGTGGAGGCAGCGCGTGTGTGGCGGGGATTGGGATGAGGTGTTACAACTGGACGAAGATGACAAATTGGGGAGGACGTGATCCATTTTTTTCTGATACCTAGCCGATCATCACGATCGGGACGCCATTGTCGTCTCTATCAGTCTCCACAGAAGAGATCTCGTATCTAAGTATAGAAAGAACAATCGGATCGGAGAAAAGAATATGCACTGTTGAAAGAACATGCTACCCTAATGATTTTGGAGTTGATGACAACGCGATTTGCGTGCTAACATCTTGTGTTTAAGTCTCAGGTTTATTTGCCCCCTCTCAAGAAAAAGGATAAGCGCGGAGTTTTATATATTGGGGTCTCAGTTTTGGTTGTTGCCTGTTTTGTCTAGGTAGGCCGGTAGTACCGGACTCCCGCTAGTTCCGCTCATGTGTCGGGTCGCTTCCACTTTTTCCTTCTGTTAGAAGGTCGGAAGTTGGGCGGCACTAGGCCGGTAGTACCGCTTGCCCGGTACTACCGCCCTACTGTCGGGCCACTGTCGGAAGTGTGCTCGGTTAGAAACCCGGCACTCGTGCGGCAGCTGGCCGGTAGTACCTGGCCTCCCGGGCTACTGTGCTTGCTGCTCTGAGTGGGTCTATTCGGGAGGCCGGTAGTGTTGCCCTTGGGCCGGTACTACCGGTCATCCCGAGACAGACAGGTGTGCAACGGCCAGATTTGTACTCCCACTATATAAAGGGGTCTTCTTCTCAAAGAATACTAAGGCTCTGGTTCACTCTCTCACCTCCATTCATGAGCCTAGTTTCAAAAGCTTAAAACTCCTAGATCTCCCACTCCTTATCTTCAACCGTCTTGACTTTTTGAGGAGTGATAGAGGAGACCTAGATCTAGCCTTCCACTAAAGGAATTTCGAATCCCCCCACTCTTTGCTGTGGATCTTGGATCTTGTAAACTCTTAGGGTTCCTTGGGAACTCTAGGAGAAAGTGCGAGTTTCGGAGCTTCATAGTTTGTGAGCAGCTCCGGGACATTGTTGGGAGGCTCCAACTCATTGTGGAGAGCCCCAACCTTGGTGTAAAGGTTTGGTCAACGCCTTCAAGTCGACCTCATAGTGGAAAGAGCTATTCCCTCACGGGAGTAGCACACGGAGATTAGGGTGAGCACGGACATGCTTGTAGGAGGGCCAAGGAGCCTCCACACCCCTCCAACATAGACGTACTTCCCTTGGGAAGGAACTATGGGAATCATATCCTATGTCCACTTGCGGTGACGTCTATCCTTTAATTTCTGTTGCGCATTTACTTGTTCCTTGTATCTTATCACTTAGGGTTGTTCATCTAGTTGCACATCTAGATAACTTGCCTTTACTTTGTTAAAGCCCTAATTAAAACAAAAAAGAATTAAAATTGGTAGTCCCCTATTCAACCCCCCCCCCCCCCTCTAGTCGACCATATGTTATTTCAATTGGTATCAGAGCCTCGTCTCTTATCAAAGGTTTAACAACCTAAGATAGTATGGCCGAAAAAGAGTATTCCGAAGCACCGGCCACTATAGGTTACGTGAAAGACACTATCGGTGGTCTTGCCACAAAGGTTGACACCCTTGAGACAAGCATCACCGCTAATGTCAATGCTAACCTTGGTGATATGATGCGGAAGATGTTCGAGGAATACTTACGGAAAAATCCTAAAGTTAGCCCCCTCTCATTCCCATCGAGGGTGGTGGTAGTGATATTCTCGCTAACCCAACCTTGAGTGGAGAAGCAAACAAAGAGAGTGGTACTAACTCTAAGAGTGCTCCGGGCATCTTTGCCCGAATTCCTCCGAAGGAAATCTATAACAACATCCATCATATCGTCTCTATGTCACACATAAATAACATGGCCCCCCACCTAAAATTGATTCAATTAATTTTGCTAGATGGCAATTTAAATTGCGCTCTCATATGTCAAGCTCTTGCACTCACTTGTGGCGAATTGTAGAGCAAGGATTTCATCCGATGGATCCCAACAACTTGACACCAAGGGAGGACATCAACTCTCAACTCAATGCCACCGCCCTTCACACAATCCAATCGGCGGCAACCGATTAGTACCTCCCACACATCCAAATGTGCAAGACCGCCAAAGATGCTTGGGAAAAGCTCGACACCCTCTTCTTGGGTAACAAAAGCATCCAACAGTCCAAGTATGGATCCGCTTTGGATCAAGCCGAAGAGTTCGTGATGCAAGACGATGTGTCACCGGAAGATCTATATTGAAGACTTACGGCCCTCGCCGTGACATTGACCAGGTACGATGACAAGCAAGTGGATGATGCATGGATAAAGAGGAAGTGGATCTTTGGCCACTACCATACGGTCAAGAGCGGACTTTGCCTCCATGGACTCCAACACCATCCTAAATGAGTTCGTTTCGATTGGCATCATCAACACGAATGCCGATCACGCTCATGCCTGTCAAAGAGCCCTTGCTCAAGCTCCATCCACCCTTGCCTTGAAGTCGAGAGCTGTTGCCCGTGAAGAAGATGATGATGAGTATGATGAGTGTGATGAGGATGAAGTGGATGGTATTCGTGGGCTTCATGAAGTGATATCTCCTGCCGTGGACACATATTGGAAGAACCGGAAGAATGGCAATAGAAGGCCCCAACCAAGAGGAAGCGAACCAAGAGTCAAGGCCAAGACTTGCTATAATTGTGGTAATGTCAACCATTTTATCATGAGTTGTCCCTTTGAGAATAGAGAAGAACATGGGGGAGACTCATTCGTAAGGATAAGTCAAAGATTCTCCCAAGCAAGAACTTCATCAAGAAGAAGAAGGTGCCTAATGCCTTTGCCGCTCAAGAGAGACAAGTTGAAGGAGAGTACATGTCCGGTGATGAAGATGAAGATGAAGTTGTAGGTGTGGCCCACGTCGCCGTAGCTACCTCGTCCTCTTCACCGTCATCCCTCTTTAAATCCCCAATGAGAATGCTCCTTCAACGCCCACGTGTCTCATGGCAAATGCCATCTCGGTAACNGAGGCGGGCATGTACTGCGTGGCGTGCGATTTGGGGAAGAAAGGTTTCATTTTGACCTAGTTGGGCTCTAGAACAGTCAAATGGGCCAGCAAAACTGAACCCAAACTCTCATTTTGCACTCTAGATTCATTAGGAAAAAAAAGACGAGCAAAACGAGCTGGACCGAGCCGAGCCTGGCTCGGCCCGAGCTCGCCGCGGTCCAGAAATGGAAGCTCGGCTCAGTCAAATATTCTCGCGGGCCGAGCTAAACTTAGGCGAGCCTGGCCTAGCTTGGCCGAGCCCAAAAACTCGGTCCGGACGTCCAGCCTTACCTCCTTCCAAACATAGATCTTTCATTTGGTAAGTACAAGTTGACTGATATGGAGAGCAAAGTATTCTCCTGTGCTGTGGTCACCGCATCCCAATACTGAGTGCCTTAATTGAGAGAGAGTATCTACTCAATGGGATTGCTATGGTTGATATGTTTATGAAATTTGTTTATTTAGTAGCAATTGATGTTTGCCAATCTATCTCCCACTAAGAAAAAGCAGTAGTGCATCTGTTATATTGGAAGCCGTTTATTAGTGATAAAGATCGAGATAAAGGATTCAATTCTTAATTAGCTGCTAATGATATTCTTCCAGCCCATGGTATACATTTATTTCAAGATTGGTAGAGATCAGGTACAAAGATCCTACATAATTCATTTGCAAAAGTTGCAAAAAAATTAACATCGCTGAAGAAGTTTGACAAGCGTGACCAAAAATCAATTTGGTTTCATACCTGAAAGGTCTATCATGGAAGTCATCTTCTTGGTACGACAACTTATGGAGAGATACAGTGAGCAAAAGAAGGACCTCCATATGGTGTTCATTGACTTGGAGAAGGCCTATGATAGGATACCACGGAATGCCAGAAAATAGCTTGATTGCTATTGATGAAGAGTTGGGTGGTGCCCCAAGCGAAGACGGAGATGTAGCAAGCAGCAGTTTTCTCTCGATAACGAACCGAGGTTTATCAAACCAGTAGAACCTTGGAATCAACAAAGTGAATGTTGAAGATCTCTGGCGCTTAATCTTCAACAGACATGGACCTGCACACACTCAACCAAAATACTTTGCCCCCAACGGCGGAAAGGTTTGTCAATATTTCCGGTCTCGCAGGAAAACAAAGCGGTTACTTGTATTAGTGAATTAGATGAATTATGAAAATGGAACAGAGGAGTAATGATGGTGAAAAGGGTGAATAAGGTTGCAATCAATGTAAAAGATGGACCGGGGGCCAGGGTTCACTAGTGGAGTGTCTCAAGTAAATAGAACATTCATATGATGGTTAAACAATTACAGCTGAGCAATTGACAAGATTATAACACAAACTTAATCTAGCTATGACAAAGAGAACATGATAATATTTAAGTAGGCATCACGACAATGAACAAATACCGTTGAGTCCAACTGCATCTTTGTCTAAAAAGTCCACCGTGGGATCGCTATCCAGCATGTCACCCATCGGTATTAAGTTGCAAGCAACAGACATTTGCATTAAGTAAAGCGCATAAAGTAAGCAATATTAAATATCAAAATAGATTTTAACACCGCTGTTTTACCCTTACTAGCAACAGCACACCCTCGCCCTTAGACGTTTCTGTCCACTCGTGTCCAGAAACAAAAGGGGGCATGAACCCACTATCTAGCATAAATACTCTCTATTGGAGATACACATAATTACTTGGACAAAGTAACTACGCACATCGGAGAGCATGCAAGAACATAAATCAACATATAAGAATCATGCACAATGATCATAACTTTATAATCCATCGGATCCCAGCAAACACATCACATAGCATTACAATAATCGATATGATCATGTTAGACAGCTCACAAGATCATAAGACATGAAGCACAAGAGAGAGACTACCATCTAGCTACTGCCATGGACCCAAGGTCCAAGGTGGGACTACTCACAAATCATTCGGAGGAAGGCATGGCGATGAAGAGCCCTCGGGATCGATCTCCCCTCCGGCAGAGTGCCGGGATTTGCTTCAGAATCACCCCCGAATTAGGGTTTGAGGTGACGGCGCCTCGGGATGACTTTTCTGGAAAATAATGGCCGCTCCATCGTTTTTAGGGTTTTTATAGGCGTCGGAGGGGGCCGAGGAGGTGCCCAGGGGGCAGGGGCGGGCCCCACCTGCGGGTCCCAGGGGTCCGCGGCAGGCACCGCCTGTGGCCCCTGGTGCCCCCCCTAGGTCGCCCTTGGTCTTCAGGTGTATTTCGTCGCATAAAAAATCTCCGTAAATTTTCGTCCAGTTCCGAGAATATTTCAGAAGTAAATTCTCTGAAATACAAAAACAACAAGAACAGGAAACTGGCACTGGGCATCTGGTCAATACGTTAGTCCAACAAAATGCATAAAAATGATGTGATATGATAATAGAAACATGTGACAACATCACAAAATTAGCATGGATCACTCAAAAATTATAGATACATTTGACACGTATCAGCATCCCCAAGCTTAACTCCTACTCGTCCTCGAGTAGGTAAGTGATAACAAAATAATTTTTGATGAGACATGCAACCAACATAATCTTGATCAAGATAGTAATGCAAATCACATGATGTGAATAAGGTGATCCAAAACAATTGTCTATAGTTGATATTAAGCAAAACAATGATTAACAAACGCTAGCTAACAAATGCTAACAACTTTTCGTGAATAAGTGCGTTGGAGACATGAAACCATACATAAGGTTTAGAAAGAAGAATTGCAAATTATGTCTCCAATATAAAGTATCAATCATTCTTCAAAGCATCTAATTAGTCATTCATGAAAATAACCAAGCTCAAGTCAAGTGTCCTAATCCATCTACTTCACAATCAACTGTTTCGAAGTCTACACAACTAGTGCAAGTAAGAAGTGGCTTTGGCACCAAGATGTTGTGGCAAAGAGAACAATGATGGAGGTTTGGAAGGTCAAAACGAAAGGATCAAACAGTGGAGAAGGTAACCACAAGACAAAAGGAATTCCCGTAGTTGACACTGTATGAGGAGTAGTGATGCCATGCAACGGATGCACATAGAGCTATAAGTGTATGAAAGCTCTTCAATGGAACTAGTGGGGGTGCATCCAACTTGCGGAGGCTAATCCTTGAAATATACAAGCCAAGTTCTATAACGTTAGTTCCCCACTTAGTTATACTACTAAAACAACATGAGAACTTTCTACAATGAAGTGTAGGTGCTACTAGCACAAGTGTGGTAAAAGGATAGTAGTGTTGCTCCCTCTCTTTTTTTCTATTTTTGGATTTTGGGTGGCCTCCTTGGCTCTTTAAATGCTCTCCCATTTGCCCTCCTTTGGGCTCTTTTACTCTTCTTTTTATTTTATTTTATACCTCACTGTAGGAGCAACACTCTATATTACAATTGGATCATCACACTTTTTGGTAATCATAACTCATAAGAATAATACATTATGTATAAAAGGAGATATGCACGATCGAGCGTAGTGTGGAAAAAATGTAGCACATGTGGCAAGCCACGCAGCACACTAACTCAATGATCAAGCAAACTATATGGTAATGAAGAACAACATCAAGTCATGTAATGTAATGATGGATGTTGCATGGCAATGTATCTCGGAACGGCTATGGAAATGCCGTGATATGTAGGTATGGTGGCTGTTTTGAGGGAGATAGTTGGCTTATGTGTAGGAGAACAGGATGAAGCTCTCCCACGGAGTTGGATGTACTCGCGAAATATGCACCAATCTCAATGTGAGAGAGGGCATTGCGCAGCACCAAAGAGGCTAGCAAAATATGGAAGTGGAAGTGCCAAAAAAACAAAACTCACAATGCATTTCGTATATTGCAAACAACTAGTAGTTTCAATGTTCCAGAAATGGTTAGAGACACCCCGAGAGGGATCGTGGCGGCGACACAAGTGCCCCGTTGGCTTCCCCGACCGTTGCAGTAACTACCCACTAGGAACTTATTTTCAACTGGGCAGAATTCAAGATACATTAGCATTGTTAACTTAGGTTATTTAGTTCAAAAAAGTATGGCTCCACGCTTTACTAACACATCTCCACTAATCAGCTCTAACACCATTAACCAACACATTTTAACCATTAGTTATTTTAATGTCTCAAAACAATTGAAAAGTATCAAATTATCCACATAGTGATCTACAAGACCATGCAGGTTTTTCTACTTCATACCACTACCACATGCATAGCATTTTACCGATCTAACATATTAACCAAGCAACCAAAACAACTCTCTAACAAATATAGGTAAAGAACAAGAGAGTTTAATAACAACTACTAGCATCTCTAAATAAGATAAAAGCTAAAAGCGAGAGCTTACTAGCAAACAAACAGTAGCTAAGAATAGTCAACAAAATATAAGCGAAGCACAGGAATATTCAAATGAAAAAGCGAGCGTGTCTCTCTCCCACACAAATAAAGCAAGGATCAAACAAGAATATGACCAGTAAAATAACAAACAAAACTGAAAGTAAAAAGACGCTCCAAGCATAGCACATAATATGTAAAGTGATAAAAACATAGTTCAACGAAGACGACCTCGTGATAGTCGATGAAAAAGAGGGGATGCCTTGGGCATCCCCAAGCTTTGACGCTTGATAGTTCTTGATATTCAGAGGGGGTGCCATGGGGGCATCCCCAAGCTTGAGCTCTGATCCATCTTCAATTTTTTCATTATCCTCTCCTTTGGAACTTAAAAACTCCCTTCACACAAAACTTCTCATAAACTGATTAGAGGGTTAGTGCTCATAAATTAAAATGCACATGTGTTCAACTCAAAACAAATTGCAAACAACTTTATTAGGCATTAGATACTGTTCACTAAGTCTCAATGTGGCACTCCACCTCTAGAGTATCACATTTAACGATAGTAACGAGACGAATGCAAAATAAAAGCAGAATCCGTCAAAATCTGAACAGTCTGTAAAGATCGAATTTTTCGAGGCACTTTTGTAGCTCAAATCAGAAAACTCAAAACTAACAAAAGATACATAAAAGTATCAGTCTTGCTGTCTAAAAATTTCAGAAAAAGATAAAATTCAGAGATTTGTTGGATTTTTGAACAGTGAAGGATAGAAATCTGTTTCTGGACAGAGGCTAAACTTGGTACAAAAAACCAAAAGAAAAAAAGATATACAATGAAGTTGCTACAGAGGAAACAACTTCAAGACTCAAGAAAAGTAAAAATTAAACTGAAAGTAAAAGATGGGTTGCCTCCCAACAAGCGCTTTTCTTTAACGCCTTTTAGCTAGGAACAATGCCAAATATCAAGTTTTTTCGGAGGCCTTTGCAACATCAAGAGCATATATTGACCTTATGATTGATTCAAAAGGAAGCTTTTTTATCTTTCTAGGGAAGTGCTCCATCCCTCTTCTGAGGGGGAACTGAAATCCTATATTTCCCTCTTTCATATCAATAATGGCACCAACGGTTCTCAAAAACGGTCTCCCCAAAATAATAGGACAATAAGCATTGCACTCAATGTCCATAACAATAAAATCAACGGGAACATAGTTATCATTAACAACAATAAGGACATCATCAACTGTATCCAAAGGTTTCTTTTAGAAGAATCTGCAAGATGAACATTTAAATAGCACTCTTCCAAAGGATTTAAATTGAGCATATCATAGAAACTTTTAGGCATAACAGAAACACTAGCACCAAGATCAAACAAAGCATTGCAATCAAAGTCATTTATTTTCATCTTAATAGTGGGTTCCCATCCATCTTCTAATTTTCTAGGAATAGAAGTTTCTAGCTTAAGCTTTTCTTCCCTAGCCTTCATAAGAGCATTGGTAATATGTTTGGTCAAGGCAATATTTAATTTACTAGCATCCGGTGACTTAGCAAGTTTTTGTAGGAACTTTATGACTTCAGTAAGATTGCAATTATCAAAATCAATTTCATCATCTTTAAATAGGCTAGGAGGTTCCTCATTAGTAGTTTGGATAGTATAAACTTTAACAGTTTTCCTATTCATTTCAGTAATTCTAGCTACTTCTTTCTCTCTAGCCCACCTAGCTTTCAAACAAGCCATCATCTTTTAATTCTCATTAATTTGGATAGAAATAACATTTAAAGATTCAGTAGGCTTGTATTGAAGAGGAGTGTTTCTAATTTTTAAAATTTCAATATCATGAGCAAGATCTTTCACTTTAGAGACAAGTCTATCCAATTTTTCAAGTTTCTCTTCAACAGTTTTGTTGAAAGCTTTTTGCGAAGTGATAAATTCTTTTAAAACATTTTCAAGATCAGAGGACACATTCTTATTGGGATTATAAGAATTACCATAGGAATTTCCATAAGATTTACCATTATTGGTAGGATAAGGCTTATAGTTGTTACTACCAAAATTATTTCGATAAGCATTATTGTTGAAGTTACTTCTATTAAGAAAATTGACATCAACTTGATCATTTTCTTGGGCAATTAATGAAGCAAGTGGGACATTATTAGGATCAATATGGGACTGACTGATAGCAAGCATACACATAATCATATCAAACTTATCATTCAAAGAGAAAAATTTCTCGACAGAATTTACCTTCTTACCACTTGGAGCTCTTTCGGTATGCCATTGTGAATAATTTGTCATCATCTCATCCAAGAGTTTAGTTGCTGCACCTAATGTTGTGGACATGAAGGTACCTCCCGCTGCCGAGTCCAAGAGGTTCCTTGAATAAAAATTCAAACCTGCATAAAATGTTTGGATAACCATCCACATAGTTAATCCATGCGTGGGACAATTTTTAACCATAAATTTCATTCTCTCCCAAGCTTGAGCAGCATGTTCATTATCAAATTGTCTAAAGTTCATAATGTTACTCTTTAATTGTATGATTTTAGCAGGTGGATAATATTTTCCAATAAAAGCATCTTCGCATTTAATCCAAGAATCAATGCTATTTCTAGGCAAAGACAATAACCATTCTTTTGCACTCCCTCTCAAAGAGAAAGGGAAAAGCTTCAGTTTTATGATGTCACTTTCTACCTCTTTATACTTTTGCATATCACATAACTCAACAAAGTTATTTAAATGAGAGGCGTCATCATTAGTACTAGCACCAGAAAATTGCTCTTTCATAACAAGATTTAACAAGGCAGGCTTAATTTCATAGGATTCCGCTACTGATAATGATAAAAACGTTCTCGAGGACACATGGGAACTTCCGCCTAGTCATTTTCATTGCACTCTGGTGATTAATCTTCAACGTTTTGATAAAATGCTATGTGGGTGGACCTATGCTGATGCACCGCCCTTACTTGGACAAATACATACTTGTGATTAAACCCCTTGCAAGCATCCGCAACTACAAGAAAGTAATTAAGATAAAAACCTAACCACAGCCTTAAACACCGAGACCCTACACTCCCTAGTGCACTAGTTCGCGAATTGGGGTTTAGGTTTCTGTCACTCCTGGAACCCTACCTTAGGCAAACTAAATACCATGCATTCCCCTAGGCCCTTTGAAAGGTGAAGTATCATGTAGTCGACGTTCAAACGATACCACTAGAGGAATTACACCACAACATATAATCAAACCATTAAATATTACTCAACATTATGCAATTACTAGCAACTAGACTTTCCCCATGTCCTCAAGAATCAAACGAACTACTCACAAGACATCATATGGATCATGATCAGAGGTGACATAAACATGGTCAACAATCTGATTGTAATGATAATTCACCGATAAAACTCTCAAACATCAACTACAAATGGTAATCAACGTCCAGGATATGATTCCGATGAACTAATAGCAACACAATGATAATTGTTACAGCGAGATGAGATGGGATGGAGACGGTGATGATGGTGCTGATGGTGGAGATGATGTTGATGATGATCCCGATGATGCCCGGCGTGATGGCGATGATGATGGCGGTGATTCCCCCTCTGGGAGGGAAATTCCCCGGCAGTTTTCTCCCTGTCAGAGCTCTTCTATTTGTCTGGTTTCCGCCTCATGGAGGCAGCGGAAAAATTATTGGTCGACCCCTCGACGTTTTTAGGTCAAAGGGAAGTAATACGACGAAGGGGAGCTGGAGGGGGGCCACAGGGACCAGGAGCTCACGCCGGAGCAGCAGATGGATCCCCACTGGCATCCCGACTACCGCCCGACTTGGGATGCCTTCTTCATCAATCGGCGTGAGAGGGCGCTTGCCAGGTACGAGGAGGACGGCCCGCCTCCTTCGAACTTCAACGAGGCCGGCCGTCGGCTGTGGTGGGGTAGCCGGACTCTCCAGAGCGTCATGGACTACATCACGGTCGGCGATAACCCCCGCCTGCGCTACCCTCACATCCAGTCCAGGCGTGCTCACCCATCGAGGTTGGAGCCACGAGCGACGTCCGATGACAGCGACGACGACGATTATGAGGACGAGTATTATAGGCCTAGGCAGGAGTATGACTAAGATTATTAGGACGAATGATCCACTGTTGTCATTCTGTACTGTTGTCATTGGTTAGGACAAATGATCCACTGTTGTCATTCCGTACTATTGTCATTGGTTAGGACAAATGATTTGTATTCGGTCGTTGAAATATTAGTTAATCCATTTTAATTGAAATCGACAAAATTAATTCAATAGATATAAATGAAATGATTAGATATGAATTAATTCAATAGATATAAATTAAATGAATAGATATAAATTAATTGATTTGATATAAATTAATTCAATAGATATAAATTAAATGAATAGATATAAAGAAATTGATAGATATGAATTAATTCAATAGATATAAATTAAATGAATTGATTAGATATAAATTAATTAAATAAATATAAATTAAATGAATTGATATAAATGAAATGAATGGATATAAAAAATTGATAGATACTCCCTCCGTCCTCAAATAAGTGTACTTTTAGCATTTGTTTTAGGTCAATTTTTTTTACCTTTGACCAAATTCATAGAAATTAGCACCAATATATATGATATGAAATTAGTATATTATGAAACTACATTTCAAAGACGATCTATTTATACTAATTTAGTATCATAAATGTTGTTACATTTCCCTATAAAATTGGTCAAATTTAAAAAAGTTTGACTTAAGATAAATGCTAGAAGTACACTTATTTGAGGACGGAGGGAGTATAAATTAATTCAATAGATATAAATTAAATGAATAGATATAAATAAAATGAATGGATATAAAAAATTGATAGATATAAATTAATTCAATAGATATAAATTAAATGAATAGATATAAATGAAATGAATAGATATAAAAAAATTGATAGATATGAATTAATTCAATAGATATAAATTAAATGAATAGATATAAATAAATGATTAGATATAAATTAATTCGATAAATATAAATTAAATGAATAGATATAAATTAATTCAATATTATGCAAGGTTGATCATAGTTTCAATATGAAATAATGCGGGAAACAAAATTTCATACTGAAAAGGACCTTTAGTCCCGGTTTTAGCCACAAACCGGAACTAACGGTGGCATTGCGCGTCTCCCCCGAAAAAGACCTTTGGTCCCGGTTCGTGGCTGGAACCGGGACCAAAGGGTAGGATAGTCCCTTTGGTCCCGGTTCCAGCCACGAACCGGGACCAAAGGCCTCTCCTATAACTACTCTTCCTCTTATCCCCCAACTCATTATCGATTGCGCTAAGGACCAGGAGCGCGGAAAAGGAAACGACGCCGACAGGCTGCCCAAATCCGCTGCGCCGCCCGAGCTTGCCGCCGGCCTCCACGCGCCGCCCGAGCCCGCCGCCGGCCTCCACCCGGGCCGCCTGGGAGGGCTCCGATGTCTCCCGCGCCGAGATAGATTGGCTGATCCGGACGCGGCCGATCCCGGCCGGGGTGGAATGCCGGCTACCGGGTTCCGAGACTACGCCGGATCTCAGGGAAGGCGAGTACGTCGTCTTCATCACGCATTTCGACCGCGGGTTGGATTACCCACCAGCGACTTCATGAACACCTTCCTCAAGAAATTCGGCCTCCAACCTCACCATCTTCCGGCTAACGCCATCACCACTCTCTCCGCATTTGTCTCTTTCGCGCACGGAGGGTTACCTCGGCCTTTGTCCCACCATCAATTTGTGGTCCAAGTACTTCCAATTCCGGAAGCAGGTCATTCCGAATCCGGAAAACCCGGACGCGGTCCGAGAGATGACCCAGTGCGGAGCCGCCACCGTCATACCTCGGCGCACCTCCGTTTTCCCCCGGATCCAGGGACTAGAGTCATGCCGGAAATGGCTCCGGTCTTTCTTCTATGTGAAGAACTCGACCGACACCGACATGATCAACTTGCCGGCATTCGTCATCGATCCCCCCACAGCGCAAGTCAACTGGGGGTACAACCCGAAGGACAAGGTGTCGGAAGTCAACCACATCCACCAAGTCGTGGAACAGCTCAAAGGAGAAGGGATGTCGGCCGATGACCTGCTGGCGACATTTATCAATCGCCGGGTTTCGCCGCTCCAGCGCCGAGTCCACAAGATATGCCACATGAGTGGCCCGCTTGATCCAACCCAGACAAGCACCTTTGAGCTGGACAAGGCCTAGATCCGAAGGCGCGTTAAGGCCATAGCCCGGATGCAGATGACGGAGGAGTGGGAGTGGGGCAAGGAACCCCATATCCGGATCAACCTTCCGCCCGTGGTAAGTAACTTCAGCCGACATAAGCTTTCCGTCGACATAAACTCTTATGTCGGTGCCATTCTTTCCTTGGTATTAACCATTCTCCGTTTCCATCATGCAGAGATTCGAACGGCAGACGAAGGAGGACGGACCAGACCCTACCGCCAACTGGGGTATGGACCGGGTCGAAGCCAACTCGGAAGATCCGAATGACGAGCACAACATGCCGATCCCCGCCGCTGTTCCGGGTCCTACCACGGGTAAGACTCGCGTCTTCTCCATCCGAGATTGGTCTGAGTAAGAAGACGATGACTGTCAAATTTTAGAGGTATATGACCCTCGCCCGGTTGCGTTCTCATATCCGGTGTCCTCGTCCCCAGCTGATTCGGATGACCAGGTGCTCGAGGTGGCACCCCTTGCCGTGGGACCCAAGGGCCCGGTTCAGAAGCGCCCAGCTGTTGCGTCCATAGACGTCGGGCCTTTCGGCACTTCGGGTCCCGCGCAGAAGAAAGCGCGAGTAAAGACAATAGTGAAGCGTCGTGAGCGCCCTGTCTCCAAGGGGTAAGATTCCCTTTTGCCGACATAAACTTCACATACTTGCTTTTCTCCTTCTGACAACACACTTTATTGCTTTGTTTTATAGCATGGCTCCTCTGGAGGTCCCGCCGACCGGGTCTACCGACCGGGTCCCCCTCAAGACACCGACGCCGCCTCGGCCAGACGACACCCGGGTGACCAGTCCACCACGGACAAGTCCAGCAACAGATACATCGGCTTCGGGATAAATATAAATTAAATGAATAGATATAAATTAATTCAATATTATGCAAGGTTGATCATAGTTTCAATATGAAATAATGCGGGAAACAAAATTTCATACTGAAAAGGACCTTTAGTCCCGGTTTTAGCCACAAACCGGAACTAACGGTGGCATTGCGCGCCTCCCCCGAAAAAGACCTTTGGTCCCGGTTCGTGGCTGGAACCGGGACCAAAGGGTAGGTTTATAGTCCCTTTGGTCCCGGTTCCAGCCACGAACCGGGACCAAAGGCCTCTCCTATAACTACTCTTCCTCTTATCCCCCAACTCATTATCGATTTCGCTAAGGACCAGGAGCGCGAAAAAGGAAACGACGCCGATAGGATGCCCAAATCCGCCGCGCCGCCCGAGCCCGCCGCCGGACTCCCCTTGTGCCGCCCTCCCCCTGTGCCGGACTCCCCCTGTGCCGCCCCGGCCTCCATTGCGCCTCCCTCGTCCACCCTCCTCCGCTCCGCCATCCTTCGGCAGCCCGGCCGCTGCCCTCCGCCAACCTCCTCCGCCCTCTCCACCTCGGCCCTTCGCTGCCCTTCGCTGCCCTCCGCCCTCCTTCTCCGCCGCCCGCGACGAGCTTGTTCGCCGCCCCCAGGTGAGTCTAGCCGTGCTCTCCTCCGGCCGTGCTCTAGCTCCTGCCGACCGTGCTCTCCTCCTGCCGCCAAAATGCTCTCCTTCGGCCGCCATGCTCACCTCCTCCCGCCATGCTCTCCTCTTGCTAAATTTTTCTTACTTAGTTAGGTTAATTAGTTAGGTTAGCAAATTTTCTTAGTTAGTTAGGTTAGAAAATTTTCTTAATTAGTTAGGTTAGCAAATTTTCTTACTTAGGTTAATTAGTGTTATTTTTCTTATTTTGATTAATTAGTTAGGTTAGCAATTTGTCTAGCAATTTTTGTTAGAATAATTATTTCACAATTATTTAGCAATTTTAGCAATTTGTCTAGCAATTTTAGTTAGAATATTTATCTAGCAATTTTAGTTAGAATAATTATTTAGCAATTTGTCTAGCAATTCTAGACCAAAATTGTAAAATTAATTTAGGTTAGAATTAATTTTAGGAATTTTTCAAAGTTAGGCCAAAATTGTAGAATTAATTTAGGTTAGAATTAATTTTAGGGATTTTTAAAGTTAGTGGTAAATTTTTTGAATTAGTGGACCATTTATATTTGTTAGAAGTTAGATCAAAAGTTAGTGGTACATTTTTTGAAGTTATGAATTAATTATTGGACAACTTAAATTTGCTATGAAATTAGTTGCTATGAGTTTGTACTTTAAATTTGTGGACCATTTAAAAATTATGCCATTTTAAATTATGCCAACAAAGAAACATTATGTCATTTTCCTTAATTATTGATTTAAATTACTACTTTGTCATTTTGCAGAAACTATGGAACCACACGGCAGAGACGAAAATCAGGAAAATATCCTCGAGGATATGATCCGCGACGATGTCACCAAGCAGTTTCTGAATGACTCCGGTGAGGGAGATGAGTCTCTCAACCGAGGAGATGGCTCCGACGGCTAGGGCGATATAGAACTCGACGGCTCCGATGAGGGAGAAGCCAACAAGGGAGAAGCTGGCGGCTCCGGTGAAACATTAAATATTGCAAACTCCGAAGAGGTGCATATATATATTAATTAATTAAGCCTCTGCTGTCTATATATATATATATTAACGCTCTTTCTTCTTTTAGCCCTCCGGATCGAGCAAACCTTCTGTAAGGACGAAACGAGGCCCAACCAAAAAATTGGATGACCACGAAAGGTACAGGATCGAAGAAGTCGCTCAAGACGGCCAACCGATTGCTCCCACTGATGTTAAACAAAAATTTGTGAAGGAATGCGGAGTTGTTGTTAGGGACTACATCCCGATCACCGTTCGAGAATGGCATAAGCCAAGGGCGGGAGGAGTTAGATATGTCGGCCCCTTAGCCAAAGAAAATTGTCGTGGTGGTGCACGGACATATGCCATAGGTAGGCTTATCTTGGGGCCGATGGACGCTGGAGATACGGGGGAGGGCTAGTGCGTAGGAATACGCACACGGAAAACACAAACACACACACAATTTACCCAGGTTCAGGGCCCTCGTGAGGAGGTAAGACCCCTACTCCTGCTTGTCTGTTTATAAGGTGGATTACAACTCAAGCTACAAGATGCTCCTCGAGCTGTATGAGAAATGCTATGAACTAAGGCTAAGGTGTATCACTCGGGCACTCTACTGAGTCTTGCGGTGGCTCAGTGGCTCTCCGTTGGCTCTGGTCTAGAGTGTTGTCGCCTGTGTTTCAAAGCGTTCTCCAGCGTTGTAGCGTCCCTGTAAGAGGAGCCCCTGGTGCTCCTTATATAATGGAACCCAGGGCACAAGTTAGGGCTGACGTGGGTGCTGGCGTACGCGACACTGTGGCCACGACCAGCCAGTGTCATCCCCGTACCGCTTCCGTCATCACTTCCAGAGACAAGACAAGTCCCATGCTCCCCGTACAGCCTTGGTCAGCAGCATGGAGGCCTGACTCCCCATCCCGTGACATCCTGGTCAAGGAGTGGGCAGCACGTTCTTTCGTGCCAGTGGCACGACGCCTGCTCCGTGATAGTAGGGACAAGACGTGAGCCTTGACTGCCCACCGGGATATAGCTTCATCTCTTCTGATCCGGCATAAGCACGCCAGACACATCTTAACTCGGTTTTCCTTCCCTGCACATATAACGAACAAATAAGAGTATCCGACATCCGATCTGTATGTCGGTCGGGTATGTCGGCTTGGGTATGTCGATTTAGGTATGTCGGTTGGGTATGACCCGGTCAACTTCGGGTCTATACATATCTCGTCATCTTGACCCTATCCGGGGGCTGCCCCCCGACATTAGTCCCCGAAGCTCGCGCGGTCCTGCAGCCTCGGATGAAGGGCCACGGCAGGTTTTCCCGACAATAAGGAATTTTCCTGGCACAGACATACCCTATGCCAGCTCAGCTTATATGTCGGAAACCGATTGCCATTCAAATTCAATATTCGACTTTATGTCGGATCGTTCCGACTTACGGAAGAACCCCTTGGCTCCTCCAAGTCATCGGTCCCCTTATGTGGCAGAGCATCTCTGCTTGACGCTTTGGTTTTCATGCACGGATGGACGTGACACTGGCACTCTCCACACGTGTCACGCCGGTCACTCCGGTCGCCGTGCCTACGCAGGCACTCAAGTACATCCTTGACCGCACCGCCTGCGCGTCGCCTCGGGTCCTGCCCGATCAGGTGCGCCGCACCGAGCCGCTGGCTCCCTGTGGCCCAACGTGCGGCAGATCGTGCGGTAATGGTGCCGTTACGGGAATCGTGGCGCAGATCGTGGGGTGGTTATTCCCCGTCGGTTACGGAGATCGTGCGCAGTAAATCCCGCGCCCACGATCTCCCCCCGGCGTTGATAAATAGGCGGCAGGAGGTAAATCTTCCCCCCCCCCCCCCTCCGCATTCACTTTCTTTCTCCTTGCCTCCTTCTTCCTCCTGCTCTTCAGCGCCCAGAGCACAGCGCCACCATACGGACCCGCACGCTCCGTCGCACAGCCGGACGCCAGCACCGCGCACGCAGGAACCAACACGCCGCCGCACGCCGACGCCGAACGCTGCGGTAAGTTTCTTTCTTCTCCCTGTCTTCTTTTCCTTTGCACGGTTCGCATCTAGATCTCTCGCTTGCTGTTCTTTCTTGTTCTTCCTTTTCTTCACCACCGCGCCGTGCATTGTGCGCCGCCGCTGACCTTGCCGCCGTAGTGCCTTCCTTCCTCTTTTTCTTTCCCTTGCATCTGGCGCTTGCTCTCACCCTTTTGTTTTCTTTCCTTCTCCGCCGCCATGATTTCTTGCTCACCGCTGGTGAACCTTTTTTGCAGCTCTCGGCAATCTCTCCTCGAGATGTCGGACAGCACCGCCATCGAGCTGGTGGAGGAAGGAGTGGTGGAAGGATCCACCTGGGCCGCCTGGGAGGGCTCCGATGTCTCCCGCGCCGAGATAGATTGGCTGATCCGGACGCGGCGGATCCCGGCCGGGGTGGAATGCCGGCTACCGGGTTCCAAGACTACGCCGGATCTCAGGGAAGGCGAGTACGTCGTCTTCATCACGCATTTCGACCGCGGGTTTGGATTACCCACCAGCGACTTCATGAACACCTACCTAAAGAAATTCAGCCTCCAACCTCACCATCTTCCGGCTAACGCCATCACCACTCTCTCCATATTTGTCTCTTTCGCGCGCGGAGGGTTACCTCGGCCTTTGGCCCACCATCAATTTGTGGTCCAAGTACTTCCAATTCCGGAAGCAGGTCATTCCGAATCCCGACAACCCGGAGGCGGTCCGAGAGATGACCCAATGCGGGGCCGCCACCGTGATACCTCGGCGCACCTCCGTTTTCCCCCGGATCCAGGGACTAGAGTCATGCCGGAAATTGCTCCGGTCTTTTTTCTATGTGAAGAACTCGACCGGCACCGACATGATCAATTTGCCGGCCTTCATCATCGATCCCCCCACAGCGCAAGTCAACTGAGGGTACAACCCGAAGGACAAGGTGTCGGAAGTCAACCACATCCACCAAGTCGTGGAACAGCTCAAAGGAGAAGGGATGTCGGCCGATGACCTGCTGGCGACATTTATCAGTCGCCGGGTTTCGCCGCTCCAGCGCCGAGTCCACAAGATATGCCACATGAGTGGCCCGCTTGATCCAACCCGGACAAGCACCTTTGAGCTGGACAAGGCCCACATCTGGAGGCGCGTTAAGGCCATAGCCCGGACGCAGATGACGGAGGAGTGGGAGTGGGGCAAGGAACCCCATAGCCGGATCAACCTTCCGCCCGTGGTAAGTAACTTCAGCCGACATTTTCCGCCGACATAAACTCTTATGTCGGTGCCATTCTGTCCTTGGTATTAACCATTCTCCGTTTCCATCATGCAGAGATTCGGACGGCAGACGAAGGAGGACGGACCAGACCCTGCCGCCAACTGGGGTATGGACCGGGTCGAAGCCGACTCGGAAGATCCAGATGACGAGGACAACATGCCGATCCCCGCCGCTGTTCCGGGTCCTACCACGGGTAAGACTCGCGTATCCTCCATCCGAGATTGGTCTGAGTAAGAAGACGATGACTGTCAAATTTTAGAGGTATATGACCCTCGCCCGGTTGCGTTCTCATATCCGGTGCCCTCGCCCCCAGCTGATTCGGACGACTAGGTGCTCGAGGTGGCACCCCTTTCCATGGGACCCAAGGGCCCTGTTCGAAAGCGCCCAGCTGCTGCGTCCATAGACGTCGGGCCTTCCGGCACTTCGGGTCCCGCGCAGAAGAAAGCACGAGTAAAGACAATAGTGAAGCGTCGTGAGCGCCCTGTCTCCAAGGGGTAAGATTCCCTTTTGCCGACATAAACTTCATATACTTGCTTTTCTCCTTCTGACAACACACTTTATTGCTTCGTTTTATAGCATGGCTCCTCTGGAGGTCCCGCCGACCGGGTCTACCGACCGGGTCCCCCTCAGGACACCGACGCCGCCTCGGCCAGACGACACCCGGGTGACCAGTCCACCACGGACAAGTCCAGCAGCAGATACATCGGCTCCGGGATCCGGAGCCGGAAACGCAGACTCGGTCGAGACCGACACTCCGGCGACCGACCGAGTCACGAATCTCGGAGCCAGCTCTTCAGCCCCCGAGATAGAGCGGACCGAGGTCCCGGTGAACTCGGAACAGCCGAGACAGCAGCAGCAGCAAGAATCACCACAACAACAACAACAACCACCTCAACAGCAACAGCCTATCTCGACAGCACAGCAGCAGCAGCAGCCGCAGCCTGCTCCGACATAGCCGCCACAACAGCCACAGCCACAGCCCGCTCCGGCACCGGCGCGGCGACCAACTCCACCGAAACAGCGGCCACCACTGGCTCCTCCTGCTTCGTCGTGGTCTCCATCGAAGAAGGCTGCACCTGCTGCGGCCGGGAAGAAGGTTGCACCTGCTGCGGCCGGGAAAGCACCGGCCAAAGAAGTGCCGCCCAACCCGGAAAGACAAATAATTCCACAAGGGAAACCCGGCACTGCAGCCACAGCAACCAGCATCCAGGCCGCTGGGTTTAACTGGGGATTTGCCCCTCTGAAAATCCTAAATGGTAGGAGCTTGGGCTCCCTTGAGCATCTCTATATGAATTGGAACGCCGCCGACACCAGCAAGGTGACCTCGCGATCACCAGCGGGCCAGATCTTGGAGCATCCGGCAGGGCCAAGCCTGGTTTCCCAAAAGATGTTCACATCGGTAAGTAATGCTGAATAATAACTTACTGTTTCAAATTTTTCCATGTAGATATTCCATTATCCCCAGTCCCCGAGATTCGGGTCGAGTGATTGAAACTCGACCGAGTAAAGATTACTCGGCGCGAATCTTCACAAATAACATTATTACTCCATCAATGCAGGCTTGCATGAATGCTCGGACTCCGATGCACCATAAATTAATATTGGCGCACAGATCGCTCAAGGACAAGTGCAAGCAGCAGTAGGCCGAGTTGCAGAGCAAAGGTACCCTTGTTTTTTGCCGACATCTCGATTACACTTAAGCTGTTTTGTTCTGACTTCTCCATCTATTTCACTTGCCGACATAAATAGCCAGGATAAAGGCCAAGGCAAAGGAGCGTGAGGATGCTCACAAAGCCGAGCTTTTGAAGGAGCGAGAGGAGATATCCCGGCTGAAAGCCGAGCTTGACAGATCTCGGGGTCGTATTGCCGACCTGGAGAAATCCGCCACCGAGGAGAAACAACTCCGGGATGAAGAGACTCAGAAACTCAAGGAGTCCGAGTCTCGCGCAGCCTCGGCGGAGGGAGAGGTCCAGGACCTGAAGACCAAGATCAGCCGATGGGTGGCGGACTTTTCCAGTATTAACAGCCAGTTGGACAGTAAGCCCCTTCCTCTTCTGTCATTACCCGATATTCCATATTTACCTCCATGTGACTTATTTTGGTGTTAGCCCTTTTCGATTCAGAACATTTCCCCCACTCCAAAGCTGCTGTGGATAACAGCACTCGCAAGTTCCGGCAGAGGAAGATCCAAGATGGTCCGATCTCGGCCGAGTGGGACATGGATGATCACTTGGTGGCCCTGAAATCACGCATGTCGCCGATGAGGGCAACCTGAAATCGAAGCGAATTAACGGCTCCTAAAAATGCCAACCACCATAAAAGAGCTCTATAGATAAAAGGGGAAAATTTAAAAAAAAAAAGACTAAATGAAGACACACTACAACGACATGGAAAAACTAAATAATGCTCAATTGCATTAGAATATTTTTGGAAATGGAAAATAAAAATATAAATAGGAAGCCCTATTCATCGAGGGTACAAAAAGTACACCACTTATCATACGGTTCCGCTCACCTCCAACAACTTATCCGGGTGCTAGTTACAGGTGGCGGGTAAGGAGAGGGACCTCAGACCAATCTTTTGTGTGTATATTAGGTTTGTGTTTCTTTTGTGGCCCTTCACAACGCTATGCGTGCTAGGGAACCGGTGGTGTGTTTTGCCCCCCAACAACCCGACTCCCAATACAATAGATTGTGATCCTTTTCTTCGTGTCAGGATGATGGTAATTTTTGTGATTCTACTTTCTCATGTACGTGATCTTCTTCTCCGATGTCCTATAACCAGAAGCATGTAAGGTGTGTGTGTCATATCGAGTAGTGCATTAAGAGGACTCGAGTGTCTTTTCAAAATCGTCGTCGTTAGTATGACTTATATGTAGGTTTGGCATGTTATAGATTCTCGACACAAGGAGACAAAAATAGCCGAATTGGAGAGGATAATATTTTGTTCCCGTGGGCTGAGAAGACGCGGTCCTGGTCTAATTTATCATCTTATTATGGATCCTGGTTGCTCATGTTTATTCCATAGCCTTAGATATATTAGCACGTTTTGTTTTAAAACTCTCTTAGTTTATAATTTAGAAATAATAGTTAGACTAGAAGATACCCCGCGCGTTGCAGCGGGTATCACTTTAGAAACTACATCATGTAAATAAATGGTATAAAAGGTATGACATATTAAATGAATATTCAAAATCATTTGGTCATAGTCGATATACTAAATTTTCATAGACATAAATTGCGTGTGTATTATATATTGTTAATGTGAACTATTAGATGGTTGGAGGAATGTATGATGTGTATATTAATAAGTATTCATGGAAATGACATGGACAATTGATTGGCTAATAGCATGGATGATGTGGATAGCTTGCATGTTGAGATAGAAAAATAATAAATGCACTTAGTGGGGTTTTGCTTTATAAGAGGTATAGATTGCATTTACAATGGAAATGCGCCCACTCAATATTTTGCCCCCACCCGAAAAATAATATAGTTTTGTTCCTATGTTTTATTTTTGAAATGGGAGCAGAGCCCCGACATCTACATCATGACGATGCACACAACAAAATTTTATTGCATAACCCAAAAGTATCCAAGATTAAGTTATACAACTCAAGCATCAGCCATATTGGCTACATGAATTAGCCAACAGAAAAATTAAAGTGCATGCTTTCTACACATGTTGTATTATTCTAACATGCTGGCAGTCACACTGGTTGAAGATAGGCCACATATTTGTTAAAAACAACATCATTACAATAATTCCATATTGCACAAACAAAAGCTCAAACACAAATGTGAAAAGGAGGTTTACTCTTTTTATCAACACCATTAAGCCGGTCCACAAACATTTTAGCAATAATGTATGGTGGAGAAATATTAAAAGTAAAGGGAATAAGTTTCCAAATATTACGAACAAAAGGATAAGATGTGAACGTATGCTCAACAGTTTCATCTGACCGACAAGAAACACATTGTTTAAATATATTACTTGTTTGTGTGGTACCGTGGTAGAAATTATTTCTGTAGTCCATGAAAAATATATCTCTATATATAGTCTATTCTACTTCCAACGTGCACATGTTGGAGAGCACCGTCTATAATACTGAAACCACATTTGCAAAAAACAAAAAATACTGAAACCACATGTGTAGAACTGAGCTAGGCCACGTATACTGAAAAACGTACTTATACAGTTCTCCAATTCCACGGGGTGTGGAATCCTATACCATCCACTCGAAGAGCATAAATAGAACGATAAGTTGGTTCTTAAAAAGGAACTGCAGCAGACTTCCCTATCAAATAAAATTACCATCCAACTTGCGCCGATCCCTGGACCCTGGTCATCATGCTCCAGTATCCAGGGCGCTAGCTAGATTCTGGCAGCCACGGCAAAGAACACATGCAAAATCCCACAAGATTGGCAGATTCTGAATTTTGGCAGCCGCAACATGGGAATCGTTATCAGCTCTAGCGATCAGGTATTCCAGTCAGGGCCGACGGTGACACATGGGTGCTACTACCCTCAATTTGTCATCAGAAACAATCGACCTATAGTAAGGCTTTGTTACCTCTGTCGGCCATGCAAAGCAGAAGCATATGTTCTGCCAAAAAAGTTACCCTAGCTAGCTGCATCTTGCATTCTTGCATATATGCAAAACTTGCATGCGGTAGAACTTTCAGTAGCTAGTCAAGGGCTCCACAATTATTGCAGACGATTCTGTTCGCCCCACTGTATGCCGAATTGGTCATTGCGTGGGCTGTGACCGGACACTGAGACTTCCGAAGATTTTTCTTCCGGCGAACGAACAAGCTTCTGAAGAATCCATCCACTGATGAAAAGTAGATCAGCTTTCTAGTTCTTGGCAGATAGATACCTCGATGGATGTCTGGTTTTGAATTGGTATCACTGAACTGGACCGTGTATATATAGGACACGATTGATCCATGTATGCCCTGATGCGCTGCGCGCATGTACTGTCGGAAGTCCCGCGTAGCCAAAAGTGAAGTTGACATAATATTGGCATCTTTGACCAGAGCAGATTATGGGTGATAAGTAATACTACCTCAGTTCTATTATATAGGAAGTTTTAGCAAGCTAGTTTAGCTTACTAAACGTCTTACATTATGAAACGCAGGGAGTACTTTTTACAGGAACCGTCTAAGTCGGTTGAATAAAAATAACTAACTGAGGGTGGATTTTACAAATTTGGTCATATATACAATATTTAGCAATATATTTGTGGCAGCGTACAAAATTCTTCGCGTATTGAAACAATGGACCGACTGTTATGAGATTTGAATGGCACGGATGTTACAGTTTAATGGGTGATTTTTTGGCATGGACTGAGAGTTAATTAAGTAATTCTCAACCAGCCGACTGAGGATTGCCAATTTTATTTTGGCTTTATAACTATTTGATAAAGAGAATTCCATATACAATCAGATAATAGTGTAGCTACAGGATCGAAGCTAGCTTGGATAAAATGTCGCGGTGTCAAGTAGACAATTAACGCTAACTTCTAACTTTTTTACTCCCTCTGATTCCAAATAAGTGTCATTGTTTTAACCTAGGGTTAGTTCAAAACTGCGACCCTTATTATGAATAGTAGTTGGTATCATTTTTATGTTTTATCTATAGTTTTAAGTGTTTTCCTAAGAGATGTTGGTGTCAATTGACACCGCCTGTCTACTACTGCTCCGTCCCTCCATGTAGCTGAACCCACAAACTTAGGAACGACCCCAACAAAGAGAAATGACAACCACAACACTCAGCCAAATAAGCTACATTAGAACTTTTTGTTGTTACTCCACTGTAGTTCTTGTTGGCCATGGAAACATCATGAAATTCGGTCACTAAAATACCAGGGAAGAAATGTAGAGGACTAGGGGCTGACCTACAACAAAAATGATGGGGTGCCGACATAGGGATGCCCATCCATGAGTCTAAGCATCATGTGTCACATGGTGTGCGGAGGTAGAATATCTGGAACCAAGATGCACATGCATGTAAACATTGGTCATGACGAGAGCAAATTAGGAGATACATGCTTTCATGTACAACTCTTAGGCTAACTGTAGGTACACCCTTGTAATCAAAGCTCGATTAATCGCCTGGTAGATTAGCATGTCTAGTGAAATCCCCGTCAAGAATATTGTTGGGTGTGCCGCCCTAATCTAGGCATGCAATAAAGATTTGTTATATCATGTTTAGAAACTTAGAAACATTGCATCTTTCAGGTTGAAAATTATGAAACAAATCATGCATATAGATAATACAAGGAGCTCTTTACGGTGATTGGGATGGAACCAGTAGTTCCGTCAGGTTCCGTCGTGTATATATTTTTTTAGCGGTTGATTATAACATAATTTATTTTGACCGTGGTTTAAAAGATGATGTACTTGTTAACACAATCGCTATTTGATTGGAAAGCCTACATTTCAGCCGGTCTTCATGCCATGGGGCCCACCACTCATATTCAAAAAAGGCTTAGCTGGAGGAAGAAATACCTACAATTTGGATAGACATGTGACTTCTCTCCCGTGGGAAAACGGAAACTGCATGCGATGGGGCCCACCACTGATATCCTCTCCTCCGCTCGTTTTCTTCCTCCTTATTTCTTCTTTTTTCGCTTCCGAAGACTGCATCTCCTCCAGCTCGTTACTCGAATGTCAATTAATTTGCAGGACAAGCAGTAAGCCACAACCAAGAACCAGTGCATGTGGAGACTAGTCTCACTAATGCTTGGCAGCAGCTCCGGGAATCGAAAGAGGGCCAGAACAGGACGAGACGGAGAAGGAGCAGGACGGCGATCGAGCGGACGACGCGCTGGACAGCGGCGAGCGGATGACGAGCTGGGCGGCGACATTCCCACGGCTACTGCAAAATATGGCGGCCGATGCTGCGAACCCGGCCCAGTGTTGCTGCAACGGCCAATCACCGGCAAACTCACTGAAACAAGGCGACATGCGAGTTCCCCAGTTCGCGCACGAGGCAGGAGAGAGAAGACGCCATGCTGCAAGCACAATCCAGCCATGCTCGGTCCTAGACGTGGCAAATGACGGATTTACGCTTTAAACGAACTAAAATGTTAAAATTATAGGTACCGGTCCCACATAATTCGGTACCAGTCGCACATAATTTTGGTACCGGTCCCACACTTTCGGTACCATTGAGTTCCGTCAGTCTGGTTCCGTCTGTTTTAACACCGTTAGATCGAAGCGAATTAACGGCTCCTAAAAATGCCAACCACCATAAAAGAGCTCTATAGATAAAAGGGGCAAATTTAAAAAAAAAAAGACTAAATGAAGACACACTACAACGACATGGAAAAACTAAATAATGCTCAATTGCATTAGAATATTTTTGGAAATGGAAAATAAAAATATAAATAGGAAGCCCTATTCATCGAGGGTACAAAAAGTACACCACTTATCATACGGTTCCGCTCACCTCCAACAACTTATCCGGGTGCTAGTTACAGGTGGCGGGTAAGGAGAGGGACCTCAGACCAACCTTTTGTGTGTATATTAGGTTTGTGTTTCTTTTGTGGCCCTTCACAACGCTATGCGTGCTAGGGAACCGGTGGTGTGTTTTGCCCCCCCAACAACCCGACTCCCAATACAATAGATTGTGATCCTTTTCTTCGTGTCAGGATGATGGTAATTTTTGTGATTCTACTTTCTCATGTACGCACTAGTGGAAACAGGGGCTTCGGTTTGGCCCTTCCGTCCCGGTTCCCTTACGGACCGGTACCAATCGTGGCACTAGTCCCGGTCATTGGTCCCAGGGCGCCCGCGAGGACCAGTCCCGGTTCGTAGGGGACCTACCGTCCCGGTTCGTGTTACGAACCGGTGACAAAGGGATGCGGGAGGAGGCGACAGAGGTGGGACCAGCCCGGACAATGCACTGTCCCGGTTCTATTTACAGACCGGGACTAATGGAGGGACTTTAGTACCGGTCCTTGTTACGGACCGGGACTAAATATATTCTATATCATCTTCCACCCCCCGACCCGGCCGTGGCCAGGCCGTGGCCATTTTTTAGCTCCGGGTTCATCTCCATTTTCTTAACCCTTGCTCCTCCCAACCACGAGTTCGGCCCCTATTTTCTCCACCATTTGTCAAGTTTGGCGGCACCTCATCTACCCGACGGTTAGCACTCCGGTGTTCCTTTTTTAGCTCATTTTGGTGTTACTTAGAAAATTTTATTTTTCTAGTGCTAGCAAGGTGTTTGATGAAATGCCTAAGTAAGAGATTTCATTTTTTTTACATGCAATTTTAGCTCAAATTAAAGTATAATGTATTGGGTTTACAGTTGTCCGGTGACCATCTTTACCATCGTCGATCGCCCGCGCCATCCCGTCGCCGGCACCTCCTCGGTGAGTCTTGTTTTTATCCCTTTTTAACTTATTGATATACTTTAGATGCATGTATATTATCTTACTTTTTTTATATGTATAGTGTGTCATGGTTTTGATATCCGTCCCCGTCGGTCCTCGTCCGGTCTATAACGATCCGGATGTCGTTGTTGAACCGGAAATTCCAACCGACCCTATCATCGAGTTTTTTGAAAATGAAATTAATGATTTGAAAGCAAAACTGGAAAGAAGTGAAAATCTCCGTCTCCAAACCCTAGAAGAGAAGATGAAATTGGAGCTCCATATTGCCGACATCGTCGATGAGCACAAGATCAAGATGGATGCAATGCGCTTGAAGATTAGAAAAATTAGAAATTATGCCATTCATAAAGAGGCTTGGTATCATTATGGTGTTGGTTCGATAGTTACCATAGTTGTGATTTTTATCGCATTTGTTGTTGGGCTTAAATTCTTTAGATAGTTGTATGTTAGTTTGAACCAATGTATGTTTGTGAGACTATATGTATTACATTTGGTTATTTGCTCTACTTTGGTTTGAATGTGATGAACTTATATATTAATTCACTTTATCACTGTTATATATTGAAGAAATAGTGTTAATGGTTTTTTATATTTTATTTATATAATGCAGATGAGTCAGATGAGTCGGCAATGGATGTACAGTGACCGACGTTATCCCGACTTTATTAATGGCATGCATTATTTTCTCCAAGTGGCTGAGAAAAACAAGCCGCCAAATGGTTTTATTTCATGTCCATGTAGTGTCTGCAAGAATACTCAGGACTACTCTACCTCACAAACCATTCACGTCCACCTGTTGAAGTCCGGTTTCATGACCGGTTATAATTGTTGGACCAAGCATGGAGAAAGAGGAGTTATAATGGAAGACAATGAGGAAGAAGAGGATAATGACAACTATCCTATGTTCACTGATCACGGTGGTACATCAATGGGGGAAGATGAAGCTGAAAAAGAGCCCATTGTTGATGAGCCCGATGACGATCTTCGTCGGGCCATTCTTGATGCGAAGATAAACTGCGGAAGTCAAAACGAGAGGTTGAAGTTGGAGAGAATGTTAGAGGATCACAACAAATTGTTGTACCCAAATTGTGAAGATGGGCAGAAAAAGCTGGGCACCACACTGGAATTGCTGCAATGGAAGGCAGAGGAAGGTACTTCTGACAAGGGATTTGAAAAATTGCTGAAAATAATAAAGAAGATACTTCCAAAAGATAACGTATTGCCCCCCAGTACGTACGAAGCAAAGAAGGTTGTCTGCCCACTAGGATTAGAGGTGCAGAAGATACATGCGTGCATCAATGACTGTATCCTCTACCGCGGCGAGGAGTACGAGAATTTGAATGCATGTCCGGTATGCGGTGCATTGAGGTATAAGATCAGGCGAGATGACCCTGGTGAAGTTGAGGACGAGGCGCGCCCCAGGAAGAGAGTTCCTGCGAAGGTGATGTGGTATGCTCCTATAATACCACGGTTGAAACGTTTGTTCCAAAACAAAGAGCATGCCAAGTTGTTGCGATGGCACAAGGAAGACCGTAAGAAAGACGTGATGCTCAGACACCCTGCTGATGGGTCGCAGTGGAGAAAAATTGACAGAGAGTTTCCGACATTTGCAGATGACGCAAGAAACTTAAGATTTGGTCTAAGTACAGATGGCTTTAATCCCTTTGGAGAGCAGAGCTCCAGTCATAGCACCTGGCCTGTGACTCTATGCATCTATAACCTTCCTCCTTGGTTGTGCATGAAGCGGAAGTTCATTATGATGCCAGTACTCATCCAAGGCCCGAAGCAACCCGGCAACGACATTGATGTGTACCTGAGGCCATTAGTTGAAGAACTTTTACAATTGTGGCGCGAAGAAGGTATACGTGTTTGGGATGAGCACAAACAAGATGAATTTGACCTACGAGCATTGCTGTTCGTGACCATCAATGATTGGCCAGCTCTTAGTAACATATCAGGACAGTCAAACAAGGGATACAATGCATGCACACACTGTTTAGGTGATACTGATAGTATATATCTGGGAAACAAGAATGTGTACCTGGGGCATCGTCGGTTTCTTCCGGAAAGGCACAACGTAAGAAGGAAAGGCAAGCATTTCAAAGGTTTGCCAGATCACCGGCCAAAGCCTAGACGGCCTACTGGGGATGTTATATATGATATGGTAAAGGATTTAAAAGTAATCTTTGGAAAGGGTCTTGGCGGACAATCTGTTCCAAATGATGCTGACGGACACGTGCCGATGTGGAAGAAGAAATCTATATTCTGGGAGTTACCCTATTGGAAAATCCTAGAGGTTCAGTCTGCAATCGACGTGATGCACGTGACGAAAAATCTCTGCGTGAACCTACTAAACTTCTTGGGCGTGTATGGGAAGACGAAAAATACACCGGAATCACGGCTGGACCAGCAACATATGCACGAACGAGACAACCTGAATGCAGAGAAGTATCAAGGTCCTGCCAGCTACGCTCTTACCAAAGAAGAGAAGAAGATCTTTTTTGAAGTACTAAACAGTATCAAGGTCCCATCAGGCTTCTCGTCGAATATAAAGGGAATAATTAACATGACAGAGTTGAAGTTTCAGAACCTAAAGTCTCATGACTGCCACGTGATTATGACACAATTACTTCCGATTGCACTGAGGGGGCTCCTGCCGGAAAATGTTCGAGTACCCATTGTTAAGCTATGTGCATTCCTCAATGCAATTTCTCAGAAGGTCATCAATCCAGTAACTCTGCCGGATTTACAGAAGGAAGTGGTCCTATGTCTTGTCAGCTTCGAGTTGGTGTTCCCACCCTCCTTCTTCAATATTATGACGCACCTCATAGTTCATCTAGTCGAAGAGATTTTCGTTCTCGGTCCCGTATTTCTACACAACATGTTCCCCTTTGAGAGGTTCATGGGAGTCCTAAAGAAGTACGTTCATAACCGTGCTAGGCCAGAAGGAAGCATATCCAAGGGCTATGGAACAGAGGAGGTCATTGAGTTTTGTGTTGATTTATTCCTGACCTCAAGGCAATCGGGGTTCCTCAATCACGCTATGAGGGGAGACTGCGGGGAAAAGGCACGCTGGGAAAGAAAGCAATAATATGTATGGACGGGCATTCTTATAGTCAAGCACACTACACGGTTCTACATAATTCCAGCTTGGTGGCTCCGTATATCGAGGAACATAAGAATATTCTACGTTTGAACTTCCCAGAGCAATCTAAATATTGGATTGATGAAGAACACGTGAAGAATTTCGGAGGTTGGTTGCGAACACGTCTCTTTAATGACAGCACTGTTGGAGAACAGCTATACTTGTTGGCCAATGCACCATCTTCGACTATATTGACTTATCAAGGGTATGAGATAAATGGAAATACATTTTACACGGCCAATCAAGATAAAAAGAGCACCAACCAAAACAGTGGTATCCGCTTTGATGCAACAAACAGCAATGGGCAAAGGACACATATTATGGTTACATAGAGGAGATATGGGAACTTGAATATGGACCATTTTTTAAAGTCCCATTGTTCAAGTGCAAATGGTTTCAACCTGACAGGCGGGGTACATGTAGACCCGAAGTACGGAATAACTACAGTGGATATGCAGAATCTTGGATACGACACCGAACCATTCGTCCTAGCCAGTGAAGTGGCTCAGGTTTTCTATGTGAAGGACATGTCTAGCAGACCGAAGAAAAGAAAAGATAAGCAAGCAGTGAATGAATCGTACGACGTCGAGCCAAAGCGCCACATAGTTCTTTCAGGGAAAAGAAACATCGTGGGAGTGGAGGACAAGACAGACATGTCAGAAGATTACAATAAGTTTGATGAAATTCCCCCCTTCACNTCCTGCCGGAAAATGTTCGAGTACCCATTGTTAAGCTATGTGCATTCCTCAATGCAATTTCTCAGAAGGTCATCAATCCAGTAACTCTGCCGGATTTACAGAAGGAAGTGGTCCTATGTCTTGTCAGCTTCGAGTTGGTGTTCCCACCCTCCTTCTTCAATATTATGACGCACCTCATAGTTCATCTAGTCGAAGAGATTTTCGTTCTCGGTCCCGTATTTCTACACAACATGTTCCCCTTTGAGAGGTTCATGGGAGTCCTAAAGAAGTACGTTCATAACCGTGCTAGGCCAGAAGGAAGCATATCCAAGGGCTATGAACAGAGGAGGTCATTGAGTTTTGTGTTGATTTTATTCCTGACCTCAAGGCAATCGGGGTTCCTCAATCACGCTATGAGGGGAGACTGCGGGGAAAAGGCACGCTGGGAAAGAAAGCAATAATATGTATGGACGGGCATTCTTATAGTCAAGCACACTACACGGTTCTACATAATTCCAGCTTGGTGGCTCCGTATATCGAGGAACATAAGAATATTCTACGTTTGAACTTCCCAGAGCAATCTAAATATTGGATTGATGAAGAACAGTTGCGAACACGTCTCTTTAATGACAGCACTGTTGGAGAACAGCTATACTTGTTGGCCAATGCACCATCTTCGACTATATTGACTTATCAAGGGTATGAGATAAATGGAAATACATTTTACACGGCCAATCAAGATAAAAAGAGCACCAACCAAAACAGTGGTATCCGCTTTGATGCAACAAACAGCAATGGGCAAAAGGACACATATTATGGTTACATAGAGGAGATATGGGAACTTGAATATGGACCATTTTTTAAAGTCCCATTGTTCAAGTGCAAATGGTTCAACCTGACAGGCGGGGTACATGTAGACCCGAAGTACGGAATAACTACAGTGGATATGCAGAATCTTGGATACGACACCGAACCATTCGTCCTAGCCAGTGAAGTGGCTCAGGTTTTCTATGTGAAGGACATGTCTAGCAGACCGAAGAAAGAAAAGATAAGCAAGCAGTGAATGAATCGTACGACGTCGAGCCAAAGCGCCACATAGTTCTTTCAGGGAAAAGAAACATCGTGGGAGTGGAGGACAAGACAGACATGTCAGAAGATTACAATAAGTTTGATGAAATTCCCCCCTTCACAGTGAAAATTGACCCAACCATCGCGTTGAATGATGAAGATTGTCCATGGATACGACGCGATAAGAAGAAAAAATGACAGACACGAAGAAGTGTTGAATGATGTTGATGTATTGTGGTCATTTGTAATAATTGGTAGAATTTTGTTTTGACTGTTAAAAAGTTGAGGGTTTTTCATTAAATATTTAAAATGTTAAATATATTTATCCTAACCTCGGATTTTATTAGTACAACGGTTTTACTCAACTCATCTATTTAAATGTTCAATATATATAACATATTCATATTTACATTTGAAAACATGTAAAGTTTATAAAATATGAACATTTGAAATAATGAAGAAAAAAATACAAACGGCCGTTTAGTCCCGGTCCGTGCTACAACCGGGACTAAAGGCCATTTTCGGGCCGCTGCGAAACTTAGCGCGCCAAAAAGCCCACCTTTAGTCCCGGTCCGTGACACCAACCGGGACTATAGGGGTCTTTAGTCCCGGTTGGTGTCACGGACCGGGACTAAAGGCCGATTTGAGCCTACTTGGTCCCTCTCCGCGGATTTCTTCCCCATTTTTGCCGCCAGGCCCAAGACGCAGACGCCTCCGGGCTCCTCTCACGCGACGACGCCGCCAGGCTGCCAAAATCTGGCCGCCGCCGCCGCCGTCGCTCGCGTCCCTCTTCCTCGCCGCCGTCCCCCGCGCGCTCCGCCTAAGGTACGGCCCTCTCAAACTCTAGATCGGCGCGGCGGTGGTCCGATGGCACGAACCCTAGCTAGAATCGGCGGCGGCGGTGGTCCGATGGCACGAACCCTAGCTAGAATCGGCGGCGGCGGTGGTCCGGTGACCTTAAATCGGCGGCGGGGACAGTTCATAGATCGGAAAGGACATTACATTACTTAGTTCATTACATTTAGGGGGGGGGGGAGGAGGGAGGTCCTAGCTAGTCCTCGTCGCCCTCCTCGTCGGAGAGGACGACGTACGGTGGTGCCTCCCACAGATGCGCCGGCGGCTGCTGCTGCTGCTCCATGGGGACGTCCCGCGGCGGCGTCCCTGGCTCCTCCAGGATGGCGTCCTGGGGCGGCGGCGGCGGCGGCGGCAGCGGCAGCTGGGGCACAGTCGTGAATACCCACGACTGCCCGAACAGCTCCGGTGGGAATCCCACCGGCTCCTGGTACTCCTCCTCCGGCGGGTCGTAGGCCTCCTCCTCCTGGACGAGGGCCTGCACCCAGTCCAGCCCCGGCTGTCCCTGTGGCGGAGGCGGGGGTGGAGGCGGTCCCTGCGGCGGCAGACCGTGCGGCGGCGGCGGCGGCAGTGCGTCCTGCACCACCATCTCCCAGCGGCGGCGCTCGTCGTCGACGAAGGCCTGCCGGGACGCCGCCATGGCTGCCTTCAAGGCGTCGTCGATGTCGTCGTCCTCCTCCATGGGGGCGGCCTCGCCGTCGGAGTCGACCTCCAACCATTGGTCGAGGTCGTCCATCCCCTCCGGGAGCACCGGGTACTCCGTGCGCTCCACCGGCGGCACCGGGGCCGGCGCGAAGTAGCTCCGGCGGCGCTCGTCGTGCTCCTCCCGGAACCATTGGTCCCAGTAGGGGGAGCCCGGCGCGTACGCCGGGTCGTCGAGGAGGTGATTGGGGAGGAGGCTGCGCCGGCGTGCGATCTCCACCGCCCTGGCCGTGGGGTCGGTCGGGATCGGCGGCACCGGAATCCGTTGCGGATTCAGGTGCCAGTTGTCCGGGAGGTGGACGTCCGACCAGCGCACCGGCACGGCGTTCTCCCAGTGCCACTGCGCCTCCTCCACCCGGACGTACCGGCGGTAGCGCGCCGTCGGCTTCTTCTTCTTGGCGGCCGGCCCGCCGGCCTGCGGACCGGCACGACGTGGGTCCGCGCCGACGATGCGCACTCCGCGCGGCGCCGACGGTGGTGGTGGTGGAGGAGGAGCAAGGGGAGGCAGTCCAGCGCCCCGGCGACGGCCGGAGCGGCCAGAGCCCGAGCCGCCGGACTCGGACTGGTGCTTGCCGCCTGGCCACCACCGCTTCGACATTGCTCCGGCTCCGGCGAGGGCGAGGGCTAGGGCTAGGACTAGGGCTAGGGCACGTTCGATGGAGTGTGGGGAGGGCGGCGGGGCTAGCTGTGTGAGGTCTCCATCGCGTACGGCCGGGGTTTAAAAAGGACGGGGGCCGCGTCCACCGTGGCCAGCATTGACTGCGGGACGGGAAGCCGAGGAGGCCGTCCAGTCGCTGGCAGGTGGGCCAGGAGCATTGACTGCGGGGCTCGGACGGTTGGGTAGCGGGGGAGACGAGGGAACGTGGCGGTCGGGTGCCGGTTCCCACGCGCGACGTGGCCGAGTGGGCTGACCGCGCGGCGGTTGGGTGGCGGGGTGGCCGGGTCGCTGGCTGGTGGGCCAGCCTTGACCACGCGCTACTGGCCAGTGGGTGGACGCGGGGGCTGGATTTTTCTAAGGGACCAGCCGCTACTGGCCAGGTGCCGGGCAGGGTGCTGATTTTTCTAAAGGACCAGCCGCTAGCCAGGTGCCTGGCCCTATTTTTTTTTCAGGACCAAGGGCTGTCATTTTATGTGACAAGTTGCACAATGCCACCCCTAATTATTTTGGGGTGTCATTTATGTGTAATTCTATGTCAAAAAAATTACAAACACATATAATTGATTGCAGGTACATTGAGCTATGGCGGACATTCCCTTAATTAGAGACGAGGAGCATGAAGATAAAATGCAACGAATAATCTATGCGAGTGCCCGTGAAGAAGGCGGTGGAGATGATGATGGACAACAAGGCGGTGGAGAAGATGATGGACGACAAGGCGATGAAGATGATGATTTCAGCTCACAATTTCTGAACGACTGCGGTGAGGGACTCCAGTTTGACGATGAAGCGCCCTTAACGACAAACTCCGGCGAGGTATATACATATATTATATAGGCTGACAATTGATCGATCGATCATGTATATATATGCATTTGTTAATTGCACGTGTTAATTAACGATTCATTTTCCAGCCCTCTGGATCGAGCAAATCTGTAAATAATGTTCCTCCTCGAGGCCTGACGAAGAGGATGGCCAGCGATGCTCCGAGGCTAACGATAGAGGAAGTTTCTCAGAGTGGCGAACCGCTGGCACCCATAGCGACCTGTCGTAAATTTGTAAATCAAGCTGGAGTCATTGTTAGGGACATTCTCCCGATCACCATTGCAGAATGGCATAAGCCGAAGGGTGTGGATGAGGATGATGCTTCTTATGTCCCTGATCATACGAAAGAATTGCTTTTCGATACGCTCATGATACATTTCAACATACCAGAAGGCAAGACGGAGAAAGTGAAGGAGTGGACTCTTAAGAAGATGGCCACACAATTCCAGAGCTGGAAGAAAACACTATGGAGAAAGTATGAAGATGAAGATCCAGCTAATTTCACCGGAGCACTCGAGAAGATAAAACATTCCTGGCCCGCATTCAAGGCGTACAAGAATTCCTCTACTGCCGTGGCTCGATCGGTCGTAAATAAGAGAAATGCTGGGAAGAAGGAATACCACCATAGGTTGGGTACAGGTGGCTACAAGTCTGCCATTCCCAAATGGTTAGCCTTTGAAGCGGAACTGGTTGCTAAAGGGATCACTCCACAGACTTTGAACTGGCCCGAGAGGGCCAAGTTTTGGTTGTTCGCGCATGGCGCAGTGTTGGACTCAGAGACGGGGTTGATTGTTGCAAAGGGAAAATGGAAGAAAAAGGTTGAAACAATCGTTCCGTTGCTTATTGACGCAATAGATAAAGTTCGAAAGGGAGAGTACCATCCCGAGAGAGAGAACGACGAGCTGACACTCGCACTGGGGAATCCCGAACACAACGGACGATTACGAGGCTTTCCCGGCGGTACCAACTTGAAGGAAGGGTTTCCGGACTGTGCTGACAGTTATAGAAGCCGTGGGAGAAAGAAGCAGAAGGAGTTAGACCGTTTATCAGAATTGGAGCGCATGGTTTCCGGACTGCGCTGTCAGATTGACTCAATCAGCCAGCACCGGGCACCTGATCAACAGCAGCAACAAGTCGACGTCGTCGTCCAAGAACCGCGAAGAAGCAGCGTGGGTTCCACGCCGCTACAAGTATCTGCCGCAATAATAGAACAGCCGGCGGCTCACTACCCCGTGGATGATATCACGGAGAAGACGGAGTGTGAGCTTCATATGTTAATGAAGAACATATCCTTCAAGGTGGCGGTCGGCTATGCGTTACCAAACGAACCTGGAGCAAGCTACCATCTTGGTCAGATTCCAGCTGGCTATGCTCGTGTCGGGGTGGATGCTATTATACCGGGATTTGAGGCACTTGAGCTTGACTATCCTGGAGGTGACGATGAGACGACACTGGGACAAGTCAAGCACGGTTTCGTTCTATGGAACAAGAAATACATCGTGCTTCCAGGCTCAGCACCAAGGCCACCGACTCCTCCAAGTAGAAGTCCACCACCTACAAGTCCACCCTTCCTACCCCAGAGGGACCCCAGCGCGAGTCCGTCTCCATCTCCAGCTACACCAGTACGGTCTCCATCTCCAGCTACACCAGCACGGTCTCCATCTCCAGAGCCAGTCCAGCGGTCTCCGCCTTATAAGTGGTTTGATGCGAAGAGGGCCGTTAATGGTTCGCCTCCTAAGAAGAGACAGAAAAAGCCGCGAAAAGTGAAGACTCCTGAGAAGTTACCTTACGAGAGGACTGTCGAGGAATCCGAAGCCATCAGGAGGGCCGAGGTTACAGCCCATTTTACAAAGAAACCGCCCCCGGAAGAACTACCCAGCATCAAAGGGCTTCCTCGTGACAAACTACATCACACTATTAGGTGCTTATACAACCCTCCACCAAGGCCGTCATCAGACTATGAGCGCTCTATTGAAAAGTCATACGACTCGGTGTTGGAGAACCGGAAATGCGGGAAACAGATAGCCCAGCTGGGACAACAAGCTACGCAATCGCTCCCTCCGCTTAAGGTACTTACCGACAAAGACGCCCACCGTATGGTACCTCAGGGAAGTGTCCGCCACTTCCCTGAGGAACCTTATAGGGTGCCTTATCAATATGTTCAAGGCAAGTCTTTGGTCACAACTGAGGTGGTCAAGTTACTACCAACAAGGATGCGTCAGTTGAATTCATGGTACATGAAAGTCGCAAAGAAAGGTATAATAGGTATCATGGCAAAAGTTAGAAAGGAGGAACACTTCTACGATGACTACGGTGTGCAAATTGATTTCTCCGAACTTTTCCAATTATACAATGGTTTACCCCTCGATAAAGCAATCATCAGTATCTTTTGTCTGTAAGTTATTTATTTTTGTAATTTAATTAAGTCTTTATATATATATATATAGCTCACAGCACATTCTAATTTTGGTACGCTATTTGTGCAGAAAGAAGATGATCGACTACAAAAGGGAAATAATAAAACCGGTGGAGATTGGTTTCATGGACCCTAATGTTATTCATGAAGTGAGCATAAGGGAGAAACCACAAGTTGTAAAGGGAGTAATGATAGAGGCTTTTAAGCGACACCAAGACAAAAAAGAAATATTTCTTCCTTACAACTTCAGGTAAGTGTTACTAATTGCTTGTACACATTCTATTTTTGCTCACCCGGTATCTTAAGTCTAATTGATGAGTTATATGCGCATGCCTCTGTATGTAAATTTGCAGCTACCACTTTATTCTCGTGGTCATTAGATATCACCAGGGAATAATTGAAGTCTACGACTCATTAAGGAGAGACCCTAAAGAGTACAAGAGCTTGTTTGATGTCATGAAAGAGTAATTTAAATTCTTATCACATTACTATACCGACCTCTCTTTCATTCATTTCGTGATATCAAGTAATTAATTAATAACAGATGTTTTGTTCTTTCTTTGTTGAGTAGAGCATGGCAGACATTCGTCAAGGAAGTACCCGGTAAATGGCACGAGAAGCTGGTATGGACTCTGAACCAAGTAAGTAGTACTATACCTATATCCATGAATTAATGTAGTTTGCAATACCATTACCAAACTTAATGTGTTGAATTCTATTCTCGAACAGTGGTGTCTGGAACAGCCAAAAGGGACCCTCTTATGTGGGTACTACGTTTGCGAGTACATTCATAGGATGACTTATGAAAAATTTGAAAATCGAAGAAACGCAGAGGTACGTAATTATACATTGTTCACAAGTTTTTTTTGACAAAATAATATGCATATCAATTGTGTGGAGTTTCATTCATAATTGTTTAATTTTCTCCTTCTTTTAAAGATTGTAAGGAAGCGGGCCGGCCTCCTACCAGATGACCGTATAAGAGCAATTGGGGAGGAGCTGGCGGGATTTCTTCTTGATGATGTCATACCTGAAAATTCAGAGCACTATTATCTACATATATAAATGTACTATGATTTCATGCATGTATAATTAATGCATTTGAGTACTTTGTGTACGGAAACGTGACGACAAATTCATGTGTTACAATTAATTTGTAAGTGTGTTATATATATGCATCAACGTGTGATCATAGTACAATATAATTTATATCGACGTATCGACGTGTTTCCGAAACTATCCAAAACCCCGGCACTAAACACAGTACACAACACCCGGTCCGTGCAATTCTGAAAAAATTATAAAAGAAAAAAAAAAGGCCTAACGGTAGTCCCGGTCCGTAACACGGACCGGGACTAAAGACATCCAGCCCGCGGGCTCGCCCGTGGCCACGTGGGAGGCACTCTAATCCCGGTTCGTAGCCAACCGGGACTATAGGGGGGGGGGGGGGGGCTCTAGTCCCGATTTGGTAGTCCGGGTTGCCCAGCCGGGACTAGAGGCCGTCTGGAACCGGGACTACTGCCCCGTTTTCCACTAGTGCTAGTCGTCGTGACTCGTGAGCCACGACTCACGAGTCACGAGCTCACGATGACCCGAAGCTCGGCATCAAAGATGAAAATAACGAGACCGAGGAACGATTGAAGTCATCGTCACTACCGCACGTGAGGCGATCCTTTGTTGAATACTTAGCCTAAGAGTTGTGCAATTTCCATTTATTTAGGCATTTACATGAGGTTTGTGGTAGTTTGACGAAGTTACTATTGTGAGGCATGCATATTCAGTTTTTTTTTATATTTTCTAGTGAGTTTGTTCGGTTACGATGTGTAGCTTTGCGTGACTTTTAAAAAAATGGCTTCGTTGTGCATCAATCAAATCGAAGTTAGGGGTAATTCTCATTTTTGAAAAAAAAGTATAATTAATTTCCTTAATAGAAAAGCAAATTTAAACATTTGATCTGGTCTTTCTCTTGTTGGATATCTCATAAACAGTTTCCCATGAAAATAAAGTGCCGACTCTAGGAGGTGACAACTCCAACACCACGTAACCCAGTTATGACCAGGAGTTCCTATTAGCTCTTGTCTGTAACCATCCTACTCCCACCATGTTTCGTTCATGTATACACAAAAAAAACTATAACCCATTATTCTCTCTCACAACTGTATAATATTATCCAAGTATTTATGCACCTAGATAATGAATAATAAAAAATGCATTTTTATGCATCAATTATGGATCTACTGTTCCTTCTAAAGGATCACCCTGTCGAGTAGTATTTTGACCTACTAACCACGGTGACATGACTAACTTAGAAGCTTCAGAACCTCATAGGATGATAAAATTGACCCTCATCACAGCCAACGACCACAAGCACGCGAGACAAATTAGTAAGTACTATCATTCAACCAATAAAGCATGGCTCAATGTGCATCCGCCATGTGATATAAAGCAGCATACAACAAACATGATGTTATCACATAATTATAGTAGGTTTTACATTCCAGAAAATAGAGAAGAAGAGAGAAGAATTCGCTACCATGTTTTGAACCCGACCTTTTGGAAATGAGGCAAAAATATTAGCAGCTTGGGTTGTGGGCTTCGGAGGCCTCAGGAATACAAATATTTGCCGTTCGGATGATGTATGGATACTTGTTCGTTCCACGGTGTCGCGCTGAGCTTTTAGCTCCAGTAGCTGAGGTCACCTGAGCGCCTGAGCGTGCTGTCCTGCTCATTCCGACATGTACATATCCAACAGGTAGACCACACTTATACAAGAGCTTAGTGAAGTTGCGCACTAAGATTATAGGCGATAAGCCCCAATCTTCATAGGGTCAGTTTTGTTTGGAATGCAAGTAATAAGCTCTTTTCTAAGCTTTTAGCTGCCTGCCTAGATTGGGAGAATTTGTAAGAAGTAACGAGTCATCTTTTATCAAAGGAAGGAGTTTGCATGATTAAATTTCGTACTTATCAGGAAAGTGGCAAGGAAAAGGTGTGCTTGTTAAGCTAGATATCATCTCAAAAGCTTTTGATCACCTGTTTTGATCCCTCCTTTTTGAGGTGCTTCATCAGTTGTTTTTCATCCCTTGCCTTTGTTGGTTTGCATTTTTTTCTTTCATCTGCTATTTCAAAGGTGGTATTCATAGAAGATCTTTCATGCATGCCAGAGGCTTTAGGCAAGGTGATCATGTCTCCCCTATACCATTTGTGATTGCTATCGTGATCATGTCTCTCCCCTTTACCATTTGTGATTGCTATGATGATCATGTCTCTCATATACCTTTTGTGATTGCTATGTTGGATATGTGTCCGACGCCTGCCAAAACGGTCATTTAGAGGGTGCCTCGCAGAATGTAACACTATTTGGGCCTTCTCCATCGCGCATCACTCTCGTTCTTATGCCGCACCAAGACCCAACCTTGCGTACCCAACCGATCGAGGTCTTCGCTAAGACCCTGTTTAGTTGGGCTTAAATTTGGCTTTGTTGGCTTATAAGTCACAAAGTACGTAACAGGTGATTTTGATTTTGGTTTTAATTTATACCATCATGCAACAATATGGAGTTAAAAACCAAAAGTCAAAACCATCTATACTTTCGTTGCTTATAAGCCAAAGTGCAAAAAAATCAGAAAAAGCCCAACTAAACAGGCCCGGCCCTAAGTCTCCTAGGCGTCTTGGAGCCACTCCTCGCGAGTTACGGCTCACCAGATCCCGTCCCTGACGTAAAAAAAGAAAAAGAAAAAAAGAAAGATCGAGAGCCACGTCTAGGCTGCATCGGGTTGCTTCGACAGTTCGACGTGAGTCCTGAATCATCCAGATCGACCGGCCAGGCAGCAAATTCCAAACCGGATTATGGCGTGCGGCGCACGGCCTAACACTGCATTACGTTGATATAAACGAAAAAGAACTTGTGGAGCAGAAGAAGAAACAGAGAGACAAAAACCAGAGTCAGACCAACCAAGGAGACAGAAACCCTAAACCCCCGAATCCCCAAACCTCCGCTCCGCTCCGATCGGCCATGGCGACTACGCCGATGCAGATGCTCAGGAGCTTCTGGGACACCCAGGTCATGGACGAGGAACAGTGGACGATCAACTACGTATGCACTCTCCCTCTCCGCTCCCTACCGGTGCTTTGCTCTTCGTTTTTCTCTGTGCGATTCCGCCGGTAGATGTAAATTGCTTTGGTGCGTCTGCACGTAGTAAGAGATCTGGTTAATTTGCTTTGTTCATCGCGAATAATTTGTTCGAGATTTGTTGCTGTGTATGTTTCCGGACAACAAGCGATCAAAAGAATTATGTGTTTCCTTCCCTCGTCAACTCTCTGCATGTACAAGTTCAGCGGCAAGCAATTTGATGCAAATCTAGTGTCTGCCTTCTTGTCCCTGCAACAGAACATTACATATATAGTCGCTAGGATGAAATTTTCAGTTTCTTTGCAAGGCCCAGTGACAGGAAATAATCGTTGCTGTTTATGCAAGAAAACATTGTTTTAACAGTCGAAAGACCTGGTCTGGTCATCTGCAATCTTGCCTACCACTGTATGTCAGTAGCATGTTACCCGCCAGAAAAAAAAAAGTAGTATGTTATTGTGCGTTAGTGTAGCTGCTGCTTAGGAAATCAAGAGAATCTCATTAACTTGCCCGTGAGAATTCTACTACCGGGTTATGCTCTCAAGTTCCTGTCAATAGGTCTTGCAAACATAAATTTAAAATTTCACTACATCTGTCTGGGTGATAAGCTCAAATTTGGCAGCTTGAGGATTGCAAATGCTGTGCATCTCGAGGGATGAGTTTTTTTAAAATATCTTTGTTTTATCTTCGTTGATAGTTTATAGCTGTCTCTTTTGCTAGTTATAAACATTGACCCCAAATTTTTTGCACCCGACGGTAGTGGGACATCAAACACTATTACATGGGTAAATTTCAGTCAACAGTGATTCTATGTTTGTTTGTAATCTTTCTCATGTTTCATGAACATTGTAATGCTAACTATACTATTTTTGCTGCTTTTGATTTACAGAGAGTGCTAAAGGCAGCGGGGCTTTTTGCTGGATCAATTTTTCTGATGCGCAACTTAAATGTTGAGTACATCTTTGCAGTTTAAGGCTGTGTGGCGGAGCAGACAAACGAGTGGTTCCATGCTGTTTAACACTGTCTGCCGTATCATCAGCCTCGTGGAATATCTTTTTGTAGTCAGACCTGTGGTATAAGTTGGTATTTGAGACACATATTTTTAGGTAGTAGGGTATGAGCTGGTTCTCTTGGTATATGTACTGAGCACTTGCTTGTGTTTTATAAATTCAGCTGCAGTTTGTCGTTAGGTCAACACAAGTCTGCAATTGTGTCTAAGATTGGCAGAAGATGACTTGTGCTTACCAGCAAATTGCCGCTCCCATCAACTTCGTTCTCCTCACTTGATACTTCCCTTTGTGACAATGAAAACAAATCAAACCGTTTTGGCAACAAAAAAAAAGCTTAAAGTTTCCTGATCATGTACTTCTGCTACCATGAATTTGGTCAAGTAGCTTGCATACATCAGCAAAAGAAAACTTGCCGGCACAAACTTGATTGCACTTAAATACTCCAGTAGAGCAAGAAGAGTAAGGTTTGTAATGAAGCACCAACCACCTGACTCTACATTACATCAGATATTGAGGGTCCCAAGTCCAATGCAAATAAATACAGATCAGGACAGGTGCAGAGAAGAAGCTCGCCAGCTCCGGCCGTCCGGCGGAGATGCGATGCACCTCGGCAGCAGCAGTAGGTCACAGCCCAATGCAAAGGCGTAGCAGGCAGGACTAGAGATCTTACTTTCCCAAATATTACCTGTACATTAGCCGACTCGGTATCCCAAATAGACGAATGGACCATCCCTTATGAAGGTTAGGTGCCAATCAAATAGAAATGATTGAGCTCTTGCAAACTAAGAGACGGCACAGGGCAGTGTTGGATACAGCACATGTACCTTCAAAGCAGTGAGCATCAAACATCATAACTTCTTCAAAGAAGATATATATACATAACCCTGACTCTTAGTATGCAAAGGTAAGCCTTCACTGAATAGGTGGCTAAGGTGCAACTAGTTTCACCAAGCATTTGAGAAGCACGTTAAATGTGTTGACAGGATCTCATAATAAAAAAAGACAATTAAACTTCCATCACCCAGCACATCAGCAAGCACGTAAGCCCGTACAGTGGTAACCAACAAACAACCTACCAAATAACATTCGTAGCTTCTTGATTATAAATCTTGCTACGATAGTTCCCATACATAATACATGGGCAAAAGAAAAACTTGTGGGCATAAAGTTTATGCAGTTCATAGAGTTTGCACTATGCATAATGCAGAAGCTGAGAAGGACACTAGAGCCACAACAGCAAGGTTTGTAAGAAAGCACCAAACCAACTAACTCTAGAGTCATCAGATGAAGCATTCAGAACAGCCCGTAGAGGTGAAAATAGGGCATGTGGAACAAGGCTTTGTTTGGATCAATCTGTATTTGTTAAGAGACTATGGCCATCACAATGGGAACTCCCGAGCAACTTGCCCTGTCTCTTAGTATAAGAAGATAACAGTGAGCTTATTCCCTACAGCTAAACAAATAAAATTGACTTACTATACTAGATCTACTAACTATATAAAAGACCAACCTTTTGGGGAACGGAGAGGCGCTCGGCTACTGTTGCGAGCAACAGTAGCTACTGTAGCGCTACAGTAGCTACAGTACCGGCGATCCCGGCCGTCGGCCGGCGATCGGACGGCTCCCAGCACGCGTCGATGACGCTTTTGCAAAAAAAACCCTCCAGAAGCCTCAAATAGAACCCGCGGTCCATGAACTAACGCAGAGAAGGACCTTATTGCAATTCCAAAAAAATACGGGGACTTTTTCGTAAAACCGTCAGCACACTCCCCCTCCCCTTCCTCTCTCCCGCGACGCGGACGTCGCCGCCGACGCGCCGCGCCGCCGCCACGCCCCTCCCCGCACGCATCCGAGCATGCGGGGAGCTCCGCCGCCGCCGCCTCTCCCTCCTCGCCGCGGATCAGCTGCCGGGGCGCCGCGAGCGCGCCATAATCGCCGCCGCCGTGCTCTGCGTCCTCCGAAGATCCGGCGCCGTGGATTGGTCGCCGCCGGCGACTCCGGCGACCATATGGCTCGCCCCGCCGCCCGTTAGGCTCCCCTCCGCCTCCTCTGGCGACTCCGCGCGGTCCAAGGACTGCGCGCGAGCTCCTCCGGTCGAGCGCGAGCTCGGAGAGCTCCGCGTCGCCGTCCATGGCCGTGCTTACGTCAGCCGACGTCATGGTGGGCCGGGCTGGCCAGGCCGGCTTGCTAGCTGGGCCGGGCTGCTGTGCAGCTCGGCCGGCCCTTTTTCTTTTTTTTCACTCTGTTTTTGTTTTCCTTTTTTTTTCTCTCTGTTTTTATTTTCCTATTTAAAAATCTTTTACAACTTGCAAAATACAACTCCAAATAAACAATTTCTAAAAATCAAAATGTTCATTTCAAATACTTCGGGACCTTTTCCAATCTATTTGAAATCCACTGTATAAAATTTTAAAAAAATATATATATATTACATGCATTTCAAAATCAAAATGTTCATTTCAAATGCTTCGGGACCTTTTCCAAACTATTTGAAATCCACTGCATAAATAAGGAAAATATTACGTGCATTACAAAAAAAAACATATTAAAAAAAAACAATTTTTTCCCAAATTAAACGCAACAAACTTACACAAAAAAAGCCACTATATTATAAAAAAAAACAGACGACTATTTCAGAAAAAAATGGAAAAAATACATGCTTAGAAGCAAATATGTTTCAATATTCCAAATTGGTTAATATTCAAAGAATAAATGCTGGTTGTTTGTGCAACACAATCAAAATTCAACAGAGACTTAAATACCTTGAAATTTGAAAAAAAAAACACCCCAACTTGAACAACTTGGAATGTTCAAACATGTTTTTGTTTTCTATGAACTGGTAGCATTTTTTTGTGATAATTTTTTCATATTCCAATTTGATAAATACTTGGATGTAATCTAAATAAACTTCCTCTAAATGTAACATCCAAATGAATAAATATGTATTTTTCACCCATCGTGGACTTAAATTACATTTTAATGGAAAAATAGAAACATATTCGAACATTCACATTCGCTAAAAAAGAGAGAGAGATACTCCAACAAAAAAATATATTAACATGCTCACAAAAAAAGAACTTACTCTAAATATGGAATTCAATTCAAAGAAATTGCAAACGTGCTTGACCCTTCCAAGACACCAAATATTTAAATATTCTACAAAAAGATATGAAAAAAAAATCTAAAAAAAAACTACCTACTCACAACGAAATAGAAACATTTTCGATTTCGTAAAATAGTTGGATGTAATCTAAATAAATTTTCTCTAAATATGACGTCCAATTGAATAAATGTGTAATTTTCATCCATTGTGGACTTAAATTACATGTTAACGAAAAAAAGAAACATAATCGAACATTCCAATTCGCTTAAAAAAAAACTACAAAAAAATATATATATCAACATGCTCGCAAAAAAAAATACAACTATTTACAACTAAATTAAAACATTATTTGTGGCAAAAAAAATGCTCCAACTATACGAAGTTGAATTTTAAAAAATACTCTAACTGTGGAATTCAAACTAATAAATGTGCATTTCCACTCAACATGGACTTAAATTGGAAATTAATAATGGTAAAAAGAAAAAATCCAAATTGCTTAAAAATTGGAGATACTTCAAAATAAATCAACATGTTCACATAACTAAGTGCCAACTATTTACAGTAAAATCCAAATGCACATCCTTTAAATGTGTGAACATGAATTTAATAAATGCTCATATATTGCATTTCCTCTAATAATGGACTTAAACTGAACATTCCAATTTGGTTAATATTCGGATGAAATCTAAATGAACTTTCTCTAAATATAGAATTCAACCACTATTAGTGGATAAAATGTTTCTTTCACTTCACAATCCCAACTAATTCACTTAAGAGTCAGTACATAAAGATTTTATTTCATTTCTTCGATTTGTTCTCCTCTTCTAAAGTTATAGCTTTCGTGCTACCTTCATCGATGTTACCCACCAAATAAAAATCCTGTTCGGGTAGGCCAACTATAGCTGGCCAAACGGGTCGGCCCGGCACGGCACGGCCCGGCACGCGGCCGGCACGGCCCGTGAAAGGCACGGCCCGTTAGGCACGTTAGCCAATCGTGCTGTGTCGGGCCGGCCCACGGGCCTTGAATCAATTCGTGGCACGGCACGGCGGCCCGTCAACGGCCCGGCTGGCACGTCAGGCACGGCCCATTTAGCGTAAATGTGGCCCAAAAATTGAAAAAAATAAAAATAGGTAAAAAAATTAAAAAAAGCTAAACGGGCCGTGCCGTGCCGGCCCGCGTGCCTCAAACGGGAGCTGGGCACGGCACGGACCGGGCCCGTGCCGGGGCACGGCCCGTTAAGATCCGTGCCGGGCCGTGCCCGTGCCGTGCTTTAAAAACCATGCTTCGGGCCGGCCCGCGAAGCACGGCCCATTTGGCCAGCTATAAGGCCAACTAATTCTCCGGAAAGGATTAGTTGAAATCCCCTAATGGTTATAAACATATTCAAACATTCCAGCTTGCTAAAAAAATGAAATACTCTAAAATATATCAACATGCCCACAAAAAATGAAGGCCAACTATTTGCACAAAAAAACAAACATTTTGAATAAGCCAATATTTGAATGAAATCCAAATGCAGAACCTCTAATTATGTGATGTTGAAATTTTAATAAATGCTCATGTAATGCATTACCCCTAATAATGAACTTACATTGAACATTTCAACTTCGTAAATATTTAGATGTAACCTAAATAAACTTTCTCTAAATATGACATCCAATTGAATAAATGTGGATTTTCCACCCATCGTGGGCTTAAATTATATGTTAATGAAAATAAATAGAAACATATTCGAACATTCCAACATGGTAAAAAAAACGACACTTCAAAATATATCAACATGCACAGAAAAAAATAAATGCAAATATTTACAACAAAAATACAAACATACTAAAAATAAAAACATGTTCGAACAAAACAAAACTAAAAAAAAATGTAAAAAAAAACACCAAGGGCGTGGCGTGACGCCACGCCAAATTCAACGAACGGCGATCGCTCGGCTACTGTTGGGAGGAACAGTAGCTACGGTGCTGCGATCCCGGCCGTCGAACGGCGATCCGACGGCCAGCATAGCGCGTCCGTGACGCTTTTGCAAAAACAACCCTCCCGAAACCGAAAATCGAACCCGCAGTCCAACATGAAACGCAGCAAGGGATCTGTTTGCGATTCCGCGAAAACACAAGGACTTTTCTACAATTGTGTGGACTTAAATAAAAAAAGGATATTCTAAGTTGTTGGAAATTTGGATAAAAATCGACACCAATTTCCAACAAAATTCAAGATTTCCAAAGTACATAAAATATGCAACCTACTTATAGCAGAAAATACAAAAAAATGAACACTTCCAAATTAGTGAAAATTTTAGAAAAAGTAGACGACAAAATCCAATGAATTTTAACATTTCCCAATTAGTCAAAATTTAAAGAAGCAATTTAGTGAAATTTTCGATAAAATAGACGACAAATCTCGACAAATTAAGTCATTTTAAAATACAGCGGATGCGGCGTATGCTAAAGAAAAAAAATTGGAATATACAAATGTTGTCACTATTTGGAATTAATTCAAACGCACCTTCCCTAATTTGAATTCAAATGTTATCTCTATTAAAAAGTAATTCTAATGCATCTTCTCTTAATTAAATTAAATACTCCCGCCGAAATACAAACATGTTCAACCATTTCACACTATTCAAAGATAATCTTCCCAAGAACATTTCGAACAAATTACATACAAACAGGTTATGCTGAAGGACAACAAAAAGGAATACTCAATTTTTTCAAACAAAACCACCTGAAAAATATGAATAACATATCCAACCGATCAGAATAAATAAATACTTGCTACTTATGGAAAAAAATGTTTTCAAATTCCAAAAAATGTATAACATTTCGCAAAAAAACCCTTCTTATAAATATATTAAAGGTAAATTTTTCCACAAATGCTTGACTAAAAGAATAATTGCATAGCATACAAATTCATATCCCCTAAATGTAGATTGAATTTCAATTGCATCTAAAAAATATCAAAAAATGTATTTCCTTTAATTATTCAGCTAAAATAAGCATGTGCTACAAATTAAAAAAAAAACAAATTTCCGCACTTCCTAAAAAAAAGATATTTTCCAATTTTTGAAATTTACCACACGCCCCATATGACAAGATTCCAAATTCGAAAAACCTTCAAAAATTCCAATGGCTTCCAAATTTGATCATTTGAAAGCCAACAAAAAAAAAGAATGGCTTCCCACTTTCACCAATTTTTCAAAATTCAAACAAGTTATAAATAAATATCTCCGAATATATCCAAGGGAAAACACGAGTAATGTTTGAAAACAATTAGCAAATTGCATACAAACAAGTTATGCTGAAGGACAACAAAAAGGAATACTCAATTTTTGTCACCATTTAAAGGTAATTAAAACGCATTTTTACTAAATTCAATTGAATATAGAACCCGAAATACAAATATGTTCGAACATTTCGAACAAAAAAAACTACAAACATTCCATAAAATATATCGAGAGTGCTAAAAAAAATTACATACTTATATCAACTTACAAAATATATTCAGACATTTTCAATTTAGCCAGTTTTTTTTCCACCATACAAATACACATTCCCCAAGAAAACGGAAATCAAATTCAAATAGATTTTCTAATTCCAATTAAATATTGACTTTGAAATACAAATATGTTTGAACATTTCAAATCACTACAGACTTCAATAACCTACACAATATATTAAAAAAAATACCAAAAATTGCTGTCTACTCATACCAAAAAAATAAAAAAACATATTCGAACAATTCAATTTGACTAACATTTTGCTAAACAACAAAACAAAAATATTATATAAAAAAAACAAGGGCGTGACGCCACGCCAAATTCAACTAGTAACAGAACAAAGGTAGGACCCTTCAATAACAATTAACAAATATGTGGAGAGCACTGAAGCATGTTCATGTGTTCAGAATACCATGGATATAAACAGAGGTAACATAGATTGTAAAGTCCAAGAAAACATAAACCTAAGCCACAATAGATGGTCTAAAATCGTCTAGCAATGGCATAAAAAAGTAAGCCTAGAAATTTTGACATAGTGGCAGTAAAGCATTCATCAGTCAGCAATTCAACAACATCAACACGAAGATTATCTACCTCATAGTATTGCACACATGCGCAATACTGGCTTTACTTTAAATGTAGTAGAATTTGCATATTTCTTATATATATGAGACCAAGCATAGAATGGACATGTTGCTGCCAAATAACAGTCATAAATTTCCTGAGCCTAACTCTTGCAACCATCAATTCAGCTAAGTAGTTTGCAAACATAATTCAAACATCAACAAAATAGTACTAGTTGAGAGCACAAACTTCATCCAGTTCATAGAGACACTAGAGCAACAAGGACTAAGCATCAGATGAAAGACCAAGCATTCAAATCACCCTGCAGCACTGAAAAGAAGCTATGTTGAACAAGGCTTTGCTTGATCCTATGCGTAGCTGGCAAGCTGATACTTGCATCCAACTGCGAACTTGCAAGCAATCTCCCCTCAGTGTCAACAAGAAACAGCGTTTGTTTCTTGTTGTAGAGGACAAACACATCTCCCTCCTTGTGTACAACCACCACATCCCGACTCTCATACTCCCCGACCTTTGCCATGGTATTTATGGGACCAGACCTTGCTATCATAGTCCTGCGCCACCCAGATATCAACGGTTGTCATCCTATCATTACAGCTGTAGACGCCGAGTGTGCCATCCACCTCATACAGATACGCTGTTCTTGTCCGAACGACTGGACTGCGCATCATACGGAACGACTCGGTTGTGGTGTCGAACACTGTTATCATATTGCCACTCCGATCCTTGATCAGAGGGTACGGCCACCAACTCCAATGCAGGTTACCATTGACCAGGACAGGTGCCTCGAAGAAGCCCGCCTGCTCCGGCGGACGCCCGATGCACCTCGGCCGCAGCTGGTTGCAGCCCAATGCGAAAACGTAGCAGGGATCGTTCTCGCAAAACATCGGCTTAACCCTCATGTGCAGTAGCAGCCGGTACTCGCCGCTAGGAGGATGCCGGTATAGCCCAGTGACATCAAAGTCATGTATCTCCGGGACTTGACCAATCTGGCGCGTGGTTGGGTTACAGATGAAGCCACGCCGGATAGAAGGGGAGAAGGTGCAAACCGAGAGGAGGAGGAGGCCGTCGCAGGACGCCTCCACGCTGATGTCAGCAGAGTTGTTAATCCGGGCGACGGGATGGAGTCGGAACTCGCCGGCGGCGGCCTGGTGGTGGAAGGCACGGAGGTCGCCACATGTGCCCTCGTGTTTGCCGAGGAGGACGAGGGGGAGGGAGGGCTGGTTGCGGTGGTGTGCCAGGAGGAAGTCGCGGGTGGAGGCGAGGCGGCGCCAGGCGCGGCAGACGGCGCGGCAGCGCACGAGGTCCTTGGAGGGCAGGCGCGCGAGGATCTCCAAGCCGAAGATCTCCTCCGGGAGGCCGATGCATAGCGGCTTCGGTCGCCCCGCCATGGTCGTCGGCCGGATGCTCGGCTCAACCAGCGACGACGGCCTGGGTTGGGATGCAGGGCGAGCAGGGCTTGTTTGATTCAAAGGGTAGGAAAAGTGTAGGGATAGGAAAAGTATAGGGTTGGAGTGGCATGACAAGTTGAATCCTACAGGAATTGAAAACTAAAGGAATGTGGATCAAGTGTGTGTTTGAATCATAGGAAAAGCAAAGAAATTCTAACATGAGGTTGGAGTGGAGGGAAAATTTCCTACAAAATAGAGAGCAAATAGAGTGAAAAGGAATCCTTTAAAGGAATTCCTAAGGATTGCAATCCTTTGAATCAAACGACCAACGTAGGAATATTTCCTAAGGGATAAAATCCTTCACAAATCCTTTAAACTTCCTTTGAATCAAACACACCCTTAACTCTTTTGAACCAGGGGTAAGTAAGTAATTTACTCGTTGCGACAGAAAAAATAAGACTGGCGATTCCGAGGAGTCAAGGAGGCAATTAAATTACGACCTTCGTCTTCCACCATTCCCCACCCCAACGGCCCAACCCAGCACTTCCACTCACCCCGGCGTCTTGCTCCTGCCGCCATGGATGGATGAACCTGTTTCCGAGAAACCAAAACCCCCTCACGCGTGCCACACCATTGGGAGGACTCCCCGTTCCACGAGCATTCCATCGATCTAGCTCTCGTGAACGCGCATTGAGCTCATCTGCTGCCCGCTCCAGGCTCACTGCTAGCACACCACTGCAGTGAGGAGAACAACTGCGCGGGCGGCGGGTCGTCTCCATGAGCATTGTCTCCGGGGATGAATCGCCGCCGGAGGGCGCCTCCGGGGAGGACGGAAGAGCCGAACTGCGGCGTGTGTACGACCGGGTCGAGGCGTTGCTGCCGAGGGTCGAGGAGCTCTCCGCCGACCGTGCGCGCCTGGAGGAAATCAACAGGGCCCAGCAAGAGCTGTTGGACACCCTCCACGCCCGGCTCCTCCAGGTGACACATTGAATCGAGAGTTCCTTAATTTTAGGGTTTTGATTTACTGGGCTTTGCTCGCGCCTGATGCTGGTTGCTGTGTTCGCGCCGCAGTCGGAGGAGAGCAGGAGAAGGTGGAAGACGGCCTACATTGAGCTGCCTCTCTTGGCTAATCCAAAGATCGCAGGTAACAAGACACCGCCCCACCGTCGTTTCTTGGTGCTAATCTCTCCTTCTTGGGGGTGCTAATCTAGTAATCTGTAATCTCTCATCTTCTTGGGGGGATATTTCGCCCCACAAAAATTGCTGTTTTTCTGTGACCTACTACTACTTTGGATGATTTGGATTGTTCGTGGTGGAAAACTTGGCACCAATTTTGCCTTGTTTTGTCTTGATTATGCCCTCCCAAGTGACAATTCATTGGGCATTAGGGGTCTCTTACTTCTGGAACGAAGCACCAAATCTCTGTGAAGTTATATTACTGCTGATATCATCGGCTTGTGTGTTCAATGTAGAACTGGAAGAGAATGACCTGGAGGATTCCAGGAGTTGTGAAGCTCCTTTTGATGTCGATATCTCCAGACCGAAGGTACTTGCAGAAAGATCAGTTCCATAGGGCTTCCACATGACGTTGATTTTCTAATCCATTGGTTGCGTCCATGCTTTGTTTCTTTAATCATGCTAGGTGCAACTGAAGGAAGTTAGAGATTCTGTAGATTTTTGTCAAAACAGTGAGTTTAGTGATGACATTGCAAAGGATCTAGGAGCAGAATTAAGAAAACTGAAGCAAGCTTATGAGACCCTGAGCACAAACGAGGATAAGGAATTTTCTGCATTACTTGCAGTAAAGGACCTCCTGTGGAACCAAATCAGGACATGGGACAAGGATAATGCGGCGCTTCTTGAGAAAAAAGAAATTGAGACAGCACAAGCTACTGAAGCAGCTCAAAATCTTCAGCAACTTGTAGAGGAGATGCAAGTGGCCTCTCAAAATAAGGACAGTGAGATTGGAAGATTGCAAGAAGAAGCTGTTAAAGCAAAGAAAGGGAACTGATTCTTGAGGGTAAGCTAGCGGAATTAAATTCCTTTGCTAAGGACAAAAACAAAGAAATCCAAAAGAATGCAGAGGAGATGCAAGTCTTAGCCCGAAACAAGGACAATGAGATTGGAAGATTGCGAGCAGAAGCTGCTAACGCAAAAGAACAAGTACTGATTCTTGATGGTAAGCTACTGGAACAATATTCCATGGCTAAGAAGAAAAATGATGAAATTGAGGAGATGCAAGTGGCAGTCGAAAATAAGGATAATGAGATTGGAAGATTGCAAACAAAAGCTGTTAACGCAGAAGAACAAGTACTGATTCTTGATGGTAAGCTACTGGAACAATATTCCATGGCTAAGAAGAAAATGAGGAAATTGAGGAGATGCAAGTGGCAGCCCGAAATAAGGATAATGAGATTGGAAGATTGCGAGCAGAAGCTGTTAATTCAAAAGAAAAAGTACTCACTCTTGAGGGTAAGATACTAGAAATAAATTCCTTGGCTAAGAAGGAAAACGACGAGATTCAGCTGATTGTAGAGGAGATGAAATTGGCAGCCCGAAATAAGGATAACGAGATTGGAAGGTTGCGAGCAGAAGGTGTTATTGTAAAAGAAAGAGTAGTGACCACCCTGGGTAAGCTACTGGAAGAAAATTCCTTGGTTAAGGAGGAAAACATTAAAATGCAGAAGAATGTAGAGGATCTGCAAGTGGCAGCCCAAAATAAGGATAATGAGATTGACAGATTACGAATAGAAGTTTTTAATGCAAAAAAAGGGGTAATGATTCTTGAGGCTAAGCTACTGGAAATGCATTCCTTGGATGTGGAGAAAAACAATGAAATCCAAAAATTAAAAAATTGGCAACCTGAGAGTCTGAAATGCAAATGTGCCTCTTCTCTTTCAAATGTAAGTTTCATTTCCAAGTATATGTTCAGCTCAGACTAAACATTGTTTTCTTTTCATATTGTATATTTAGTGACGCTATCTTGCCATACATACATATATAGTCGATGGTTAATCTCGTGTTTATAAGTAAACCTTGATAAAATGTGGTGTTTGTCCAAATTTACTACTCACATTTTAATCGATCACATCATGATGTGTGATAATGGGTTTTAACTGATGTGTGTGGCGAGTAGTCTTGTTTTAATTTTTATAAAGAAACATATTCCCCTGTGCCTGTATTATTTTTGCTCAAAAGGTATATCTTTATATGCACCCTTATTCTTGCTAGGCTGCACACATGAGTTGTCTGTTACTGGAAACATGGACCAATAATAAATTTAGAAGCTTGGTTTGCTTTAGAAAGTGCTTAATGAGTAATAACAGACCAGGGTTTGTTGTCTAACAGGAGACCAGTCAAAAGCGCAGAAAGGATACAAGTGAGATGCATATACAACCTATCAAGCGACGTAAGTATGGGCATCATGCGGTGAGTTTCCCTTCACTAACCTTCTCTCTCCCTCTCCATCTTTTATCGGGGTATCCCAGATCCTCAAGATCTAGTAAAATTTGCTGGTTAATTTGCTGCTAAACAGTTTTGTATTGTCATCTTTTTAGAATTGAGTAGATCTAAGTATTGATGTTCCTTTTATGTTATTCCATGGTTTCTTTTCTATCTAAAAGGAGAAAAGAACTGACCTGTAGGATTCTTGAGTAGTATGTTTTCTTCAGAGCTGTCTGTATTTGATAGTTTATTTTGTTAAAAAAAACATCTACGAAGAATCCAGAGCATGGCACAACGTAATGTTTATGTTGGTCATTCATTCTTCCCCCATGGTTAAGTGTATACCTTCCTAGTCTTTTCTTATCTGAACAAATTGTGTTACCCTGTGCAATACTAACTGTTATCCTTGTAGAACTTGTTACTCATTGCGGCTAACGTGTCCATTTCCGTCCGTGTTCTACTACCTGTTGCGAATGTTACTGTTCTTCTCATTAGCCGTGTGGTGGCGGTAGTAAAAGCCTACTGTCAAAGATGCTGATGTTTGGTGTGCTTGTTCAACAGATGTGGATGCGGATCTTTGTCAAGACCATCGATGGAAAGACCATCACTCTCAAGGTCAAGAGTTCAGACACGATCTGCGGGGTCATGGCTAAGATTCAACACAAGGAAGGCATCCCGCTAGGCAAACAGAGACTCGTATTTGACGATAGGATGCTGGAGGGTGACAGCACCCTTGAGGGCCACAACATCCAGAAGAACTCCACCCTTCACCTTGTCCTCCTAGGCATGCATATCGGCGTCCAGATGCTGGCTGGCAATATTATGGCTCTCGAGGTCGACGGCTCGGATACCATCGCCGTTGTGAAGGCGAGAGTTTTCGACGAGACGCGTATCCCGCCAGACTACCAGGACCTCCTCTTTGCCGGCAAGCGTGTGGAGGAGGACCGCAGCTTGGCCGACTACAACATACAGAACGATTATGTCCTTGATCTCGTGTTGCGCCTCCCCCTGGATCCGAAGGTGTAGGGTGTAATGTAGATGCTGAACGGCAGCACCGTGATCAGTCGTTTGGCTATGTCGCTTGGAGACCGTCAGCTATGTCCAGATGATGATTTTTGTTGAGAAGGGCGGAGTAGCAGCTCCTCTTCTTCGGCGGACTATGGTACTTACTGGGAGTTCGTCCTACATTGGGTGGCACTTGGCAGCGCCGCCGTCTTGGACTCCTGGTGGTCCATGAGATGGATGCCGTGGTCATATGATGGGGTGCTGCTAAGGCATTCTTTCCGGTGTGTGACTGGTGGCTTCCCTGTGTCACTTCACTCACCCAACCTGCGTGTTATGTGTAATGTGCCATCAGTCATGTGAGATCGTCCTTGTCTCTCGTAGCAGTGAAAGCTAACATGTAGCCGTAGACCCCGTAGTATAGATTTGGATGTAAACTGCTCTCAGCTTTGCCGAATGGCTTGAATATATAGACTGTTGAGGAGCATTCTGAATCCGAAAACGACATTTCAAACAGTTCTGAAAGATGAGCATCACCCTGTCTGTGGAGGGGAAGCCTCAAACGCAGGTTGGAAGGAGGTCCTGCGGGTACAAATTCAAGCAGTTGTAATAATGCAGCGCCAGCATCCATTTGAAAGCATCTTTCAATGTGGACTGTACAGTCTCCATCAGGCGGTACCAGCCTAGTCTACTCCGCAGCGTTCTTCATTGACCGCTGCAAGTTTTGACCAGTGCATCACACCACGTTGCACTACTGACAACAGCCTGCATACAGAGACACCGTTGATCCCAAGCGGAGGATGACTGACTTGTGCAAATTGCAGCTCCCATCAACTTCATTCAACGAGAAAGATAGACTGCCCCTGTGGCGACTTGGCCTACGTGCCGTCTTCCGCTTGCTCCCCCCTTCTGCCTCTGATTCCGGCCTCTCTCCCCCCATCGCCGGCGGCCATGGTGGCCGGCGGTGAGTGGGAGGGGGGTCTGGAGTTGTATAGTTAGGTTTTTAGCTAGTTTGTTCTCTTCAATAAATCTAGATCTTGGTCTTATGGGTTTCTTTCTGCTGGTCTTCGTCCTGTCCATGGTGGCCGGGAGTAATGGCTGTGGAGAGGCCATGTTCCTCAGATCTGAAGGGGATCCGATGGATCTCGAGTTTCTAGGTCTAGCAGCTTTGATTTCAACGAGAGACTCATATATTGCTGCTGGATTTCATCGGAGGAAGCTACGCTGCTTGGGTCCCGTGGGGGACCTGTCCTGCGACGTGGTCATCCTCTTGCTGCACGTTAAAGGCTACTGCCTCAAGACTGGCATTGCTGTGTGCTCTGTACTCCACCGTGGCTCCGGGCGCTGCTTGCTTGCGGCCCTGGAGAAATCATTTTGGGATGATGAAGATGGCACAGCTAGCTGGTGGCGTCTGGTCAACCTCTTCGACTCCGAAGCTCAGCGTCAAGCTTCGGTTGCGTCCTTGCTCATGGTTGGAGTTGCTGGTTGCGCATGCCCTACGAGTGCTCATGTTGCTAGCCGCATCAGTTTGGATGTCTGCCAAGACCTGCACACTGTGGCTCAGCAATGTGGACAATTCATTGCAGCTGATGTCTCTGAATACCATCTACAATCGAAGGGTTGGCTTCTCCAGATTTATCAGGGAAGTGATTGGGGTCATGTTTCATGTTATGTAATTCATTTCTCTGGACTACTGCCACTACTTTGGGTATGCTACTTCCTCTCTTGCAAGAAATAATATTGGTAGCAAGCTTGTAGTAATTGACGGCAACCAATTTTTGTTGCTACAAGCCCGGTACATATTTGGAATGCTTGAGAAGTGCAGCATCACCATAGTTCAAATTTTGAGAGATCTTTTGCCAGGATTGAGGTACAAGTTTATCATATCCATTAGTCTGGAGCTGAGCATTGGTCCTGATGAGCAAAATTTTCTTACATGCTATTGTTGCACTGGTTCATCTTTGATGGATGGTAATAATATTGAAGATACCGTCCCCTTTCTGTTCGGGCTGTGTCACCGGAGGTGGACGACAGCACCTTCGTTGTTGATCCTCAGATTAACGGAGGGGACCTTTTGAGTTTGAGCTCGGTGAAGCCTATTCGACATCTACAGCTCTACTCTTACAAACCTCAAGTGCATACGCCAGAAAGACTGTCGGGAGAGTCACCCGCAGGGCATCAACTGGTATAGAGCGCAAATGAGGCCCTTGGAGACTGCAATTGCAGCAAGTTCGAGCCCGACCTGTCGACGGACGACCGACCGCTGTTTGACTCCAATTGTAGTCTTCGGTATCTTCTGTGCAAATCTTGGCCATCTACTACTTATTATGTGCAGCTTAGCACTGCTGACCCTTGCTCTGTTGTGAGCTTTGTAAGCATGTACTGTGATCGTTAAATTTAATATATGTTTTATGTTCAAAAAAAAAAAAAAAAAAAAAAAAAAAAACATCAACTTCATTCAACTTGTCCCTTTGCCGAAATGAAAATAAAAGAATGAAATCAAACTAACACGGGGTGGAGAATATTAAATATAGGAGAAGTCTACGGAGACATAGCGTTTGTGAATCACAAGAAAAAAGAAGTCGATCTCCAAGGAATATTCCGAGGCAGGGCAGCCTGGTGGTGCTTCTTAAAAGCTCATCGAGGAGGAAGCGGCTGAGGCCAAGCAGAAGGGGGGAGGAAGGAAGGAAGGAGGCAGCAGAAGCGCCATGGCTTCGCTCTGTAAGCACAAATACGACTCTCTTTCTTTCAGTCTTGGACACCCCATTTTCTTTGCTCTACAACCCAGCATCTCTCTCTCTCTCTCTCTCTCTCTCCTCTGTTCTTTGTGAGAGAACCATTCTCACTGCTCTTCTGGCAACATCACTTTTATTCGCCTTTTTTTTATGGGATAATGCATGTACTTTTATGGGATATGCTCTTCTTGCATTCTTCGCCTATTCTGTTCTTGTTGCTTGGCTGGGAATACAAATGGTTGTCTTCCTGTTGAATTGAATCGGAGACTCGCCATGATATTATTGTTCATCGACATCTGTCATGAATACTTAACGAGTTTACACATATGGTTGATTGAATGCCATCTTTGGTGACAGGGCACGTCCCTGTCATTCTCCTTGTACTCCTCGTAGGATCAGATGCCAATCAAGCTGCCCCTCGCCGTAGTCAGCTGGATGTAAACCACAAGAAGCCGCTACAGACATTCAGACCTTACAACATTGCCCACAGGGGTTCCAATGGCGAGATACCCGAAGAGACCGCCGCAGCCTATTCGGTAACTAACAATTTATTATTCCTCGGTTACTGGCGTCCAAATGTTTGGTAAATAAAGAGATATGATATTGCTTTTGTATCTGCAGCAGCATAAAAGGCTATGATGGAGATCCTCTCAAGACTGAAATCCAATATCTTAATGCAAACGTGGTTCTTGCAGAGGGCTATTGAGGAAGGTGCGGACTTCATTGAGACAGATATACTTGCGTCCAAGGACGGGCATCTGATATGCTTCCATGATGTAACCCTGGATGCCACGACCGACATCGCTGGCCGTGCGGAGTTTGCTAGCAGGAAGAGAACCTATGAAGTCGAGAGAGCAAATGTGACTGGATGGTTTGTTGGTATGTGAAACTGTAACCACCACTATTTGTAGCTCTTTTTTGGCTGTGAATCTGCTTTTCACTTTCCGGGTTTTGTTTGCTTACAGTGGATTTTACTTTAAGTGAACTGAAATCACTGAGGGTGAAGCAACGCTACAAATTCAGGGACCAACAGTACAACTGTATGTCTTGCCTTTTCTATTATTGCTTTCTTATATTTTGTATAATACTGCCTTATACACTGCTCATCTTCATCTCAACAGTCCAATAAAACCATGTTATGTTAGTCGCATGTCATTTAGATTTCTTGAGCTTCATTGATTTATCCTATTTTTTTCCAGGGAACACACAGCCCTATTTTCCTTTACCTGAAAGGAACCCAATCTCTTTCCTTTACACTGGTTAATAGTGTTTTCTCCTACTATATTGCAGGGAAGTACAAAATTATTACATTTGATGAGTTTATCTTGATTGCACTTTATGCGGACAGGGTGGTTGGAATATACCCAGAGATCAAGAATCCTATTTTCATTAACCAACATGTATGTGACTTCAACCACAACCAACTCCTAAGAACAGATCGTTTACTTTAAAATGGAACCAACTTTATTCTAGAGAAATTTCTTCTTGTGGATTCACTATATGACTATATTGGATAATCATGTAGGTGAAGTGGTCAGGTGGCAAAAAATTTGAGGACAAGTTTGTGGAGACACTTCTGAAGTATGGCTACAAAGGCGAATACATGTCTGAAGATTGGCTCAAGCAGCCACTATTCATCCAATCCTTTGCTCCAACTTCACTCATTTACATCTCAAACATGACAAACTCTCCAAAACTGTTTCTAATAGATAACACCACGGTTCGGACTCAAGATACCAACCAGGTAATCAAAATCATCACAAGAAGTGACGGGTTTTTTTTTTCCTACAAAATGCACCCAGGTTTCATTGACATTTTCCAAAACGTGCAGTCATACGCTGAGATAACTTCGAATGGTTATCTCATGTTCATAAGGGAGTATGTTACTGGGATTGGGCCATGGAAGGATACAGTTGTTCCCCCTGAAAATAACCACTTAGGACCCACTACCGACCTTGTAGCACGAGCGCATGCTCTGAATCTTCAGGTGAGTTGTCTGAGATGTCAAGTGATTAGTCTTAGATTACAGTGACAAGCTAAATTATTACCCTTTGCAGGTCCATCCTTACACATTCAGAAACGAGAACTCATTCTTGCACTTCAATTTCCACCAAGACCCTTATGCTGAATATGAGTACTCTGGCTCGGCGACATCGGTGCTGATGGCTTGTTCACCGATTTCGCCGGCAGCTTGCACAGGTACCAGGAGTGGACAGCTCCACACAAAATGAAGGCAAAGAATGGCCGAGGCGCTCTTGCATGAGATCTCCTACATGCTGAAGGATGATGGATACTAAGGCTTAGGTTAGCAAGGCTGTATACAGGACCCCTTTTGGGATTGGTTTCATTGTTTCGACCAACGAGAAAAACAGACTGATGCTACCATTATCTTAATTGTTACCGATATATCATCACAGGAATGCTTATTGTAGAGCATCACGAAGTACAAAAGTTCTTAAATTTTACCGAGAAAAATCAATGGTTTTTATCCCAAAAAAAAGTGCATCTTGAATAACTACCATGTTCGTGGCGTTTGTTACCAAATCCAAATAACTTGAGCGAGATGGTTTCGCGCTGGTGTTGTCAGCGAATCTTTCCTTTTTCGGGAGACATGTAAAACGATTTTATTTTCATTTTATTTAGGCGTGCAGTCTTACTTGTAACTAGACTCGAATAATGATATAGTATCTTCCTAGCTTGGGCGTTAACTAATTATCTGGTTCCAATGTTACCATGGATGCTGACCGTCATGCAAAATGTACGCGACAAAAGAGAAATAAAGCGTGAGGCACTCATCACATAAATGTTGGCCAAGTGCAGAACACACATGCATGAATAATCACTATATATGTCCTGCCTGCCTCCATATGCCACACTCCTGTTTCATTTGCCTAGGACCTTTATAGGAATTCTTTCCCAGTAGAGTTCTGAGACACTGGAGGCAACCACAGGGTCAATGGAGTACGTTGAGTGGAGAGTCGTGATGTGGACCCAATCAATGAGGTCGACCCGACCGTTGGTCACCGCAGCCACATACTTACTTCGCTAAGATTCGGATACCCTCACGAAGATATAATGACGCACATCATGTCGGTGTCTCATCAATTAGGAATACATGAGAAGTCAAGATTACTTGCTCCGGAATCCCAAGGATATTATTGTAACTGACTCAGATCGGATCTAGATTTACCTTTCCAAATGTAAACCGGCTCGCCGACTCGGTCATTGTAACTCAAGTCTCCATCCGTGTATATAAGGCGTGGAGGGGTCCCGTCGAGTCGTATCACCTCTCAAAATTCACAAGCCACAAACAATAGAGTTTCTGTTTCGGACAATTGGTTCTCGATATAAATCTGTGTCCGGGTGCTACCATCACGATCTTCTAGAAGCATTACCTTCTACTCCTATTGTCAATAAAATTCCACTACACTATTGCTCGACAAAGTATCGAGTCACCTCTTCTTCGTTGAGACACAACGAGACCCGCACCGTGCTCAAGACCTGCTACGCCTCCAGGAGAAGGGAGAGGCTGTTGAAGACGAGAACCGTAGGGTTCCCTCTTCCTTCAACGCCACCACTTCCCATACTCCCTTCCCCTCCAAGATCAACGACCATCGTGTCGTACCTTATGGAGGCCTTAGTGAGATCACATCATGTCGTCAAGTCTCCCTGCAGCGCCACACCATGTTGTATCTTGGCCGTTGCCGTGGTGGCATCCGGTGCTTCATTGTTAGAGGTGGAAGGAGAGGTCTAGATCGTCACTGGTGATGCGTTGATGCACGATGATGCGTCAACGGTCTAAGACATTGTAGGTGCCGACCGTGCATACAATGACGATGATTGCACAACCACAAGGTCGGAGGCGGGTCATAGCTAATCTAACGCTGCTGATCCTGCGGGTGGCGGATGAGTGCTGAGGGGGAGGGGGTTAATTCATCGACGGATGTTGTTCCGTTGTGACGATAGTCTATATCGACACTTTGATCTACAGACGAAGTCTATCAGAGGGGCACATATGTCATGATTTTGGTTCGATCCTCCTTGGTAGGTGCTCCGCGAGGCATCTCATACAAGAATCGTAACGCCAAGCCTCATGTTCGCATCAATGGGAAGACGTCCCTTTGTCACCATTAGA